>VSWD01000004.1:48985795-49562968 GCA_033119305.1 Pinctada imbricata | reverse complement strand
TACATAACAGACATAAAGATAAAAGATACACTCTTAATATCTCGGGTTTAAGTAGATGTATCATATAAAAAAAATAGAGAAATCATTAATTTTCTTATTTATTTATTTACGAGTATTTATTCATTTATTCATTTTATTTATTTATTTATTTAAATAAAAACACTAGCTTTCTTTTTGTCGTATACGTTTCGGTCATTAGGCCTTCATCAGCGGACTTTATCTGTTTTATTTATTCATTTATTTATCTATTTTTTTTACTTATTTATTTATTTATTTATTTATTTATTTATTTATTTATTCATTTATTTATTATTTATTCATAATTTTATATTTTTTAAACAAACAAAAACGAAAGATACATTTCTTACATTGTTGGTTATCCTATATCCTACAAGTTCATTCAAAGATGATAATTTCCATAGTTAGGTTTAAAGAATCCATATGAAAATGATAGTGGGTGTTTATAAAATGCCCTCTGGGTCAAATATATGACGGGTTATTACTTGAAAAGGCATAATAACACTTTTCGATCGTTCAAAAATGTATCACGATCATTATAACATTTAGTCACATTATTCTGTTACGTGTGACGGTGATCTTTAGGAGATGCTATTGAATTTGAAGACTTTTAAGATTGATGTAAGAGTACACCGTGTACTTTAGTACAGGAATGAAGCTAATGAAGGGAATTACACTCTGAATGGATCTGTGAAACATTGATTCACGTTTCAATAACGATTAAATAATAGCTGTGTTGTGAGGAAAAAGAATTGTTTCGTTTGTCATTGATGTAAGAGTACACTGTGTACTTTTATACAGGAATGAAGCTAATGAATGGGTCGACACTCCGAAAGGATCTGTGAAACAGTGATTAACGTTTCATGAACGATTAAATAATAGCTGTGCTGTGAGGAAAAAGAATTGTTTCGTTTGTCATTGATGTAAGAGTACACCGTGTACTTTAGTACAGAATGAAGCTAATGAAGGAATGGATCTGTGAAACATTGATTCACGTTTCAATAACGATTAAATAATAGATGTAGGTAGAATAAAATATTTTACGTGTGACACCGTCTCACTCTCATATCGGTAGTTCGCTTCTTTTCATATGGTGGAGGTTTTTGTTTTTGTTTGCTTTGGTTCCTGTTTTATCCTGATTTTGTATGCCTTCGGTTTCTGATTTTCTGAATTATCGATTTTGTACTGTAGACAGGGATATGGTCATTATCCATATTTGTCATTGATAGTCTGTCCAGTCCATGCTGCAAATTAATCTGTTTTGAAATGATTCTGTTGAATTTGAAGACGTTTAACATTGATACAAGAGTACGATTAAGCAATCTTTTTACAGTTACGGAATAGATGAAATGACTCAAGTTCCGAATAGTCGTGAAGCATTGATTCACATTTCAAATATAATTAACTTGATTTCAAATATTTATCAGTTTACTTATTTATTGAAAATTGGATAGAAGTAGGACATTGACCGTTTAATTTGACTTCAGAATTGAATTCATTACAATATAGACAGATACGGGGATCTCTTACAAAACTGGGGTTTGAGTCAAAATAATCTAATTCGGTTGATCGTCTGTATCTTCAACGCATTTGAAAATTTCTGTTATCAAAATTTCTTGAAATTTCAAAAATGTGGGTCCTGTAGCATCAAATCTCACCCATCCTGCTACGTCTTTCGGTACATTTGTGTACATAATAATTTTCACTCTTTGGCAATATCACATTGTTTAGATTGAGGATCACTGACGAGGTTTAAATACCCGAAACGTGCATGTCTGGTCCATGCTGAAAAAAAGATTTGTGTACATATATACAAAATTTTCAAAATTAAGTTATCTTTATCAAAGTATTGATAAAAGTTTCATTTTTGAAATATTTTTTTCAGTTTTAGTACAGGTATCTTAATAATTTTTGTAATTTCAAAATTGTTGTCAATTAAAGGTGCAGAGACAATCCAGTGTCATGAACTACCAGAGACTATTCAGTTTGTTGTGAAACTGATCAGTGTAGTAATGATGCAGACTTATACGCTTATTGCTGGAAGAAGACGTTGATACGAGTTCCAGAGTATCCATTATTCTGGTGCCAAGTCCATGTGTGTAGAAAATAACGATAGATTATAACAGAGTCATATAAAATGTTGGATTATATTACAGTTATGTATGAACATTTTCGATATTAAAGTTAATAATCACTTTTTCGTTTGATAGAAATCCCTATTAATTGAATCTTGGCTTTTTTCTTAAGTGGGTGAGTAATGTAGCAATATGGTCTATCATCCACAATAATTATGCTAATCAATTATTCATATTTTAAAATTAGGTACATGTATTTGGAAAATGTTAGCATGAGTTTACATTTATTTCACCTTTATTTCCCCTCCTTTCTTTTTTACATTTATTTCACGTTGCAGTGTGGAGCAGTTAAAATCGTTCCCCATGACCTGATGTTTGTCAAGTATATTAATTACTTCTTTCCAGCTCTGTCACCTAAAAGAAGCTTTGTTTTGGCCTTTTATCAATGTGACATCATATATATTTTTTTTTTTCGGAAACCATCCATTTTACCGATAAATATCATCGAAATAAAGGAGTTTAACATCTTAGCACCATCCCTCCAATACTATTTTGAACATAGATTTTATTAGGATATGCTACTGAATCGACCCTACAGGAAATATGGAGTCGCGCATTCTCTGTAATGTAAATTGTACAAATCTAACTTCAGAAAATTAAAGAGGGCGCTACTGAAATTATTTTTGGTTGCGCCGCTGGAAGCATCACTGATGAGAATTTAATATTCGAAACACATGTCTGGTGCATGGAAATTGGTTTGGAATTTTCTTCAAGAAGGTATAGAGTTGGAACCCTTCGACATAATTAATATAAACACTCATTTCACGTTGCAGTGTGGAGCAGTTAAAATCGTTCCCCATGACCTAATGTTTGTCGACTGTATAAATTACTTAGCTTTGTTTTGGCATTTTATCAATGTGTCATCATATATATTTTTGCTATTTCGGAAACCAGCCTTTTAACCGATGAATATCATCGAAATTAAGGAATTAAACATCTTAGGACCATTATCTGAACAGCACTCACAACAGAGCACCAAAATGAGCATCGACGGACCTCTAGCAAGGTAGAAGCGGGAGGAGCAAGCATCCTCGCCGTCGATGTTCACGCAAGAAATGAAAACAATATATAAAATACATGCGCTGTCTGAGGTTATGTCTGTATAAAACGTGCTATGGCGACAATGTCAGGGAAAAATATTCAAAACACTTACCGTCAAACACCTCACGGGGAACTTTTTCACGAGCTCCACACGACAAAGGGCACAATTATGAAACAAATGAGTTAAAAAAGATCCTGGCGATAATCTCAACAGCACTCATAATAGAGCACCAAAATGAGCATCGACGGACCTCTAGTAAGGTAGAAGTGGGACCAGGTGGCCGGGAGGAGTATGTATCCCCTGTTGGTCAGCCGCAACCGCCCTCGATGTTCATGCACGAAAATAAAATATATATATATATATAATATATGCACTGTCTGAGGTTATGTCTGTATAGAAAGTGCAGAACCAAGTACCCTTTGATTTTCGTACAAGTCAATTGAACGCTAACTGTAATTCCGTTAAACCAATTAAGGTTACATATTTCAATTAATCTAATGCCTGATCCATGCTGTAAATTTATCTGCTATTAAATGATGCCATTGACTATAAATATATTTTTTTTTCTAATTGAGGCATTGTATTATATTCATTATTGATTGAATAAAAGATGTTTGTAAGAAACGTAAAGATTAAAGTTCCGTTCATGCTATAAAACGAATAATTTGATCTTATAGTCAGATTTAAAATCTTTATTTAAAGGTAAGTAGTTCTGAGACTATTATGTTATTCTTAATAATAGTATGTCAAAATCTTTTAACTTACGAATTTTCAAATGCAGAATCTGATGATAATAATTACATTGATGCAATAAAATCGAAAGATTGGTGTCACGTCTACCTTGTATATAAATAGGCATCTTGTTTATCATTGAAAAATTACTTGATAGACAAAATAATACATAATAAAACGCAATGGATGTTAGATGTAACACATAAGATCGACTAACTACATATTAGACTTTAAAGAAAAATCTTACGTTGAAACTTTATCGAATGTCCTCTGCGAAGTCAGCGCCCTTGTACTAGCAAAATAATTGTAAAGGCTTTGAGGTTTTATATTGACCAGATACATGTACCTAATTAAAGAATAAGTTAATATTATAATTTTAGATAAATGAAGTCCTAATTAATGTATCATTATTCATCCTACAGTGGTAATTGATATCTACCCAGCGTTCATACAACTCTCTGATGACCTCATTTTGCCAATTCTGCCACCGACAGTCTTTTTTGCATATCCCGTATTATAGTATTTTTATACCTTTGAAACCAGCATTGATTTAGGGACTGATCTACCTACGTAAATTAACCAAGATACATGGAATGCTACATCCGACCCTGATTATATACATTCCTTCGTTAGATAATGATTATCATTGAAATCTCTTTCGATCACTTAAATAAATTAGCGGTCATTATAGGTACCCACTGAAAAAAAGAAACTTGTATCTGAAAATCACTTGGCATTATAAAAGAAGGGAGGGGATCTCCAACAAGACCCTGTTGCAGCATCAACAGCAAAACACCAAAACACCCTATGCAAAATCACAGAGACGAGCATAGTATGAGACGGAAAAGAGACATACGACATGTAAACATCAAACACAAAAGACTACACATAAACCGACGAGACCAATGGGCAACCGGCGCCGACTTTGGATAAGTTCCGTTTTCTACATATTAGACTTTAAAGAAAATATTTTACCTTGAAACTTTATCCAATGTCCTTTGGGAAGTCATCGTCCTTGTACTAGCAAAATAATTGTAAAGACTTTGAGGTTTTATATTGACCAGATACATGTACCTAATTAAAGAATAAGTTGATATTATAATGGTATATTTTTAAGTATGTAAATTACTTCCACACTTTAACATGAGTAGTTCTTGATCTACAGTGGTTATGCAGAACATGGATATTTCAATTGATAATGACCTATTGATAAATATACGGTCGTATTGATTTTGGATCAAAAGATCAAAGCTCATAGAGTAAATAGATATCAGCACTGAATTTCTGCCCCGTGAGACGATAATATGGAAGTTTTCTTTGAAAAAAAAATCAAACTAACTTTCATGCACCAGGCACATGTTTCGAATAATGCATGTTTATGAATGCATTATCCGAAACATGTGTCTGGTGCAATAAAATTGTGTTGATTTTTTTTTCAAGGAAACAAGAACATGGACAGACGGGCGGATAGATAGGTTGAATATAAATATCCTTAACGTCATAGGGAAAGTTTAGTATACCAAATAACAATGGAACCCTAACTTCTTTCTCATATTATATGTATTCTTTGTAATATGAAATGATATTCCAGAAACTTTTAGGCAAAGGATTCCTCTTTCATAAACTAGTTAAGACTGTCTTGAAAACAAAACTTACAGTCAGCTTCCTTTAAAATTGGGATATAAACAAGCAACAGAGTATATTACTTTGGGTATTACACAACCTGCCTTTTGTGGTGATATGATAAGCAAACTCAGATGAATCAAAGGTAGACAGCATTACAATCGAAAGTGCATCCGAACCATCAAACACCTTACATACCGTGGATATGATCCTAATGTTACCAGACGGACACTAGGTAGTTGATCAACCTATCGTCTTGTACCAGCGCATTCTTACGACTTGGTCTGAATAACTGTGACAACGTAACTCCATGACGGGTCCTGTCCAAACCACTTTAGAGAAGACAGGAAACGTGGGAGGGTTGTACACACGTAATCTGGATTCCATGTTAACGTATTGACGTATCACGTTATATAATGATCGTCTTTTGTTGAAATATAAATGCTGAAAGAGCAACAAGTGTCATCAAACGTTAAATCATAATTTTATATTGAAACGTATAATTGCACTCTGACAGTGACGACATGACTCCATGACGGGCCCTGTCCAAACCTCTTTAGAGAAGACAGGGCTTCGACCATTTATCCTATCTGAATGTCATTCGAACACATCGGGACTGTATTCCGTATGCCTTCTGTTTTATATACATTTACATATCCATCTGTGTATCTAGGACCCCTTCGGCATGCTGTCAGTTTGTATGTTCATGAGGTTATGTTACACCACAATTGTGCGTTCTTCGAGACCTCTTGGTAATCATAAAAGTGGGAGGGTTGTGCGCACGTAATCCGGATAATACACCGTCTGCTACTGACGAGGTAGATAGCCGTCGTAAGTCGGCACCGGTTGCCCATTGGTCTCGTTGGTTAAATTGTGGTCTTTTGTGTTTGATGTTTCTATGGTCCGAGTTTGTATTCCTTATTTCCATTTGCGGCTCTTTCTGTGCATTGGGTGTTTTTGTGTTTTGTTGTGGGTGCTGCAACCGAGTGTTTTTAGATATATCCTCCTCTGTTTTAGGCATTTTGGCTAAAGTACGACAGACAATGATACTAACGTACGCAGTAGAAGCCATAAATACCGTTTGTTAGGTCGATACAAACTTGCATTTACCCGAGAAATGGTTTTATGGCTTCATGACGTTTGACGCCTTGGGTTGCAGGGGCTAATTTACTATATATGCGGAGGTTAAATCAATAAACGCATCGCGGTACACAAAATAATTGATACGCGAATTTTTAAGAAAAAGTATAGCGTGGCAGCCGTGAAATAAATGAGATTTTACTTCCGATTCGATGTTTAGTCAACCCTTCGTAAAAGACTAGATAATACAAATGATTTTTTCTTTCAATAACAGACCTAGAGAGAAGTAACCAATGTGTTCAACGAAGAGCTGCAATCGATGATAAAATAATTTTCCGGATGTTGCATGCAATATGCCCCCTAAACACACAATTTCACACAAACACACAGTCAGATGAATTAACAAACACAGCCAACAGACACAGGGGACCAACGTTTCTCACAAAAATTATCAAAATGAATTTCGAAATTTACGACAAACATTCCTTACTCTTTCAACCCGAGAAGTGACTCAACTTTGAAATTTGACAAGGTTTCGGGATAGATTCATGATTCATCTCTTATGAAAAAAGGCCATATATTGTATTTAATTGAGACCGATCGATCTGTTTGTCAGTAGGCAGTGTTGGAAAACAAACAGAAAATGATACCTTCAGTAGAGTTAAGTGAAGAATAATCAAACTTTAGATTGAAGGTTTATCTGCCTTTTTTATTTCTGTTTATCAAATCAGTGTAAATAACAAGGGATAATACTCTAATAATTTGATTGATTCATATTCTTTATCGAGAGGTAAGTTTATCCTGAAACATTTCCAAAATGATTTTACCAATTGTCATAACAAAATACTGACCTAAAACATTGGTATATACTTTATTTGGTAAGGTGTTGATTTTGACAAGGACAGACCGAATGTGCATAAGAGTACTAAGCTCTAGCGTATCTGATTGACTGATCGAGAGATGAAATCAAAAATGCTTGCAGTCTGGCGACATGACCCTTAGAACAAAACATCTTACGATGTTAACGGTTAACGCCAAAATTATCTTAATAAAATACCTAGTTTGCAACTTAATATCCAAGTCTAAAAATGGTACTTTAAAGCGAAATGATATCCAACATTCGAGAACATTTGAAATTCTAATGGTCAAAATCAGGCCTGTCAACTATGAAGTACCATTGAAACTTGTCGAGTTCTTAGTTTTAGATTCTTCAAACATTCTTTTCGATATATGCACCAACATACTCGTAGGTCGTTTTGAAATTAAATTCAAACATACAGACGCATAAGGAGCTGTAACGATAATGGCTTGATTTAGCCCTGAAATCATTCGATTTCTCGTGCGCTTTCATTCCTTTGAAGGAAAAGGTTGTTCATGAGAAGAATAGTATATGTTAGAAGATTTCTCATAAATATTTTATTTCTAAACTATTGATATAAGATTTGATAATGACGGCTTATTAAATAGGTAGGGGGTAACAATGTCTGAAAACGTCAAATAGCGAACGAAAATATACAGAAAATGCTTTTTTTAATGAATTTCAAGTGTTTTATGTTTTATTCCCCTCTCATTTTAAAAATGAAAAAGAAAATGATAACATCGAACCAGAATTTCAATGTAATCGGTCAAATACGCAATCCGGAGATTGAAAACCGTCATAGTTTGTATTGAACAGCCACATTGTACGCGCTGTGTAGAAATAAACATCTGTATATCATTTTTTTCATTCGTGTATGTTATATATTTCATCGGAATCCGCTCAGAACAGATTGTTCCATTGTATAACAAGAAGAAATTGGCCATTTTGGTGTCGCTGCGGAGTATAGCGACACTTAGGGGTCACTTTGTCTGTTGTCTGTCTGTCCGTCAGTCAGTCAGTCCGTCTGTCTAACGGTCACACTTTGGGTGTCACACCCTATAACTTTTTATTGATAAGTGATAGGGCTTTAATATTTCACATGTGTATTCCTTGTCATGAGACCTTTCTACAGATAACCATACTTTTTTTACCTAGTGATCTTGACCTAAGTATTTGACCTACATTTAAAAAAAAAATTAAAATTGGCTATATCTTTTGACTGATTAGTGATACGGCTTTAATGTTTCAAACACGTATTTTTTGTGATGAGTCTCAAAGCTTTGTACCTAATGACCTTCGCCTAGATGATTGACCTTTTCTGAAAGTAATAGATTGACTATATCTTTTAATTGGTAAGTAAGAGGTTTAATTATTCACATGCGAGTTCATTTGACAAGACTTTCCCCCTGATACATGTACAAATATTAAACTAAGTGACCTTGACTTACATATTTGATCAACTTTTAAAAAATAGGCCGCTTATATAAAATGCATAAAAATTCGTACAGAAATAGTAGATAACCACAAATCAGCTCTTGCTTCCTTTGGCTTCGACACTACCAATTCATATTTAGATTTACCATACTTTTACTGCATACCTAAAATGCATAAGAATCCGTACAAACAACGTTTCATCGCTTGTTCCTCAAAATGTTCTACCAAATATGTATCGATCTTACTCACCAAAGTTTTATCTGAAATCAAATCTGGGCTTCAAAAATATTGTTCTACAGTATATTCTCGCAGTGGTATCAACCAGATGTGAATTTTAAAGAATTCGAAGGAACTTTTAGAACATCTGAAATCCACTCATTTCAATAGAGTCAAAGTCTTTGATTTTTCGACACTTTACACTACAATGACAAATATGGATAATGACCATATCCCTGTTCACAACACAAAATCGATAACCCAGAAAATTAGAAACCGAAGGCATACAAAATCAGGATAAAACAGGAACCAAAGCAAACAAACAAAAACCTCCACCATATGAAAAGAAGCGAACTCCCGATATGAGAGTGAGACCAGATGCCCAGGAAGAGTAAGCATCTCCTGCTTGCATGCAACACCCGTCGCTTCAATTCGGTAGAACTGTCACATCCGGTTACTTCCACTTTGGAAGATATAGAGTACAATCTTTGGTTGGATGGTTCAAATGGTCTATGACAGAATATCATCCACCATTCTGGAAAGTGGGACATCATAGTGTATGACGAGTTCCCCATATCGACCGTAGAACTTCCTCAGTGACGATGTTAGTCGGTCACAAACATATCCCTGACTGAGAAGCTTATCTGAAAGACGCCTAGCTCTCAGAACAAAATCCGTATATTTGGTACTTGCTCTGGCATAGCGTATCAACTGAGATATGAACACGCCATAAGCAGGCCATGAAGGGATGTTGCTGAAGAGAAAAGGAAAGTTTGTAATGCTGAAATTGAAGTCGTCACGTTTGTCATAGAGTGAGGTGTTCATGTGACCATCAGTGTCGTAGGACAACATTATGTCCAATAGGATGCTGAATTATTTATCTCTGTAGTTTCTTTGATCCCACATTCTAAATTGAAAGAAAGACCCGCAAAAATTATAAGTAAAGGGGTTTACAAGCAAGAACGGCAACCGCAAATACAAATTATTGTATATTATATTATATTATATGTTGACTATTACAAAACCTACTTTTAAAAAAAAAGTCCGATTCTGAAAATAAGTACACTGAAACAGATATTATTCAGATGTTAAACTTCCTGATCGACAACATTTTTGTTGTGTTTGGAGGAAAGGTCTTCCAACAAATTGTCGGAATTCCAATGGGGACCAATTGTGCCCAACTCCTTGCCGACATTTTCCTTTACTCGTACAAAGCTGAATTTATATAATCTTTGATCTCTGAAGGGAAATATACTTAGCTTCTGACTTTAACTTCATTTACAGATATACAGACGATGTGCTGTCCATCATAATCCGAAATTCGCGGATTTCCTTAAATTAGCAGAATCTATCCATCGGAGCTTGAAGTCAAAAATACTACAGAGACAAATAATTCAGCATCCTATTTGGACATAATGATGTCCATGACACTGATGGTCACATGAACACCTCAATTTATGACAATCGTGACAGCTTCATTTTCAGCATCACAAATTTTCCCTTTCTGAGTAGCAATATCCCTTCATCGCCTGCTTATGGCGTGTTCATATCCCGATTGATACGTCATGCCAGTGCAAACAAAGGAGATGATCTCCAACAACACCAGGTTGCAGCACTCACATCAAAACCCCAAAACACCCAATGCAAAAACACAGAGCAAGTAGCAAATATACAGATTTTGTTCTAAGAGCTAGGCGTCTTTCATATAAACTTCTCAGTCCGAGATCCGTTTGTGATTGACTAAAATCGTCACTGAGGAAGTTCTACGGTCTATAAGGATAACTCTTCATACACTATGATGCCCCATTGTCCAGAATGGTGGATGGTATTCTAAGACCGTTTGAACCAAATAACCACAGACTTTACTTGTATCTTCCGAAATGGAAGTAACCGGATGTGATATTTCTGCCGAATTGTTTTATCTTGATTTCGTATGAATTTGATTTGTGATTTCCTGAACTATGGATTGTGCTTTATACAAGGATATGGTCATTATCCACATTTGTCATTTGTACTGTGCATTGGGATATGGTCATTGTCCATATTTGTCATTTTCCAATGTACGTTCACAGAATAGATATTTACTCTGGCACACAATCACACACTTGACTAACTTTGTACTAAAAAAAAAAAGTTTAAAATGCTTTAAACGAAATGATTAAGAGAAAGAATGCTTGGTCAGTATGAAGAACATGACAGCAATATCCATAGTTTTGTCTTTCATTTCATTAATTAAGATATGCCAAAGCTCGAATATATACACCCAGACAAAAGTTAAGCAACAGTGAAATTGTTTTAAAGCAAAATGCTGGTTTGATAAAAAATATTTGAAAATCATATATCATGATCATCACCTTTGACGACGATAATATTACTTTATTTAACATAATTGCATTATGCAACTTATTTTAAATCGGGGTCGAAATAGGGACGGATATGTTTTTAAACAATTCAAGTTAGACATCAAGTTTATGGAGTTGATTTATCTCGTAAAATTCGCTGTTCAGTATGGTTGCAATGAATCAAATAGTTAATCTGATGAAATTCAAAACTGAATATGTATTAAAAATATGAGATAATGAGAATTATCTCTTCAGAATGATGCAGACTTATACGCTTATTGCTGGAAGAAGACGTTTACACGAGTTCCAGAGTATCCATTATTCTGGTGCCAAGTCCATGTGTGTAGAAAATAACGATAGATTATAACAGAGTCATATAAAATGTTGGATTATATTACAGTTATGTATGAACATTTTCGATATTAAAGTTAATAATCACTTTTTCGTTTGATAGAAATCCCTATTAATTGAATCTTGGCTTTTTTCTTAAGTGGGTGAGTAATGTAGCAATATGGTCTATCATCCACAATAATTATGCTAATCAATTATTCATATTTTAAAATTAGGTACATGTATTTGGAAAATGTTAGCATGAGTTTACATTTATTTCACCTTTATTTCCCCTCCTTTCTTTTTTACATTTATTTCACGTTGCAGTGTGGAGCAGTTAAAATCGTTCCCCATGACCTGATGTTTGTCAAGTATATTAATTACTTCTTTCCAGCTCTGTCACCTAAAAGAAGCTTTGTTTTGGCCTTTTATCAATGTAACATCATATATATTTTTTTTTATTCGGAAACCATCCATTTTACCGATAAATATCATCGAAATAAAGGAGTTTAACATCTTAGCACCATCCCTCCAATACTATTTTGAACATAGATTTTATTAGGATATGCTACTGAATCGACCCTACAGGAAATATGGAGTCGCGCATTCTCTGTAATGTAAATTGTACAAATCTAACTTCAGAAAATTAAAGAGGGCGCTACTGAAATTATTTTTGGTTGCGCCGCTGGAAGCATCACTGATGAGAATTTAATATTCGAAACACATGTCTGGTGCATGGAAATTGGTTTGGAATTTTCTTCAAGAAGGTATAGAGTTGGAACCCTTCGACATAATTAATATAAACACTCATTTCACGTTGCAGTGTGGAGCAGTTAAAATCGTTCCCCATGACCTAATGTTTGTCGACTGTATAAATTACTTAGCTTTGTTTTGGCATTTTATCAATGTGTCATCATATATATTTTTGCTATTTCGGAAACCAGCCTTTTAACCGATGAATATCATCGAAATTAAGGAATTAAACATCTTAGGACCATTATCTGAACAGCACTCACAACAGAGCACCAAAATGAGCATCGACGGACCTCTAGCAAGGTAGAAGCGGGAGGAGCAAGCATCCTCGCCGTCGATGTTCACGCAAGAAATGAAAACAATATATAAAATACATGCGCTGTCTGAGGTTATGTCTGTATAAAACGTGCTATGGCGACAATGTCAGGGAAAAATATTCAAAACACTTACCGTCAAACACCTCACGGGGAACTTTTTCACGAGCTCCACACGACAAAGGGCACAATTATGAATCAAATGAGTTAAAGAAGATCCTGGCGATAATCTCAACAGCACTCATAATAGAGCACCAAAATGAGCATCGACGGACCTCTAGTAAGGTAGAAGTGGGACCAGGTGGCCGGGAGGAGTATGTATCCCCTGTTGGTCAGCCGCAACCGCCCTCGATGTTCATGCACGAAAATAAAAAATATATATATATATATAATATATGCACTGTCTGAGGTTATGTCTGTATAGAAAGTGCAGAACCAAGTACCCTTTGATTTTCGTACAAGTCAATTGAACGCTAACTGTAATTCCGTTAAACCAATTAAGGTTACATATTTTAATTAATCTAATGCCTGATCCATGCTGTAAATTTATCTGCTATTAAATGATGCCATTGACTATAAATATATATATTTTTTTCTAATTGAGGCATTGTATTATATTCATTATTGATTGAATAAAAGATGTTTGTAAGAAACGTAAAGATTAAAGTTCCGTTCATGCTATAAAACGAATAATTTGATCTTATAGTCAGATTTAAAATCTTTATTTAAAGGTAAGTAGTTCTGAGACTATTATGTTATTCTTAATAATAGTATGTCAAAATCTTTTAACTTACGAATTTTCAAATGCAGAATCTGATGAAAATCAATTACATTGATGCATTAAAATCGAAAGATTGGTGTCACATCTACCTTGTATATAAATAGGCATCTTGTTTATCATTGAAAAATTACTTGATAGACAAAATAATACATAATAAAACGCAATGGATGTTAGATGTAACACATAAGATCGACTAACTACATATTAGACTTTAAAGAAAAATCTTACGTTGAAACTTTATCGAATGTCCTCTGCGAAATCAGCGCCCTTGTACTAGCAAAATAATTGTAAAGGCTTTGAGGTTTTATATTGACCAGATACATGTACCTAATTAAAGAATAAGTTAATATTATAATTTTAGATAAATGAAGTCCTAATTAATGTATCATTATTCATCCTACAGTGGTAATTGATATCTACCCAGCGTTCATACAACTCTCTGATGACCTCATTTTGCCAATTCTGCCACCGACAGTCTTTTTTGCATATTCCGTATTATAGTATCTTTATACCTTTGAAACCAGCATTGATTTAGGGACTGATCTACCTACGTAAATTAACCAAGATACATGGAATGCTACATCCGACCCTAATTATATACATTCCTTCGTTAGATAATGATTATCATTGAAATCTCTTTCGATCACTTAAATAAATTAGCGGTCATTATAGGTACCCACTGAAAAAAAGAAACTTGTATCTGAAAATCACTTGGCATTATAAAAGAAGGGAGGGGATCTCCAACAAGACCCTGTTGCAGCATCAACAGCAAAACACCAAAACACCCTATGCAAAATCACAGAGACGAGCATAGTATGAGACGGAAAAGAGACATACGACATGTAAACATCAAACACAAAAGACTACACATAAACCGGCGAGACCAATGGGCAACCGGCGCCGACTTTGGATAAGTTCCGTTTTCTACATATTAGACTTTAAAGAAAATATTTTACCTTGAAACTTTATCCAATGTCCTATGGGAAGTCATCGTCCTTGTACTAGCAAAATAATTGTAAAGACTTGAGGTTTTATATTGACCAGATACATGTACCTAATTCAAGAATAAGTTGATATTCTAATGGTATATTTTTAAGTATGTAAATTACTTCCACACTTTAACATGAGTAGTTCTTGATCTACAGTGATTATGCAGAACATGGATATTTCAATTGATAATGACCTATTGATAAATATACGGTCGTATTGATTTTGGATCAAAAGATCAAAGCTCATAGAGTAAATAGATATCAGCACTGAATTTCTGCCCCGTGAGACGATAATATGGAAGCTTTCTTTGAAAAAAAAATCAAACTAACTTTCATGCACCAGGCACATGTTTCGAATAATGCATGTTTATGAATGCATTATCCGAAACATGTGTCTGGTGCAATAAAATTGTGTTGATTTTTTTTCAAGGAAGCAAGAACATGGACAGACGGGCGGATAGATAGGTTGAATATAAATATCCTTAACGTCATAGGGAAAGTTTAGTATACCAAATAACAATGGAACCCTAACTTCTTTCTCATATTATATGTATTCTTTGTAATATGAAATGATATTCCAGAAACTTTTAGGCAAAGGATTCCTCTTTCATAAACTAGTTAAGACTGTCTTGAAAACAAAACTTACAGTCAGCTTCCTTTAAAATTGGGATATAAACAAGCAACAGAGTATATTACTTTGGGTATTACACAACCTGCCTTTTGTGGTGATATGATAAGCAAACTCAGATGAATCAAAGGTAGACAGCATTACAATCGAAAGTGCGTCCGAACCATCAAACACCTTACATACCGTGGATATGATCCTAATGTTACCAGACGGACACTAGGTAGTTGATCAACCTATCGTCTTGTACCAGCGCATTCTTACGACTTGGTCTGAATAACTGTGACAACGTAACTCCATGACGGGTCCTGTCCAAACCACTTTAGAGAAGACAGGAAACGTGGGAGGGTTGTACACACGTAATCTGGATTCCATGTTAACGTATTGACGTATCACGTTATATGATGATCGTCTTTTGTTGAAATATAAATGCTGAAAGAGCAACAAGTGTCATCAAACGTTAAATCATAATTTTATATTGAAACGTATAATTGCACTCTGACAGTGACGACATGACTCCATGACGGGTCCTGTCCAAACCTCTTTAGAGAAGACAGGGCTTCGACCATTTATCCTATCTGAATGTCATTCGAACACATCGGGACTGTATTCCGCATGCCTTCTGTTTTATATACATTTACATATCCATCTGTGTATCTAGGACCCCTTCGGCATGCTGTCAGTTTGTATGTTCATGAGGTTATGTTACACGACAATTGTGCGTTCTTCGAGACCTCTTGGTAATCATAAAAGTGGGAGGGTTGTGCGCACGTAATCCGGATAATACACCGTCTGCTACTGACGAGGTAGATAGCCGTCGCAAGTCGGCACCGGTTGCCCATTGGTCTCGTTGGTTAAATTGTGGTCTTTTGTGTTTGATGTTTCTATGGTCCGAGTTTGTATTCCTTATTTCCATTTGCGGCTCTTTCTGTGCATTGGGTGTTTTTGTGTTTTGTTGTGGGTGCTGCAACCGAGTGTTTTTAGATATATCCTCCTCTGTTTTAGGCATTTTGGCTAAAGCACGACAGACAATGATACTAACGTACGCAGTAGAAGCCATAAATACCGTTTGTTAGGTCGATACAAACTTGCATTTACCCGAGAAATGGTTTTATGGCTTCATGACGTTTGACGCCTTGGGTTGCAGGGGCTAATTTACTATATATGCGGAGGTTAAATCAATAAACGCATCGCGGTACACAAAATAATTGATACGCGAATTTTTAAGAAAAAGTATAGCGTGGCAGCCGTGAAATAAATGAGATTTTACTTCCGATTCGATGTTTAGTCAACCCTTCGTAAAAGACTAGATAATACAAATGATTTTTTCTTTCAATAACAGACCTAGAGAGAAGTAACCAATGTGTTCAACGAAGAGCTGCAATCGATGATAAAATAATTTTCCGGATGTTGCATGCAATATGCCCCCTAAACACACAATTTCACACAAACACACAGTCAGATGAATTAACAAACACAGCCAACAGACACAGGGGACCAACGTTACTCACAAAAATTATCAAAATGAATTTCGAAATTTACGACAAACATTCCTTACTCTTTCAACCCGAGAAGTGACTCAACTTTGAAATTTGACAAGGTTTCGGGATAGATTCATGATTCATCTCTTATGAAAAAAGGCCATATATTGTATTTAATTGAGACCGATCGATCTGTTTGTCAGTAGGCAGTGTTGGAAAACAAACAGAAAATGATACCTTCAGTAGAGTTAAGTGAAGAATAATCAAACTTTAGATTGAAGGTTTATCTGCCTTTTTTATTTCTGTTTATCAAATCAGTGTAAATAACAAGGGATAATACTCTAATAATTTGATTGATTCATATTCTTTATCGAGAGGTAAGTTTATCCTGAAACATTTCCAAAATGATTTTACCAATTGTCATAACAAAATACTGACCTAAAACATTGGTATATACTTTATTTGGTAAGGTGTTGATTTTGACAAGGACAGACCGAATGTGCATAAGAGTACTAAGCTCTAGCGTATCTGATTGACTGATCGAGAGATGAAATCAAAAATGCTTGCAGTCTGGCGACATGACCCTTAGAACAAAACATCTTACGATGTTAACGGTTAACGCCAAAATTATCTTAATAAAATACCTAGTTTGCAACTTAATATCCAAGTCTAAAAATGGTACTTTAAAGCGAAATGATATCCAACATTCGAGAACATTTGAAATTCTAATGGTCAAAATCAGGCCTGTCAACTATGAAGTACCATTGAAACTTGTCGAGTTCTTAGTTTTAGATTCTTCAAACATTCTTTTCGATATATGCACCAACATACTCGTAGGTCGTTTTGAAATTAAATTCAAACATACAGACGCATAAGGAGCTGTAACGATAATGGCTTGATTTAGCCCTGAAATCATTCGATTTATCGTGCGCTTTCATTCCTTTGAAGGAAAAGGTTATTCATTAGAAGAATAGTATATGTTAGAAGATTTCTCATAAATATTTTATTTCTAAACTATTGATATAAGATTTGATAATGACGGCTTATTAAATAGGTAGGGGGTAACAATGTCTGAAAACGTCAAATAGCGAACGAAAATATACAGAAAATGCTTTTTTTAATGAATTTCAAGTGTTTTATGTTTTATTCCCCTCTCATTTTAAAAATGAAAAAGAAAATGATAACATCGAACCAGAATTTCAATGTAATCGGTCAAATACGCAATCCGGAGATTGAAAACCGTCATAGTTTGTATTGAACAGCCACATTGTACGCGCTGTGTAGAAATAAACATCTGTATATCATTTTTTTCATTCGTGTATGTTATATATTTCATCGGAATCCGCTCAGAACAGATTGTTCCATTGTATAACAAGAAGAAATTGGCCATTTTGGTGTCGCTGCGGAGTATAGCGACACTTAGGGGTCACTTTGTCTGTTGTCTGTCTGTCCGTCAGTCAGTCAGTCCGTCTGTCTAACTGTCACACTTTGGGTGTCACACCCTATAACTTTTTATTGATAAGTGATAGGGCTTTAATATTTCACATGTGTATTCCTTGTCATGAGACCTTTCTACATATAACCATACTTTTTTTACCTAGTGATCTTGACCTAAGTATTTGACCTACATTTCAAAAAAAATTAAAATTGGCTATATCTTTTGACTGATTAGTGATACGGCTTTAATGTTTCAAACACGTATTTATAATGTAGGTTTTGTCATAGTTGACAACAATAAATTTGTATTTGCGATTGCCGTTCTGACTTGTAAACGCATTACTTATAATTTTTGCGAGTCTTTCTTTCAATTTCGAATGTGGAATTGTAGTGTTAAGTGTCGAATAATCAAAGGCTTTGATCGAATGGACTCTACTAAAATAAGTGGATTTTAGATGTTCTAAAAGTTCCTTCGAATTCTTTAAAATTCACATTTGGTTGATACCACTGCGAGAATATACTGTCGAACAATATTTTTGAAGCCCAGATTTGATTTCAGATAAAACTTTGGTGACTAAGATTGATACAGATTTGGTAAAACATTTTGAGGAACCAGCTATAAAACCTTGTTTGTACGGATTTTTATGCATTTTAGATATGCAGTAGAAGTATGGTAAATCTAAATCTAGATCGTTAATATCGAAGCCAAAGGAAGCAAGAGCTGATTTGTGATTATCTATTATTTCAGAAGCAGAAAGGTTCATTGGGATGTAAATGGGATTTCCAGGTGTCGAATTTAAACCCAACTCTTAAACTAGACTGACGAAATAGTACTCTTTGCTAGTAAATGTGTAATTATTTGAAGTTTTGTCTGCTGGTGTGATGACATAATGCTCATGCAGGTAGGTAAACTCTGTAATAACATCATGGTCTTTAAAGATAGACTCAAATCTGGTGTTCACAGTTGATTTTAATCAGGCAGTTCAAGATAAATGTAACCCTCTGATGGATTTTATCCATTCGGAAAGAGTGTCGATGACAAATATGGATAATGACCATATCCCTGTATACAGCACAAAATCAATAATTCAGAAAATCAGAAACCGAAGGCATACAAAATCAGGATAAAACAGGAACCAAATCAAACATACAAAAACCTCCATCATATGAAAAGAAGCGAACTCCCGATATGGTTGTGAGACCAGGTGCCCAGGAAGAGTAAGCATCTCCTGCTTGCATGCAACACCCGTCACTTCAATTCGGTAGAACTGTCACATCCGGTTACTTCCATTTTGGAAGATATAGAGTACAATCTTTGGTTGGATGGTTCAAATGGTCTATGACAGAATATCATCCACTATTCTTGAGAGTGGAACATCATAGTGTATGACGAGTTCCCCATATCGACCGTAGAACTTCCTCAGTGACGATGTTAGTCGGTCACAAACATATCCCTGACTGAGAAGCTTATCTGAAAGACGCCTAGCTCTCAGAATAAAATCCGTATATTTGGTACTTGCTCTGGCATAGCGTATCAACTGAGATATGAACACGCCATAAGCAGGCCATGAAGGGATGTTGCTACTCAGAAAAGGAAAACTTGTAATGCTGAAATTGAAGTCTTCACGTTTGTCATAGAGTGAGGTGTTCATGTGACCATCAGTGTCGTAGGACAACATTACTTCACATTCTCGACACTAAACATGCTAAATGTAGCTGTGGGGAGTTGTCTATCACAAAGGATAATTAAATGTAGATAAAATTATCATTACTTATAATACATTTAAAGTTGTGAACAATTATGACACAGATTCCTTTAATCAAGACGCAATTTTAGTCTTGGTGCAAAACAAATTGACAAGAATACTTGTAGAGATGACGATTTAGTGCAACCTCGTATATGAACTAGAGATCAAGGAAACAACAGACAGTGACAGATCCGCTCCGTACTTGGATATACATCTATCTTTCGACACAAACGGCCATTTGAACACCTCACTGTATGACAAGCATGACGATTTCAGCTTCCACATAACTAACTTCCCTTTCATGGGTAGCAACATTCCGACTTCTTCTCCTGCTTATGGTGTTTTTTTTTTCTCAACTGATACGGTGCGCCAGGATATGTTCCAAATATGACGATTTCACCATTAGAGCCAGACGGCTAGCATGTAAGCTACTTGTTAAGGTTTATGTTACACAACGGCTGAAATCATCATTGAGGAAGTTCTTCGGTCGCTATGGGGATGTAATAAAAGCATATTAGATCCCCCTTTCCAGAATGATCAGTGACATTCTACATTGTAATTTAATGTCTGTCATCATCACCAAACACGACATACTTACCTGATATGTACATCAAAATGTACATCGAGACAATCATCGAATTTGACAGGTTTCCACGGAGCTGTTGCGACGGGTGTTGCATGCAATCAGAAGACGCTGACTCTCCCCGGACACCTGGTCTCACTTCGGAATTTTGTTCATTCCGAGGTTCGCAACCGTTCCTGTGTAATGATTTTGCCTTTCCTTCTCGACTATGAGACTGAATAACTGATGGATACTTCTGTGCTGTTTATTTGGATATATAGAATCAAAGAGTGTGTCTCAAAAATCGTTGATTTCCGAGTAGGCAATACATAATCTTAGAACTGAATGATGCAGTGCCGAAAAAATACTGAAAAGAAATCCGCGGGGACGTTTAACTGAAGTGCTAAGATCATGGTTAAATGAAAGAAATCATCAGGACAATATTTTGAAGAAGTCGAACGAAAATCAGAATAATACATAACAATCGTGACAACACTTCATGATCATGTACATCATTACTCTCGACACAACAGCCGATTTTTAGATATACTGTATTGTGCTGGATTTCGTAAACTCAAAAAAAAAACATGACGTAAAAATGAAAGAAATCTTACAGTACTACGATTTCTTTCATCGAATACATTGAATTCGTGTCACGTGATTTCTAAACAGTTAACCTGTAGATGACCTATGTCTATTCAATGTCAAATGTAGGTCGCATATATTTTTTTTCTAATAAACGCGACCTAGATTTGACATTACATTTAAAACTGAAGGTGAATTTCGGACTGTTAGAACAAAGGCGTACGTCACATCATGATCAATGTTTAAGAATTTTTAATAGGAATGGAATAGATAGATTGACTCACGTTTCAAACAGATCTGTGAAACACTGATTCACGTTTCAATAATGATTTTTTTTCGAATTTCAGTTTTAATATATAATAGTTTACTTATTAAAGATAAATTTAAGACAAAGGCGAGGCGAGGGATCTCCAATAAGTAGAATACATAATAATAAAGATACAATAACGAAATGGGATGGAATAGCATGAACGTGCATGTCTGGTCCATGCTGTAAATTTATCAGGTTTTAAATGATGCTATTGAATTTAAAGACGTTTAACACATGATAATGTAGATACAATAATGAAGGGAGAGGGAATAGCTACGGCTTTTGTTTCATTTCATTACCAATTTGTCCCTTTGATTTGTGTGTAGGCTTTTGTGTTCGATGTTTTTATGTCGTACTGGGTGTTCCCCCTTCCATTTGCCTCTCATGCTGTGCATGTCTGCTTTGTGATTTTTTGTGTGAGGTCTTGTTAGTGTGAGGTCATCTAACAGTGAGGAGGATATTTTACACCTTAATTGTATGTTCTTCGAGACCTCCGGATAATTGGAGAAGTGAGAGGGTTGTGCGCACGTAATCCAGGATAACTACACCGTTTGCTGCTTGCGTGGCAAACGGCCGTCCAAAGTCGGCACCGGTTGCCCATTTGTCTCGTCGGTTTATGTGTAGTCTTCTGTGTTTTATGTCTATATGTCGTATGTCTTTTTTCCGTCTCATAGTATGCTCGTCTTTTGTGTTTTTGCATCGGGTGGTTTGGTGTATTGCTGTTAGTGCTGCAACAGGGTCTTGAAGGAGGATCCCTTCCCTTCTTTTGCATGGTGTATATCGGTGTTTGAATGTAGCTAAATGTGCTGCAACCGAGTCTTGTTGGAGATCCCCTCCTTTCTTCTTCAAGTGATAATATGCTACTGTCTCATTCGTTGTATTGTTTGTCCTTTGTAAAATGACATGATATAACATTACAACTCATTTAAATGTTTACTTTAAAGCTAATTTTCACCTGGTCTCATTAACTTTGGTTTATCGTTTCTTCTTCGTCTTTCGATACATTTTTGGACATAATACATTTCACACTCTTTGGCCATATTTCATTGTTTAGATTGAGGATCACTGACGAGGGTTAAATATCCGAAACGTGTAAGTGTGCTTCAAATGTATCTGTTGTTAAATGATGTCATTGAATTTGAGACTGAATAACTGATGGGTTCTTCGTTGATATTTCTTTCAACCAAAATACAATATGCCGTAAATAATTCTAGGGCAATATGTATTAAAATTCAACATACAGCCTGTATGAAGATTTCTAGAGAGCATTTATTTCAAAAATAAGATTTCATATTAGTAGCCATATCATCAATCGCTCGTTACATATACCCTGTTCTCTGTTCTTATTTATCTTTGTTAACATTCACTATCCAAAATGCAAAGATCAAATCTTTGTTGAGGGTAGAGCCTGATGAATTAAACCTGACAAAGAAAAGAAAAAAGTATGTAGCTACAAATGTATTACGGAAAGCAAAAATTAAATCGACATGCTAAAAAGGTGTAACACGAATTAAATACTTTTTTTAACAAAATGGCAATAATGTTTTCTTACCAATACTACTTTCTTCAAAAATAATATATTCATATAATGCATAATTACGGAAACACACGCATGTTGAATAATATGATAATATACTGAAATGCACTTACGGTGCATATTTAACTTCTTCATAGCTGGCACTGAATAAAGAAAAAAAATCGTATTTTGTCGTGCTGTTCACCATTGAATGAGGGTGAGATTAAGAAAGGATATAAGACACGCATAATGGACATATCGACAAATTGTTGTAGAGAGTAAACACATACGGATAAATTATTCACCTATCCAAATTAGGCGAAAAAAAAATTCTGGGCGAATTCAAAACTGTGAATAGTATTTTTTTTTTTTCATTTTTTTTAATTTGTCTACTTAGCACTTTTCTATTCTGATGCTATTTCATGCAAGTTTTAGATAAAACAAAATAATGCACCCACCAGTCTTCATTTTGCAGAAGATTTCCATAAATTTCTTCATCACCAAAGAGATCTTTTTGTTCACAACAAATGTACATGTTTTTCCAATAAAATCCATCGTTGTTTGTTCCGTTGATATGGGAATCACTAGCAACAGCATTATAAGTATTGGACTGGACATGCTTATCTGCAAAAAATAAAAATTAAAAAAATATTTCGAATTAGTCATTGTAAACTGAAAATAGAGTTTCATGATATTTATTTCAATTTTTGAATTCATATTATATTTACTCTTTCAAACATCAGGTTCGTTACATTCGGAATTAAGACATTCATGGCAAACAGGAAGCTGCGCAACAGAAAGAGGGGGCAACGTTGCATCCACCTTGAAATTTTACCATACGAACAAAGAAAACTAAAGCTTGAGAAAATTGTAACATTCGATTCGAGATACTGCTACATGAAGAATGTCAGATTTTGATATCAAACAAATATAAAAATAATAGATATGCTATCAATATGTCGGATTTAAGTAGACATGTCATATTAAAAAAATTAAGAAATAATACCTATTTTGATAAACAAACTTAAACTAAAGATATAAATTTCTTACATTATGGTCAGCCTTTATCATACTAATTTACTGAAAGATGATATTTTCCATAGAATCCATATGCAAATGAAGTTGCGTATAAAAATAGGTCACATATGTCGAGTAACTACGAAGGTATAGTAAGTTAAATCATTCGTGATATCATGACAATCACTTTAAAATAGCTACGTCGCGAGGACTAAAACATGTGACATTGATGTAAAGAAAAGGGGATAATCTCCAGCATGACCAACCTGCACCCTGCCAGCGAAACAAACCCACAAGAAAAGTACACTGTGTACCTCTTTCAAGAATGGATCACAGGCACCAGATTCCTAGAAAGAGAATGAAATTCCCATCTCCAACACCCGTTTCCTTCTTTCTTAATAATTCGGAAGTGTTCCAACTTTATACATTCTTGAAGAAAATTTCAAGCCAATTTATTATGCATCAGACACGTGTTTCGGATATTAAATCCTCATCAGTAATGCTTCCAGTCAAAGTGATTTTTAGACACAGCCAAAAGTCATTTTAGAAGCGCCCTCTTGTTATATGTTTTAAATCATATCAGTGCATTCCCTTTGCAGAGAGTACGCGGCTCCATATTTCCTGTAGGGTCCTTCCAGTAGCATATTCAAATAAAATCTATGTTCAAAATAGCATTGGAGGGATTGGGCTATGATGCTAACCTCCTTTAATTTCGATGATATTTTAGATGAAATGACAAGTTTCCGAAGTAGCCAAATAATATTTATGATTTCAAATTACTAAAGTGCCAAAACACGACAGCTTCCATGTTTAAAAACACCCTCTTTATCCCTCAGTATCGTAACTTTCAAAAGGACTTCAGCATTAAGCTTTTTCTACAGTTATTTTTCTTCACAATCGTAACCTACTTATCATTTATTATACGTCTATTCATCTCATTCAATGGACCTGTTAAAATCTGATTCACATTTCAATAAAGATTCATTAAGAGCTATGTCGCGAGGACATGCAAGTGATGAAATGACGCACATTCCAAAGTAATATGTGATTGACATTTCAATAATGATTCATTTACAGGTATGTCGCGTACACCTGCACACGACAGTGATGCAAGAGAAAGATTATTAAAAGGAAGGAATGGAATTGATGAAATGACTCACATTCCAAAGTGATCTGTGAAACACTGATTCACATTTCAATAATGATATACTGAATTTTAATAACTAGCTATTTACTTATCTATTGACAATTTCATGTAACTGACATTGATTAAATTGATATGCTTATTCAAGATAAAGGCAGGGAAATCTTTAACAAATCCCCTCCTTCTTCTTGAACAAGACGTATATGTATGTTCGAAAGTGCATGTGTGATTTATTTGAAATAATATTTATTAAGTACACTAGACAATGACCTGTGCAAGCACGGGTATTATGGATTAAGAAATAGGAAGAAGAAATGTTTTGTCATGAAAGATAGTAAGGTGTTTTTGTAAACATGCATGTTGACAAGACGACCTTGTGTGTTTAGATACAATATCTAACGTAGGTGTACTTTATCATCGGAATAGACAGTCCAATGGGCAGTGCCTATATATATCAGTATATATTTATGTTGTTCGTATGAGATAAATGTATACTTAAACAATAAACTTAAATTGTAAGTTTTCAATTTTCAAAAGGGAAAGGGTTTACATAACCCTTTACCTTATACATACATTTTATTTTAGGATTAACTTTAACAATTTTGCAATTTATTGAGACATAAAATGGTTTGAGGTGGTGCACATTTTATTATCCGCAAAGCATATTATACCTCAATAAATTGCAAAATTGTTTAAGTTTATCCTTATGATTTCAAATAGTAGAAAAAAATCTTCGATTAACTTCTGTTCATATTTAATTGACAATTTTAAACGTCAAAAATTGTAACAACAAGAGAAAAGTATCCGCTCAGATGGTTGCTTTTCGTTATATCGAAGTAATAATAATGTCAATAGAATTGATGATGTTTGAGAATTTGAATACCAATAACGGCGTAGATAGCGATCTATAAACATACGTGCGTCGGTATTATAAATGAAATATTTAAATGGTGGAAATACAATATGTTCGTTGAACGTCTGTTTGATATCCATACTTTTAATTTGCAACAGTTTCTTCATTTTGTATTCCATAGTCAAAGAATCTCAAGAGCAACTACTCTACGTTTGACTTTAAATTGTCACTTTCGTCTGCGTGATCCACAACTCCCCGTTGTCTTTAAATAAAATGTCGGCGCGCGGCAGTGGTAAATTCGTCAATATGAGTTGAATTGATGTCATAGAATCGGAAATGAGTATGAAGAGAAGGATTCAAGAATTTTATTCTCTGTTATTCTTTATATTTCCCCTATCATCCCGCTGCGAAAGGCGCATATCGCCGTCTGTATGAGTAAATTGCGGCCACGCGATAAAAGCTATACGTGAAAATCAAACTCTTTGGAATAATCATCTTACCTGAGACAATGTTTATTTAAAACAACAATTAATTTATATTGGAGAACGCCTAATTACCTGGATAATTACATTTTAATGGGGGATTTATATAGGGAGAATTCTGTTCTTCATAAAACCGTGCCGTTATGCGAGTTTGGCGTTATAACGAGGGGGGAGGAGAGTATAAGTAATTCAATTCATATATCATGTATAGTAATGTGTAGGGTCTATTCAGATTCGTAATTGAAAATAATAGTGTGGCAATAAATAATAGTGTGGCAATAAAAGAATAGCATGGCAATAAAAAGAATAGTGTGGCAATTAAATAGTACGGCAATACAATAATAGTATGTCAATAAAAGAATAATGTGGCAATAAAGTCATTGGAGGGATTGTGCAAGGGTTTCAACCTCATATATTTTAAATATAATAAAGATAAACATTACAGAAGTACTCATCAGTTATTCAGTCTCATAGTCGAAAAGGCAAGGCAAAATCATTAGATTTTCCACAGGAACGGTTGCGAACCCCCGAATGAACAAAAGTCCGAAGTGAGACCAGGTGCATGGGGAGAGTCAGTGTTTCCTGATTGCATTCAACACCCGTTGCAACAGCTCCATCGAAACCTGTCAAATTCGGTGATTGTCTCGATGTACATTTTGATGTACATATCAGGTAAGTATGTCTTGTTTGGTGATGATGACAGCCATTCAATGACAATGTAGAATGTCACTGATCATTCTGGAAAGGGGGATCTCATATGCCTTTTTTACATCCCCGTAGCGACTGAAGAACTTCCTCAATAATGATTTCAGCCGTTGTGTAACATAACCCTGAAAAAGTAGCTTACTTGCTAGCCTTCTGGTCATATTTGGAACATGCCCTGGCGTACCGTATCAGTTGAGAAACAAAGTCACCATAAGCAGGAGAAGAAGGAATGTTGCTACTCATGAAAGGGAAGTTAGTTATGTGGAAACTGAAATCGTCATGCTTGTCATACAGTGAGGTGTTCAAATGGCTGTTTGTGTCGAAAGATAGGAGAATAACCAAGTACGAAGCGGATCTGTCACTGTCTGTTGTTTCCTTGATCTCTAGTTCATGAGGATAGATCTGTGTATCTGAAGGTAAAATTGAACTGAGATGTGAGGTCAAGGTCTGGATGAAGTCAGCTTCGTATGAATATAAGAATAAGTCCGCAAGCAGTGGGGCGCAATTGGTTCCCATGGGGGTGCCGACTATCGGTCGGAATACGGTTCCTCCAAACACAACAAAATTGGTATCAATCAAAAACTCAAGCATCCGGATTATATCATCTTCGGTATACTTTTTGTTTGAATCAGATTATAATTATTTAACATCAAAGAGTGTTCCTTTACGAAATAAGTATCCCCCGCCCAATTACGAGGTATTTGTATCCTCTATTACCATTTTTTGAAAGAAAGGTTTTGCGACTAATATAGGCCAGTCTGTTTTTGAGCTTTTGGTGTGGAATGGTAGTGTAGAGCGTAGAGAAGTCGAAAGATTTTATGCTGGTAATATGATTGAAGTTGGTGGCTTTTAAAATTTTCCAAAAGTTCCTTAGAATTCTTTTGGGTCCACATCTGATTTATTCAATTTCCGGAATTTGCTGTCTCGCAGTATACTTGAAGACCTTGCTTGATGCGAGTTAATATTTTCGTAAGCAAAATTGAAAGAGGTTTTGTTGAGCACCTGGACGAACCGGCAATGAATCGGTGTTTGTAAGGATTTTTGTGCATTTTTGGAATCCAGTAGATATAAAGCAAAGGAGGTGGGCAGCACCTACAGCAAAACCCCAAAACACCCAATGCAAAAACACAAAGCAGACAAGAACAGCAAGAGACGCATAAGGGACAAGGAACGTCCACGCACAACACAGAAACATCAAACACAAAGGACTACACATAAACCAACGAGACCAATATTAATATAAGATCAGAGTAATCAGTATGAATACCGAAGGACTCAAGAACAGATTTGTGGTTGTCAAGTATTTCAGATACAGGTAAGTTTGTAAGTGTGTATGTTGGATTTCTAGGTGCTGAATGTAGACCTAGATCCCCTCTCAAGCATTTGGAATAGTATGACTTGCAAACGAAAGTAAAATTGTTTGCCGCTTTGTCAGCAGGAAAAATGATATATTTTTCATGGAGGTCAAAAGGTTCTTTGGCAACAACATGGTCATGAAAAATTGACTCGTGTCTGTTGTTAACTGAGTGTCGAAGACGCCCAATTCTTCATTTAATTATCCGATGGATTTCATCCAATCGGAGAGTGTGTCTAATTCCACGTCCTCCCTTTTTGCCCACCGTCTCCTCACATGCATCCATAATAATTTCAAAGTTTTCCCGCCATGTGAAAGAACAGGGTTCCCTGTATTTTGGACCTTTATTGAGAAAGTTTCTTAGTTTATTGTTACCAACGATATTAAGGTCACCAGTAACCATATGACCACATGGATGGAAGATGAAAGGAGAGGATGAAAATTTGCATTGTATGGGGTTTTGTGAAAGGTGGTGTACATCTAGACATTTCAAATTTTGTTTATAATTAAATATTTTGGAAGCAACGGATTGTGTTTAAGTGTAGGAAATGCAAGGCGCCTCCTGGTATTTGAATTAAGGAGGGATTTTGTCCTTTACAGACCTGTTATTTAGAATGTTGCTTAAACGCAGAACATCGATCCCTTTATCTGCAAATTTGATTTTAAGGAAGGGAAGATTTTCATTGCCAACAGGTACGTCAGATTTGACTGCCTTAGAAAGTCTTTTTGACGAGATGACCATAACAATACTTTGTAGGCGATATTCTGATGAACCGGTGTCAGTAAAATGTAAGAACGTTGATGATTGGTACAAGTCATGCGATTTCTTTAAATGAAGGGGGTACAACTTCGTACGAATATGAAGAAGGCCCAACTGTTGGTTGACAAATGGCATAGGAACATCGAACGATACATCATGAATATCTGGTTTGTTGTACCACTTGGTGAGTGTCACTGCTGGTGGACCAAGAGTCCGCGAGGGCACATGTAGCCAAGTTCAATCAATTTCGGTTGGTCGTTTCTTCAAACGCATTTGAAAATTTCTGTTTACAAAATTCTCTCAAATTTCTAAACCCTAGGTCCTGAAGCATCATATCCCAGCTATTTTGCTACGTCTTTCGGTATATTTAGGACATGATTATCACAGATTTTGATCATATTTCATTGTTTAGATTGAGGATCACTGACGAGGGTTTATTGCCCGAAACGTGCATGTCTGGTCCATGCAGTAAATTTATCTGCTCTACAATTATGCTAATGAATTTGATGACGTTAAACATTTATACCACTTGGTGAGTGTCACTGCTGGTGGACCAAGAGTTCCCGAGGGCACATGTAGCCAAGTTCAATCAATTTAGGTTGGTCGTTTCGTCAAACGCATATGAAAATTTCTGTTTACAAAATTCTCTCAAATTTCTAAATTCTGAGTCCTGCAGCATCATATCCTAGCCATTTTGCTACGTCTTTCGGTATATTTATGACATAATTTTCACAAACTTTGGTCATATTTCATTGTTTAGACTGAGGATCACTGACGAGGGTTTATTGCCCGAAACGTTCATGTCTGGTCCATGCTATTAATTTATCTGCTCTACAATGATGCTATGAATTTGAAGACCTTAAACATGTGTACTACTTGGTGAGTCCCCGAGGGCACATGTAGCCAAGTTCAATCAACTTCGGTTGGTCGTTTCTTCAAACGCATTTAAACATTTCTGTTTACAGAATTCTCTCAAATTTATAAAACCTGGGTCCTGTAGCATCATATCCCAGCCATTTTTGCTACGTCTTTCGGTATATTTAGAACATATTTTTCACAGATTTTGTTCAAATTTCATTGTTTAGATTGAGGATCACTGACGAGGTTTTATTGCCCAAAACGTGCATGTCTGGTCCATGCTGTAAATTTATCTGCTCTACAATGATGCTAATGAATTTGAAGACGTTAAACATTAATAGGGTGTGACATCTAAGTGTGACAGACAGGCGAACAGACAGACAGACGGACAGACAGACGGACTGACGGAAAACGGACAAAGTGATCCCTAATAATACGGAAGTGTTCATATTCTTTACCTTCATGATGAAAATTCCAAACCAATTTTACCGGCATCAGACACGTGTTTCGAATATTAAATTCTCATCAGTGATGCTTCCAGCGGAACCACCAATATTCATTTCAGTAGCGCCCTCTTTAATGTTTTGAATTAAGGTTTGTACATTTCCTTTACAGAGAGTGCTCGGCTCTTCTTTGATAAAAAAATAACAAATTGACGAGGATACTTGTAGTGATGACGATTAAGTTCAACTTTGTAATTTGGATATATAGTATCAAAGAAGGGAGGAGATCTCCAACAAGACCCCGTTGCAGCATCAATAGCGAAACGCCAAAACACCCGATGCAAAAACACAAAAGACGAGTACAGCACGAGACGGAAAACAGACACACGACATGTAAACATAAAAAAAAGACTACACATAAACCGACGAGACCAATGGGCAACCGGTGCCGACTTTGGACGGCCATTTGGCACGCAAGTAGCGTGTTATCATGGATTACGTGCGCACAACCCTCTCACATATCGAATTACCCATAGGTCTCGAAGAACGTACAATTGTGGTGTAAAACAACCTCCACACTGTAAGATGACCTCACACAAACAAGACCGCGAACGTAGAGGCCCCAGAAACACAGATCAATATGTAAATGGATATAAAAAGAGGGCATGCGTAATACAGTCCGTGCTCTACCGGCTGTAGCAAGCTCATGTATGTAATCACCGAGGAGTCCGACTGACATTCAGAGAGGACAGGTGTGTCTCAATAATCGTTGATTTCCGAACAGGCAATAAAAGATCTTAGAATGATGCAGTTCTGAAAAATAACGAAAAGAAATCCATTGGGACGCGTTTTAACTTAAGTACTAAGAGAAATGAAAGAAAACATCAACACGATATATTGAAGAAGTCGAACGAAAATCATAATAATAAATAAAAAAAATTGTCACAGAAATTAAGAAAAAAAATTAACCGGACTAAACTATCGTGCCAACACTTCTTCGTGTCTTTACATGTACCTCATTACTCTCGACACAACGGCCATTATTTAAATATACTATATTGTGCTGGATTTACTAAACTCTGAAATAAATAATTGACGTAAAAATGAGAGAAATCTTAGAAATTGGAAAAGACAGTACTACGATTTCTTTCATCGAATACATGGGATGCTTGTCACGTTATTTCTACACAGGGTATAGTAACCTGTAGATGACCTATGTCAGTCCAATATTAAATCTAGGTCAGATATTTTTTTTATAAACGCGACCTAGATTATTGGACAGTCAAAGGTAAATTTCGGACTTGGGTAACGGCATACGTCACATCATGATCAATGTTTTAATAAGTTTTAACAGGAATGAAATTGATGAAATGACTCACATTCCAAACAGATCTGTGAAACACTGATTCACGTTTCAAGAATGATTTTCTCGAATTTCAATATATAGCAGTTTACTTATATATATTCACAGTTTTATAGAAGTGGAAAACTTGGCGTTTATTTTGAATTGATACTTCACGTCGTAAAATCTAAGATAAAGGCGAGGTATCTCCAACAAGTAGAAATGCATAATAATAAAGATACAACAATGAAGGGAGATGGAATAGCTTTGGCTTTCGTTTCACTTCTTTACCAATTTGTCCCTTTGTTTTGTGTGTAGTCTTTTGTGTTCGATGTTTTGATGTCGTATTGGGTGTTCCTCCTCCCTTTGGTACATGTGGAGTCTTTTGTGTTCTATACACATATGAAAAAGAATTTATTCAAAATCTTCAAAAGCAAAGAAAACATGATGATGTGAAATGCTTCATTGGTACTTCTAGGTACCTGGATGATATTCTTACTATCGATAATCCTGTTTTTGAAAAGTATAAAGATGTTATTTATCCACAAGAATCTACTCTAAACAAGGCAAACGTTACAGACACAGAAACACCATTTTTTTTTACCTAAATATCAAAATTGTTAATGGAGAAATTCATACAAGTGTATATGACAAACGAGATGATTTTGGATTCAACTTAGTAAATTTCCCCTGCCTTGACGATGATGTCCCTAGATTACCGTCATACGGTATCTACATTTCACAGCTCATCCGGTATGCTAGAGCATGTACTGATGTTTTGGACTTTCATAATAGAAATCTACAAATTACAAAGAAACTTTTAGGTCAAGGTTTTTGCTTTTACAAACTAGTAAAGACTTTCTGGAAATTTTACAAAAATTATGATCAACTTCTTTCGAAACTCGGACCCAGACAAGCAACAGAGTATATTTCTTTAGGTATTTCACAACCTGCATTTTATGATGACATAATTAACAAAATAAGAAGGATCAAAGGTAGACAGCATATTTATTGAAAATGCGTCAGAGTACTCAAACGCCTTTTATGCCGTGGATATGATCCTAATGTCACCAGACGGACACTAAGCTTGGTACTTGACCAATCTACAGTCTTGTACGAGCACATTCTTAAGACTTTCACTCTGACTGACTGTGACGACGGGACTCCATGACGGGCCCTGTCCAAACCTCCTTAGAGAAGACAGGGCCCCGACCACCTGTTCTCTGAATGTCAGTCGGACTCCTCGGGTGATAAAATATATGAGCTCGCTACTGCCGGCAGAGCACGAACTGTATTACGCACGTCCTCTTTTTATATCCATTTACATATACATCTGTGTTGCTTGGACCCCTGTTTTTTACGGTCTTGTTTTTATGTTGTCATCTAACAGTGAGGAGGTTGGTTTACAGCGTAATTGTGCGTTCTTCGATACCTCTGGGAAATCGGAATAGTGGGAGGGTTGTACGCACGTAATCCAGGATAACCACACCGTCTGCTATTTACGTGGCAGATGGCCGTCCAAAGTCTGCACCGGTTGCCCATTGGTCTAGTTGGTTTATATGTTGTCTTTTATGCTTCATGTTTCTATGGTGTGAGTTGGTGTTCCTTGTCCCTTTTGCGTCTTTTTCTATGGGTGTCTGTTCTGTTTTTTTGCATGGGTATTATGGGATTTTGCTGTGGGTGCTGCAACCTAGTGTTGTTGGAGATCCCCTCCTTTCTTCTATGTTTTGATAGGTGTTCCTTGTACCTTTGGTTTGTGTGTAGTCTTTTGTGTTCTATGTTTTGATGTCGTATTGGGTGTTCCTTGTACCTTTGTTTTGTGTTCAGTCTTTTGTGTTCTATGTTTTCATGTCATATTGGGGTTTCCTTGTACCTTTGTTTTATGTGTTGTCTTTTGTGTTCGATGTTTTGATGTCGTATTGGGTGTTCCTTGTACCTTTGTTTTGTTTGTAGTCTTTTGTGTTCTATGATTTAATGTCGTATTGGGTGTTCCTTGTCCCTTTGTTTTGTGTGTAGTCTGTTGTGTTCTTTGTTTTGATGCAATATTTGGTGTTCCTTGTACCTTTGTTTTGTTCGTAGTCTTTTGTGTTCTATCTTCTGATGTCGTATTGGGTGTTCCTTGTCCCTTTGTTTTGTCTGTAGTCTTTTGTGTTTGATGTTTTGATGTAATATTTGGTGTTCCTTGTACCTTTGTTTTGTGTGTAGTCTTTTTATGTTCGATGTTTTGATGTCGTATTGGGTGTTCCTTGTACCTTTGTTTTGTGTGTAGTCTTTTGTGTTCGATGTTTTTATGTCGTATTGGGTGTTCCTTGTACCTTTGTTTTGTGTGTAGTCTTTTGTGTTCTATGTTTTGATGTCGTATTGGGTGTTCCTTGTACCTTTGTTTTGTTCGTAGTCTTTTGTGTTCGATGTTTTGATGTCGTATTGGGTGTTCCTTGTAACTTTGTCTTGCGTGTAGTCTTTTGTGATCGATGTTTTGATGTCGTATTGGGTGTTCCTTGTACCTGTGTTTTGTGTGTAGTCTTTTGTGTTCGATATTTTGATGTCGTATTGGGTGTTCCTTGTACCTTTGTTTTGTCTGTAGTCTTTTGTGTTCGATGTTTTGATGTCGTACTGGGTCTACCTCGTACCTTTGGTTTGTGTGTAGTCGTTTTTGTTCGATGTTATGATGTCGCATCGGGTGTTCCTTGTAACTTTGTTTTGTGTGTAGTCGTTTGTGTTCGATGTTTTGATGTCGCATTGGATGTTCCTTGTACCTTTGTTTTGTGTGTTGTCTTTTGAGTTCGATGTTTTGATGTCGTATTGGATGTTCCTTGTACCTTTATTTTGTGTGTAGTCTTTTGTGTTCGATATTTTGATGTCGTATTGGGTGTTCCTTGTACCTTTGTCTTGTGTGTAGTCTTTTGTGTTCGATGTTTGGATGTCGTATTGGGTGCTCCTTGTACCTTTGGTTTTTGTGTAGTCGTTTGTGTTCGAAGTTATGATGTCGCATTGGATGTTCCTTGTATCTTTGGTTTGTGTGTAGTCTTTTGTGTTTTATGTTTTGATATCGTATTGGGTGTTCCTTGTATCTTTGGTTTGTTTGTAGTCTTTTGTGTTCGATGTTTGGATGTCGTATTGGGTGTTCCTTGTATCTTTGTTTTGTGTGTAGTCTTTTGTGATCGGTTTTTTGATGTCGTATTGGGTGTTCCTTGTACCTTTGTTTTGTGTGTAGTCTTTTGTGTTCGATATTTTGATGTCGTATTGGGTGTTCCTTGTACCTTTGTCTTGTGTGTAGTCTTTTGTGTTCGACGTTTGAATGTCGTAATGGGTGTTCCTTGTACCTTTGTTTTGTGTCTAGTCTTTTATGTTCGATGTTTTGATGTCGTATTGGATGTTCCTTGTCCCTTTGTTTTGTGTATAGTCTTTTGTGTTCGACGTTTGAATGTCGTAATGGGTGTTCCTTGTACCTTTGTTTTGTGTATAGTCTTTTGTGTTCTATGTTTTGATGTCGTATTGGGTGTTCATTGTACCTTTGTTTTGTGTGTAGTCTTTTGTGTTCGATGTTTTGATGTCGTATTGGATGTTCCTTGTACCTTTGTCTTGTGTGTAGTCTTTTGTGTTCGATGTTTTGATGTCGCATTGGGTGTTCCTTATCCTTTTGTTTTGTGTGTAGTCTTTTGTGTTCGATGTTTGGATGTCGTATTGGGTGTTCCTTGTACCTTTGTTTTGTGTGTTGTCTTTTGTGATCGATGTTTTGATGTCGTATTGGGTGTTCCTTGTACCTTTGGTTTGTGTATAGTCTTTTGTGTTCGATGTTTTGATGTCGTATTGGATGTTCCTTGTACCTTTGGTTTGTGTGTAGTCTTTTGTGTTCGACGTTTTTATGTCGTATTGGGTGTTCCTTGTACCTTTGTTTTGTGTGTAGTCTTTTGTGTTCAATGTTTTGATGTCGTATTGGGTGTTCCTTGTACCTTTGTTTTGTGTGTAGTCTTTTGTGTTCGATGTTTTGATGTCGCATTGGGTGTTCCTTGTCCTTTTGTTTTGTGTTTAGTCTTTTGTGTTCGATGTTTGGATGTCGTATTGGGTGTTCCTTGTACCTTTGTTTTGTGTGTTGTCTTTTGTGATCGATGTTTTGATGTCGTATTGGGTGTTCCTTGTACCTTTGGTTTGTGTAAAGTCTTTTGTGTTCGATGTTTTGATGTCGTATTGGATGTTCCTTGTACCTTTGGTTTGTGTGTAGTCTTTTGTGTTCGACGTTTTTATGGCGTATTGGGTGTTCCTTGTACCTTTGTTTTGTGTGTAGTCTTTTGTGTTCAATGTTTTGATGTCGTATTGGGTGTTCCTTGTACCTTTGTTTTGTGTGTAGTCTTTTGTGTTCGATGTTTTTATGTCGTATTGGGTGTTCCTTGTACCTTTGTTTTGTGTGTAGTCTTTTGTGTTCAATGTTTTGATGTCGTATTGGGTGTTCCCTGTACCTTTGTTTTGTGTGTAGTCTTTTGTGTTCGATGTTTTTATGTCGTATTGGGTGTTCCTTGTACCTTTGTTTTGTGTGTAGTCTTTTGTGTTCTATGTTTTGATGTCGTATAGGGTGTTCCTTGTACCTTTGTTTTGTGTGTAGTCTTTTGTGTTCTATGTTTTGATGTCGTATTGGGTGTTCCCTGTACCTTTGTTTTGTGTGTAGTCTTTTGTGTTCGATGTTTTTATGTCGTATTGGGTGTTCCTTGTACCTTTGGTTTGTGTGTAGTCTTTTGTGTTCGATGTTTTTATGTCGTATTGGGTGTTCCTTGTACCTTTGTTTTGTGTGTAGTCTTTTGTATTCGATGTTTTTATGTCGTATTGGGTGTTCCTTGTACCTTTGTTTTGTGTGTAGTCTTTTGTATTCGATGTTTTGATGTCGTGTTGGGTGTTCCTTGTACCTTTGTTTTGTGTGTAGTCTTTTGTATTCGATGTTTGGATGTCGTATTGGGTGTTCCTTGTACCTTTGGTTTGTGTGTAGTCTTTTGTGTTCGATGTTTTTATGTCGTATTGGGTGTTCCTTGTACCTTTGTTTTGTGTGTAGTCTTTTGTATTCGATGTTTTTATGTCGTATTGGGTGTTCCTTGTACCTTTATTTTGTGTGTAGCCTTTTGTATTCGATGTTTTGATGTCGTGTTGGGTGTTCCTTGTACCTTTGTTTTGTGTGTAGTCTTTTGTGTTCTATGTTTTGATGTCGTATAGGGTGTTCCTTGTACCTTTGTTTTGTGTAGCCTTTTGTGTTCGATGTTTTGATGTCGTATTGGGTGTTCCTTGTACCTTTGTTTTGTGTGTAGTCTTTTGTGTTCTATGTCTTGATGTCGTATTGGGTGTTCCTTGTACCTTTGTTTTGTGTAGCCTTTTGTGTTCGATGTTTTGATGTCGTATTGGGTGTTCCTTGTACCTTTGTTTTGTGTGTAGTCTTTTGTATTCGATTTTTTGATGTCGTGTTGGGTGTTCCTTGTACCTTTGTTTTGTGTGTAGCCTTTTCCGTTCGATGTTTTGATGTCGTATTGGGTGTTCCTTGTACCTTTGTTTTGTGTGTAGCCTTTTCCGTTCGATGTTTTGATGTCGTATTGGGTGTTCCTTGTACCTTTGTTTTGTGTGTAGTCTTTTGTATTCGATTTTTTGATGTCGTATTGGGTGTTCCTTGTATCTTTGTTTTGTGTCTAGTCTTTTGTATTCGATGTTTGATCTCGTAATGGGTGTTCCTTGACGTACCTTTGTTTTGTGTGTAGTCTTTTGTGTTCTATGTTTTGATGTCGTATTGTTTGTTCCTTGTACCTTTGTTTTGTGTGTTGTCTTTTGTGTTCGATGTTTTGATGTCGTATTGGGTGTTCCTTGTATCTTTGGTTTGTGTGTAGTCTTTTGTGTTCTAAGTTTTGATGTCGTATTGGGTGTTCCTTGTCCTTTTGTTTTGTGTGTAGTCTTTTGAGTTCGATGTTTTGATGTCGTATTGGGTGTTCCTTGTATCTTAGGTTTGTGTGTAGTCTTTTGTGTTTTATGTTTTGATGTCGTATTGGGTGTTAATTGTATCTTTGTTTTTTTGTGTAGTCTTTTGTGTTCTATGTATTGATGTCGTATTGGGTGTTCCTTGTACCTTTGTTTTTTGTGTAGTCTTTTGTGTTCTATGTTTTGATGTCGTATTGGGTGTTCCTTGTCCTTTTGTTTTGTGTGTAGTCTTTTGTGTTCTATGTTTGGATGTCGTATTGGGTGTTCCTTGTATCTTAGGTTTGTGTGTAGTCTTTTGTGTTTTATGTTTTGATGTCGTGTTGGGTGTTCCTTGTCCTTTTGTTTTGTGTGTAGTCTTTTGTGTTCTATGTTTGGATGTCGTATTATGTGTTCCTTGTCCTTTTGTTTTGTGTGTAGTCTTTTGTGTTCTATGTTTGGATGTCGAATTGGCTGTTCCTTGTACCTTTGGTTTGTGTGTAGTCTTTTGTGTTCTTTGTTTTGATGTCGTATTGGGTGTTCCTTGTACCTTTGGTTTGTGTGTAGTCTTTTGTGTTCGATGTTTGAATGTCGTATTGGGTGTTCCTTGTCCTTTTGTTTTGTGTGTAGTCTTTTGTGTTCTATGTTTGGATGTCGTATTGGGTGTTCCTTGTCCTTTTGTTTTGTGTGTAGTCTTTTGTGTTCGATGTTTGGACGTCGTATTGGGTTTTCCTTGTACCTTTGTTTTGTGTGTTGTCTTTTGTGTTCGATGTTTTGATGTCGTATTGGGTGTTCCTTGTCCCTTTGTTTTGTGTGTAGTCTTTTGTGTTCTATGTTTTGATGTCGTATTGGGTGTTCCTTGTACCTTAGGTTTGTGTGTAGTCTTTTGTGTTCGATGTTTGGATGTCGTATTGGGTGTTCCTTGTACCTTTGGTTTGTGTGTAGTCTTTTGTGTTCTATGTTTTGATGTCGTATTGGGTGTTCCTTCTCCTTTTCTTTTGTGTGTAGTCTTTTGTGTTCTATGTTTTGATGTCGTATTGGGTGTTCCTTGTCCTTTTGTTTTGTGTGTAGTCTTTTGTGTTCTATGTTTTGATGCAATATTGGGTGTTCCTTGTATCTTTGGTTTGTGTGTAGTCTTTTGTGTTCGATGTTTGGATGTCGTATTGGGTGTTCCTTGTACCTTTGGTTTGTGTGTAGTCTTTTGTGTTCTATGTTTTGATGTCGTATTGGGTGTTCCTTGTACCTTTGGTTTGTGTGTAGTCTTTTGTGTTCGATGTTTGAATGTCGTATTGGGTGTTCCCTGTACCTTTGGTTTGTGTCTAGTCTTTTGTATTCTATGTTTTGATGTCGTATTGGGTGTTCATTGTACCTTTGGTTTGTGTGTAGTCTTTTGTGTTCTATGTTTTGATGTCGTATTGTTTGTTCCTTGTACCTTTGTTTTGTGTGTAGTCTTTTGTTTTCGATGTTTGGACTTCGTATTGGGTGTTCCTTGTACCTTTGTTTTGTGTGTTGTCTTTTGTGTTCGATGTTTTGATGTCGTATTGGGTGTTCCCTGTACCTTTGGTTTGTGTGTAATCTTTTGTGTTCTATGTTTGGATGTCGTATTGCGTGTTCCTTGTACCTTTGGTTTGTGTGTAGTCTTTTGTGTTCTATGTTTGGATGTCGTATTGGGTGTTCCTTGTACCTTTGGTTTGTGTGTAGTCTTTTGTGTTCTATCTTTGGATGTCGTATTGGGTGTTCCTTGTATCTTAGGTTTGTGTGTAGTCTTTTGTGTTCTATGTTTTGATGTCGTGTTGGGTGTTCCTTGTATCTTTGGTTTGTGTGTAGTCTTTTGTGTTCGATGTTTGGATGTCGTATTGGGTGTTCCTTGTACCTTTGGTTTGTGTGTAGTCTTTTGTGTTCTTTGTTTTGATGTCGTATTGGGTGTTCCTTGTACCTTTGGTTTGTGTGTAGTCTTTTGTGTTCGATGTTTGAATGTCGTATTGGGTGTTCCTTGTACCTTTGGTTTGTGTCTAGTCTTTTGTGTTCTATGTTTTGATGTCGTATTGGGTGTTCATTGTACCTTTGGTTTGTGTGTAGTCTTTTGTGTTCTATGTTTTGATGTCGTATTGTTTGTTCCTTGTACCTTTGTTTTGTGTGTAGTCTTTTGTGTTCGATGTTTGGACGTCGTATTGGGTGTTCCTTGTACCTTTGTTTTGTGTGTAGTCTTTTGTGTTCTATGTTTTGATGTCGTATTGGGTGTTCCTTGTACCTTTATTTTGTGTGTTGTCTTTTGTGTTCGATGTTTTGATGTCGTATTGGGTGTTCCTTGTCCCTTTGTTTTGTGTGTAGTCTTTTGTGTTCTATGTTTTGATGTCGTATTGGGTGTTCATTGTACCTTTGGTTTGTGTGTAGTCTTTTGTTTTCCATGTTTTGATTTCGCATTGGGTGTTCATTGTCCCATGTGTGTCTCTTACTGAGCATATCTACTTTGTGATTTTGCATGGGGTGTGTAGATGTGTCGATGTGCTGCAACCGAGTCTTGTTGGAGATCCCCTCCTTTTTTCTTCACTTGATAATATGCTACTTTTTCCTTCGTTTTCGTATTTGTCCTTTATAAAATGGCATGGAATAACTTTAGATTTGATTTTTAAAGTGTTTACTGCAAAAGTAATTTTCACCTGGTCTCATTCCGGAATGTTATACTTTCTGAGGTTCCAATGGAAATTCTGATGATTTTGCCTTACCTTTTCGACTTTGAAACTGAATAACTGATGGGTATTATTATTCTTTGATATTTATTTCAACCAAAATACAATATGCCGTAAATAATTCTGTGACAAAATGTATTAAAATACAACATACAGCCGGTATGAAGATTTCCAGATTGCATTTATTTCAAAAGTAAGATCAAATCAGTAGCTCATATCATCAATCGCTCATTCCAATTTGTCTTTGTTTACATTCACTTTCCAAAATGCAAAGACCACATCTTTGTTGAGGGTAGAGCCTGGTGAAGGAAACCTGACAAAGAAATAAAAAAAGAAGTATGTAGGTACAAGTTAAAGCAAAAGAAAGGAGGGGATCTAACAACACTTGGTTGCATCACCCATAGCAAAACCCCAAAACACCAACTGCAAAACACAAAGCAGATAGTATTACGCACAGAATAAGACGCAAATTCATATAGAAACATCAAACATAAATGATTACACATTAACAATCTCTTTTGTCATACACGCTTGTATGAATCTCCCCATGAACTATTTTGATATTTAGGTCCAAAAACGGTGTTTCTGTGTTTGCAACGTTCACCTTGTTTAGAGTCAATTTTTGTGGATAAATACCATTTTTATACTTTTGAAAAACAGGATTGTCGATAGTAAGAATATTATCCAGGTACCTAGAAGTTTCAATTACACATTGCACATCATCATGTTTTCTTTGCTTTTGAGATTTGGGATAAATTCTTTTTCAAACGTGATAATTAAGTTTATCGAGAGGAAATGTGGTGTACATATTTGAAAAGTTGTATGAAGAAATCGTATTGACTTGAAAATGTCTAGATTTCGTTTTGGTTACCACGTCCCCTAAATTTTGATCAACCAAAATAAATTTATATCATTTTTCTTTAGAACTGTTTCACAATATTTTGCTACGTGTTCCTTTATATCCGTGAGTTTTGACGTCAGATTTCTAGACAAAATTGTAGTTGAGCAGTTGCTAGAATTAGCAATGAATCGAAGTTTGTAAGGAGACTTGTGTAGTTTGGTATGCAGTATATTGTAGGACGATCCAATTTAGAAATAGGGATGTTGAATGAAGAAATTTCATTTATATTTTATTGCTTTTGATATAAGTATTTTTAGACGAAAGTTTCGAAACTAAAGTTGATATATAGTAACGTTTTCATATGATAATGTTGTTGTTGGATGCTTTATCTGCAGGAGCGAAGACAAATATTTTTTGTAATTCACGTAATTTAGTTTGAAACATATTTTAGATTTTGAACTTTGAACTTAGCCACACCATTTGCTACTTGCGTGACAAATGACCGTCAAAAGTCGGCACCGGTTGCCCATTGGTCTCGTCGGTTTATGTGTAGTCTTTTGTGTTTGATGTTTACATGTCGTGTGTCTCTTTTCCGTCTCGTGCTGTACTCGTCTTTTGTGTTTTTGCATCGGGTGTTTTGGTGTTTTGCTGTTGATACTGCAACGGGGTCTTGTTGGAGATCTCCTCCCTTCTTGGATTTCAAAAACATGAGGATTTTTGTGGAAATATCAATATTGAAATATAAGTTCTATAGAAGTTATATATTCGAATGTCAGTAATATCTAAATGAGGTTTTTCCAGTCATTCAGAGACTGCGGTTCGACTCCTTCCGATTTACACCATCGTTTGGTAAAGTTATCTGAAGTTTACTTTAGTACTTTGCGACATTTAATGAAATCTATCTTGGATGGGATTCTATACTTAGGTCCTTTTTTCAGAAGACCACGGAGCTACCTGTCCTGGATGATTGAAAAGTCACCTGTAACAATATGACCAGCTGGTTTATATAGGTATTCAGACGTTGCATATTCTCAAGAAGCAGGACTTGATTCAAGTTTTTTTTAAGATCTGATACTTGTAACAAATAAGAGGAGGCTCTAAATTCTCAACACATTGAGGAATAGTACTTTGTACGCGATGACCCCGAAAAAATATTAGAGATGTTTAGATTATCGAAAACTTTATTGATAAATAGAATTTTTATAAATCGTCATTTGGGGGGGGGTGTTTTTAATAACAGGATAAAGTTTTTTTCTATGCGAATGCTACAATGATACTAAGTCAGAATCAATCGCTATTTCTGAAGAATGTAACCTTTACTTTATCAAAGATGTATTTCAATTGAACTTGAACTGATGAGAGAGCATGTAGCATGCAGTCCGAAATTTCTAAAAGGTGGGTCCAGCAGCATCATATCCCACCCATCCAGCTACGTCTTTCGGTAAATGTTTAGACATAATAATTTTCACACTCTTTGGCAATATTAGATTGAGAATCACTGACGAGGGTTTAATACCCGAAACGTGTATGTCTGGTCCATGCTACACTTATTTCTTGTCTGATACGAAAACAAGATTCGAAAACAAAACGTGCAAGTCTGATCCATGCTGTAAATCTATCTGCTCTAAATAATGCTAGTGAATTTGAAGACATTATACATTTGTACTACTTGGTGATTGTCACTGCTGGTGAACCAGGAGTCCCCCCCCCAAGGGCACATGTAGCCATGTTCGATCAATTTCGGTTGGTCGATTTTCATACGCATTTCAGAATTTCTGTTTACAAAATTTTCTCAAATTTCTAAAACCTGGGTCCTGTAGCATCATATCCCAGCCATCTTGCTACGTCTTTCGCTATATTTAGGACATGATTTTCACAGATTATGGTCATATTAAATTGTTTGGATTGAGGATCACTGACGAGGGTTAAATACCCGAAACATGCATGTAAGGTCCATGCTGTAAATTTATCTGCTCTAAAATGATGCTAATGAATTTGAAGACGTTAAATATTTAAGGCCTGACCTGTTTTTCCGACATATTGGGTGCCACATCCCCTAGCGTTTCACTTGATAACATAAGTGACATCTTTAAATTGATACGATCAATCAATGTCGTTATCAATTTCGATTTAAAAGGTCTGCCCATTAACACTAGATTTAATTGTGACATTACAACTGATGACCGGACACGTACCGCATCTTTTCCCATTGCACAAATATTACGGAAAGAAAAAATGTAATCGACGTGCTGAACAAAGCAATTTCACATTAATTGAATACTTTTGAGAATTATGACAATAATGTATTCTTATCCTAATATCACTCACTAGAAAATTAAACTTTTCATAAAATCCATGATTAAGAAGGAAGGAGATTTCCAACCAGACCCTGTTGCAGCACCAACAGCCAAACACCGAAACACCCGATGCGAAAACACAAAGACGAGCATACTAAGAGACGAAAAAAAAAGACTTACGACATACAAACATCAAACACAAAAGACTGCACATAAAGCAACGAGACCGATGGGCAACAGGTGCCGACTTTCAACGGCCATTTGCCACACAAGTAGACAATGATGTGGTTATCCTGGATTACGTGCGGACAACCCTCTGACTTCTCCGATTACCCAGAGGTCTCGAAGAACGTAAAATTGTTGTGTAAAACAACCTCCTCACTGTTAGATGACCACACACAAACAAGACCATAAAAGGCAGGGGCCCAAGCAACACAGATGAATATGTAAATGGATATAAAAAATTAATACAGTCCTTGCTCTGCCGGCTGTAGAAAGTTCATGTATGTTATCAACCGAGGAGTCCGACTGAAATTCAGAGAGGACAGGTGGTCGGGGTCCTGTCTTCTCTAAGGAAACACAGGTATATCGAATACTATGCTGAATGGTGCATATTTTGCTTTTTCGTAGCTAGCACTGAATACAGAAAAGATCGTATTTTGTCGTTCGTTTACGTCATTTGAATGAGGTTGAGATTAAGACGTGCTATAAATCATCCTAAGACATTTTTGTTTGAAGTGAACTCACCAATCCAAATTTGGCGGAACAAATACTGGGGGAATTCAAAACTATAAATAGTATACTTCTTTCAAATATTTTTTTCAACTTTGTTTACTTATCTTATTTCTCTTTTGATGCTAACCCATATAGGTTTTGGATAAAGCTCACAACAACAAACAATGTGCGAAAATACGTCATGTGCGGTCATGCACTCATTTTGTAGAAGGAGAAGAACAATATAATGTACCCACCAGTTTTCTTATAGCAGAAGATTTCCATAAATTTCTTCATCACCGAAGAGATTCTTTTGTTGGCAATAAGAAAACATGTTCTCTCTATGACATTTGTCTTTGTTTGTTCCGTTGTTCTTGTAATCATTAGCATCAGTATTACAAGTATTGAAATGGACATGTTTATCTACAAAAGACCAATTGTACCATTTAATCAAAAATTGTACTCTATATCTTCCAAAATGGAAGTTACCGGATGTGACAGTTCTACCGAATTGAAGCGGCGGGTGTTGCATGCAAGCAGGAGATGCTTACTCTTCCTGGGCACCTGGTCTCACTCCCATATCAGGAGTTCGCTTCTTTTCATATAGTGGAGGTTTTTATTTGTTTGCTTTGGTTCCTGTTTTATCCTGATTTTGTATGCCTTCGGTTTCTGATTTTCTGAATTATCGATTTTGTGCTGTATACAGGGATATGGTCATTATCAATATTTGTCATAATAAAGATAACTGCAAAATCTGATATTTTCGAATGAGTAAATGTAAACTAAAAATCTAGGAGAGGGCATTATATAATGTGAAAACTTTTGCCCAATCCTTTTTCTGTTATTTGCAATAAAATATGATTAAACTAAAATAGAAAATAGAGTTATATCATATTTATATTAATTTTAAATTCATTTCATATATACTCTTTCGAACATGTATATGCATCAGTTTCGTCACGATTTAAATTTTGACATTCATGGCAAACAGAACGCTTTGCAACAGACAGAGGGAACAACGTTGAATCAACCTTAAAGCTTTACCACTCGAAGAAAAAATATATAGCTTGAGAAAATTGTCACACTCGACTCGAGATACTGTTACAATATAAAGATAAAAGAGTTAAAGAAGATCCTGACGATAATCTCAACAGCACTCACAATAGAGTACCAAATTGAGCATCGACGGACCCCTAGCAAGCTAGAGGTGGGATCAGGTGCCCGGGAGGAGTAAGCATCCCCTGTTGGCTAGCCGCACCCGCCGTCGATGTTTATGAAGCATGGAAATGAAAATATATAAAATTCATGCACTGTCCGACGCCATGTCTATATAGAAAGTGCTATGGCGACAATGTCAGGGAAGTATATTCAAAACACTTACTGTCAAACCCCTCGCGGGGAACATTTTTACGAGCTCCACACGGCAAAGGGCAAAGATACACTCTCAATATTTCGGGTTTAAGTAGATTTCGCCAAGTAGGCCTTCATCAGCGGACTTTATTTGTTTTATTTATTCATTTATTTATTTATTTATTTACAATTTTATATTTTTAAAACAAACAAAAACGAAAGATACATTTCTTACATTGTTGGTTATCCTATATCCTACAAGTTTATTCAAAGATGATAATTTCCATAGATGCCTTCCACACGGCAAAGGGCAAAGATACACTCTCAATATCTCGGGTTTAAGTAGATGTATCATATAAAAAAATTGAGAAATCATTATTTTTCTTATTCATTTATTTACGAGTATTTATTCATTTATTTATTTTATCTTTTTATTTATTTATTTATTTATTTATTTATTTAAATAAAAACACTAGCTTTCTTTTTGTCGTATACGTTTCGGCAAATAGGCCTACATCAGCGGACTTTATTTGTTTTATTTATTCATTTATTTATCTATTTATTTACTTATTTATTTATTTGTTTATTTATTATTTTATATCATTTAAACAAACAAAAACGAAAGATACATTTCTTACATTGTTGGTTATCCTATATCCTTCAAATTCATTCAAAGATGATAATTTCCATAGTTAGGTTTAAAGAATCCATATGAAAATGATAGTGGGTGTTTATAAAATGCCCTCTGGGTCAAATATATGACGGATTATTACTTGAAAAGGCATAATAACACTTTTCGATCGTTCAAAAATGTATCACGATCATTATAACATTAGTCACATTATTCTGTTACGTGTGACAGTGATCTCTAAATGATGCTATTGAATTTGAAGACTTTTAAGATTGACGTAAGAGTACACCGTGTACTTTAGTACAGGAATGAAGCTAATGAAGGGAACACTCTGAATGGATCTGTGAAACATTGATTCACGTTTCAATAACGATTAAATAATAGCTGTGTTGTGAGGAATAAATGTTTCGTGTGACAATGATGTAAGAGTACACCGTGTACTTTAGTACAGAATGAAGCTAATGAATGGAATGGATCTGTGAAACATTGATTCACGTTTAAAATTAATGACGATTAAATAATAGATGTAGGTAGAATAAAATCTTTTACCTGTGACATTGATAGTCTGTCTAGTCCATGCTGCAAATTAATCTGTTTTGAAATGATTCTGTTGAATTTGAAGACGTTTAACATTGATACAAGAGTACGATTAAGCAATCTTTTTACAGTTACGGAATAGATGAAATGACTCAAGTTCCGAATAGTCGTGAAGCATTGATTCACATTTCAAATATAATTAACTTGATTTCAAATATTTATCAGTTTACTTATTTATTGAAAATTGGATAGAAGTAGGACATTGACCGTTTAATTTGACTTCAGAATTGAATTCATTACAATATAGACAGATACGGTGATCTCTTACAAAACTGGGGTTTGAGTCAAAATAATCTAATTCGGTTGATCGTCTGTATCTTCAACGCATTTGAAAATTTCTGTTATCAAAATTTCTTGAAATTTCAAAAATGTGGGTCCTGTAGCATCAAATCTCACCCATCCTGCTACGTCTTTGGTACATTTGTGTACATAATAATTTTCACTCTTTGGCAATATCACATTGTTTAGATTGAGGATCACTGACGAGGTTTAAATACCCGAAACGTGCATGTCTGGTCCATGCTGAAAAAAAGATTTGTGTACATATATACAAAATTTTCAAAATTAAGTTATCTTTATCAAAGTATTGATAAAAGTTTCATTTTTGAAATATTTTTTTCAGTTTTAGTACAGGTATCTTAATAATTTTTGTAATTTCAAAATTGTTGTCAATTAAAGGTGCAGAGACAATCCAGTGTCATGAACTACCAGAGACTATTCAGTTTGTTGTGAAACTGATCAGTGTAGTAATGATGCAGACTTATACGCTTATTGCTGGAAGAAGACGTTGATACGAGTTCCAGAGTATCCATTATTCTGGTGCCAAGTCCATGTGTGTAGAAAATAACGATAGATTATAACAGAGTCATATAAAATGTTGGATTATATTACAGTTATGTATGAACATTTTCGATATTAAAGTTAATAATCACTTTTTCGTTTGATAGAAATCTCTATTAATTGAATCTTGGCTATTTTCTTAAGTGGGTGAGTAATGTAGCAATATGGTCTATCACCCACAATAATTATGCTAATCAATTATTCATATTTTAAAATTAGGTACATGTATTTGGAAAATGTTAGCATGAGTTTACATTTATTTCACCTTTATTTCCCCTCCTTTCTTTTTTACATTTACTTCACGTTTAAGTGTGGAGCAGTTAAAAGCGTTCCCCGTGAACTGATGTTTGTCAAGTATATTAATTACTTCTTTCCAGCTCTGTTACCTAAAAGAAGCTTTGTTTTGGCCTTTTACCAATGTGACATCATATATATATTTTTTTCCGGAAACCATCCATTTTACCGATAAATATCATCGAAATAAAGGAGTTTAACATCTTAGCATCATCCCTCCAATGCTATTTTGAACATAGATTTTATTAGGATATGCTCCTGAATCGACCCTACAGGAAATTCGGAGCCGCGCATTCTCTGTAATGTAAATTGTACAAATCTAACTTCAAAAAATTAAAGAGGGCGCTACTGAAATTATTTTTGGTGGCGCCGCTGATGAGCATCACTGATGAGAATTTAATATTCGAAACATATGTCTGGTGCATGGAAATTGGTTTGGAATTTTCAAGAAGGTATAGAGTTGGAACCCTTCGACATAATTAATATAAACACTTATTTCACGTTGCAGTGTGAAGCAGTTAAAATCGTTCCCCATGACCTGATGTTTGTCAACTGTATCAATTACTTAACTTTGTTTTGGCATTTTATCAATGTGTCATCATATATATATTTTTGCTATTTCGGAAACCAGCCTTTTAACCGATGAATATCATCGAAATTAAGGAGTTTAACATCTTAGGACCATTATCTCAACAGCACTCACAACGGAGCACCAAAATGAGCATCGACGGACCTCTAGCAAGGTAGAAGCGGAACCAGGTGCCCGGGAGGAGCAAGCATCCTCGCCGTCGATGTTCACGCAAGAAATGAAAACAATATATAAAATACATGCGCTGTCTGAGGTTATGTCTGTATAAAACGTGATATGGCGACAATGTCAGGGAAAATATTCAAAACACTTACCGTCAAACACATCGCGGGGATCTTTTTCACGAGCTCCACACGGCAAAGGGCTTAATTGTGACACAAATGAGTTAAAGAAGATCCTGGCGATAATCTCAACAGCACTCATAATAGAGCACCATAATGAGCATCGACGGACCTCTAGTAAGCAAGAAGTGGGACCAGGTGGCCGGGAGGAGTACGTATCCCCTGTTGGCCAGCCGCAACCGCCCTCGATGTTCATGCACGAAAATGAAAATATATATTTACTATACTATATATCGAGAATGGACGAACGCTATGACCACTTTACAGACGGACTCTAACTTCTGACTGACAACTTTAACTTTTGTACAAAAATGAAGAGACGGGAAGAATATATGTTACATTTACATCAACATTTAATCATACAAATAAAGACAACGTAAATGATACAGTTTCACATCACGACAGCTCTGCACACACGAACACTGACAACATCACGCAGTCCCGTGACTTCAAGATTGTCCCAAGTACGTCATCCAGCTAGGAGGCGGTCTTCAACAGAATGTATCCCATATATACGTATCCATGTCCTCGGCATAATTGACTCTGAGATATGAGGCCTCAGATGGTAAATGGTATATTTGCAAGTTTGTAACTTTTCAATAGTTCAAAACGACTGCTTATTGCAAAGGACGACGCCCAAGTGAGCGGTCAGTGCGACTCGCTTCGATTCAATACACCTGGACAGGTAAAACAGGTTTAGGGTGAGCTGAATGAGGTACCATACGGGATGATTTAGAAGATGCAGAAGGTTTATGAGGGGGACGGCAAGTGATGCATAACATTGAATGTGACAGCACTTTCTGAGAATATGTCTGTATAGAAAGTGCAAGAACCAAGTACCCTTTGATTTTCGTACAAGTCAATTGAACGCTAATTGTAATTCTCGTAAAACCCATTAAGGTTCCATATTTTAATGAATCTAATGTCTGATCCATGCTGTAAATTTATCTGCTATTAAATGATGCCATTGACTATAAATATTTTTTTCTAATTGAGGCATTGTATTATATTCATTATTGTTTGAATAAAAGATGTTTGTAAGAAACGTAAAGATTAAAGTTCCGTTCATGCTATAAAACGAATAATTTGATCTTATAGTCAGATTTAAAATCTTTATTTAAAGGTAAGTAGTTCTGAGACTATTATGTTATTCTTAATAATAGTATGTCAAAATCTTTAAACTTACGAATTTTCAAATGCAGAATCTGATGATAATAAATATATTGATGCAATAAAATCGAAAGATTGGTGTCACATCTACCTTGTATATAAATAGGCATCTTGTTTATCATTGAATAATTACTTGATAGACAAAATAATACATAATAAAACGCAACGGATGTTAGATGTAACACATAAGATCGACTTACTACATATTAGACTTTAAAGAAAAAATCTTACGTTGAAACTTTATCGAATGTCCTCTGCGAAGTCAGCGTCCTTGTACTAGTTAGCAAAATAATTGTAATGGCTTTGAGGTTTTATATTGACCAGATACATGTACCTAATTAAAGAATAAGTTAATATTATAATTTTAGATAAATGAAGTCCTAATTAATATATCATTATTCACCCTACAGTGGTAATTGATATCTAGCGTTCATACAACTCTCTGCTGACCTCATTTTGCCAATTCTGCCACCGACAGTCTTTTTTGCATATCCCGTATTATGGTATTTTTATACCTTTGAAACCAGCGTTGCTTAAGGGACTGATCTACCTACGTAAATTAACCGAGATACATGGAATGCTACATCCGACCCTGATTATATACATTCCTTCGTTAGATAATGATTATCATTGAAATCTCTTTCGATCACTTAAATAAATTAGCGGTCATTATAGGTACCCACTGAAAAAAGGAACTTGTGTCTGAAAATCACTTTGGCATTATAAAAGAAGGGAGGGCACCTCCAACAAGACCCTGTTGCAGCATCAACAGCAAAACACCAAAACACCCTATGCAAAAACACAGAGACGAGCATAGTATGAGACGGAAAAGAGACATACGACATGTAAACATCAAACACAAAAAACTGCACATAAACCGACGAGACCAATGGGCAACCGGCGCCGACTTTGGATAAGTTCCGTTTTCTACATATTAGACTTAAAAGAAAATATTTTACCTTGGAACTTTATCCAATGTCCTCTGGGAAGTCATCGTCCTTGTACTAGCAAAATAATTGTAAAGACTTTGAGGTTTTATATTGACCAGATACATGTACGTAATTAAAGAATAAGTTGATATGAGCTCGCTACAGCCGGCAGAGCACGGACTGTATTACGCACGTCCTCTTTTTATATCCATTTACATATTCATCTGTGTTGCCTGGACCCCTGCGTTTTACGGTCTTGTTTGTGTGTGGTCATTTAACAGTGAGGAGGTTGTTTTACACCATAATTGTGCGTTCTTCGAGACCTCTGGGAAATCGGAATAGTGGGAGGGTTGTGCGCACGTAATCCAGGATAACCACACCGTCTGCTATTTACGTGGCAGATGGCCGTCCTAAGTCGGCACCGGTTGCCCATTGGTCTCGTTGGTTTATGTGTAGTCTTTTATGTTTCATGTTTCTATGTTGTGAGTTGGTGTTCCTTGTCCCTTTTGCGTCTCTTTCTGTGGGTATCTGTTCTGTGTTTTTTGCATGGGTGTTTTGGGATTTTGCTGTGGGTGCTGTAACCTAGTGTTGTTGGAGATCCCCTCCTTTCTTTTATATCTACACTTATTTCGTGTTGCAGTGTGGAGTTGGTAATACAATTCCCCGTGACCCGATGTTTGAAGTGTTTTAATTCCATTTCGTTCTCTAACTTGACTTTGTTGTAGTGTCTTCCATGCAGGATCTCTACTCACCCTTCTTTGATCATCTCACTATGGCATTTTTAAGGTCGCCTCGTATTAAACTTACTCCTTTGAGATTACCCTCTATCACTACAGTAACTTTCCCATCATCGACTTTTAACAGTAATAAACTTTTTTCCTCACCCAGAGTACTTCTTTCACCTCTTAAATTTAAATCCCGTAGACGTATTACACCTACTTCTCCATCTGCAGGCTCTACATTTAACAACAAACATAGAGGGTTCTCAGCAGTTTCTACGTGCAAAGGGAAAAGATGCGGTATGTGTCCGCTCATCAATTGCAATTCCACAATTAAATCAAGTGTTAACGGGCAGACTTTTAAAATTGAGATTGAAAACGACATCGATTGATCGTACCAAGATGTCATTTATGTTATAACATGAAACGCTAGAAGATGTGGCGCCCAATATGTTGGAGAAACAGGTCAGGCCTTAAAATCTCGTTTTAGAAGCCATTCGTATCAGATAAGAAACTCACATCACAAAAAAAAAAAGAAATTTCCTTTATAATCACTTCGTTAAATACAATCATTCCATTTCGGATATAACTATTACACCGGTTCAGTCTTTTTCTAAACTTAAAAATCTTAGTAAAACGGAAATTAAAAAACGCCGACTACAAGCTGAACTTGCCTGGATCACAAAACTCCAAACTGCGTACCCCCTTGGTCTAAACGATCAAATTTATGGCCAAGGAAACATTTCCTCGACGTCAACTAATATTAATGTATTTTCAATCCGCCCAAACACTAAACGGAAGCATAGGTCTCACGGAAGACGACGAAACCGAAAACTCAGAATAAGATCTAGATTACATCGTACCCTCAACGATCTTCTGATCATTGCTCGCAACGGCGGCAGACATGAACTGCTTCATGCTCTCTCATCAGTTCCAGCAGTTCAATTGAAATCTATCTTGGATGAAGCACTGGTTGCATTCCTAAGAAATACTGATTGATTCAGACTTAATATCATTGTTGCATTCGCACAGAATAAACTTTATCCAGTTGTTAAAAACATCCCACCTAAAATGACAAATATGGATAATGACCATATCCCTGTATACAGCACAAAATCGATAATTCAAAAATCAGAAACCGAAGGCATACTAAATCAGGACAAAACAGGAACCAAAGCAAACAAACAAAAACCTCCACCATATGAAAAGAAGCGAACTCCCGATATGGGAGTGAGACCAGGTGCCCAGGAAGAGTAAGCATCTCCTGCTTGCATGCAACACCCGTCGCTTCAACGATTCTTCAACGATAAAAAACGATTCTTAAAAATTCCATTTATTAACAAAGGATTCGATCTTCTTAACATCTCTAATATTTTTCGGGATCATCGTGTACAAAGTGCTATTCCTCAATATTTTGAAAATTTAGAACCTCCTCTTATTTGTTACAAATATAAGAGACCTATTCGAAATTTCGTTTTTAACTACAACAAAGTTACATCAGATCCTAAAATACTTGAATGTTAAACGTCTTTAAATTCACTAGCATCATTTAAAACCTGATTGATTAACAGCATCATGTCCTGCTTCTTGAGAATGTGCAACATCTGAATATCTATATAAACCAGCTGGTCATATTATTACAGGTGACTTTTCAATTATCCAAGACAGGCAGCTCCGTGGTCTTCTCAAAAAAGGACCTAAGTATAGAATCCCATCCAAGATAGATTTTATTAAATGTCGCGAAGTACTAAAGGAAGCCTTAGATAACTATACCAAACGATGGTGTAAATCGGAAGGAGTCGAATCGCATTCTCTGAATGACTGGAAAACCCTCATTTTGGACATTACTGACATTCGAATAGACAACTTCCACAAAAATCCTCATCTTTTTGAAAATCCAAGTTCTAGATCTGAAAGATATTTTAAATCCAAATTACGTAATTTACATGAAAAATTTGTCTTCGCTCCTGCAGATAAAGCAGCCAACAACACCATAATCATATGAAAACTTTACTATATATCAACTTTAGTTTCGGAACTTTCGTCTACAAATACTTATATCAAAAGCAATGAAAGTGTCCCTAACATTTTGAGCAAACATAGCAGTGAAATTTCTTCATTCAACATCCCTATTTCTAAATTGGATCTTCCTACAATATACTGCATACCAAAACTGCACAAATCTCCTTACAAATTTAGATACATTGCTAATTCTAGCAACTGCTCAACTACAAGTTTGTCTAGACATCTGACGTCAGCCCTCACAGCGGTAAAGGAACACGTTGCAAAATATTGTGAAACTGTTCTTAAACGGAATGATGTAAATTTATTTTGGTCTATAAAAAATTCCGGGGATGTGATTGACAAGATAAAATCTAGAAATTTTCAAGCCAATACGATTGCTTCATACGATTTTTCAAATATGTACACCACGCTTCCTCACGACAAGATCAATGATCAATTGTCCAAACTCATTAAATGGTGCTATAATCGAGAGGGGAAAATTTATATTTGTACATCTGAATCAAAGGGTTTCTTTTCCGCTACAGAATACAAATCATGGACATGTAGCGACCTGTGTAGTGCCTTGTCCTTCCTCTTGGACAACATTTATGTAAGATTTGGTGAGAATCTCTACAAGCAGGTTGAAGGGATTCCTATGGGTACAAATTGTGCGCCTCTTGTTGCAGATTTATTTTTATACACATATGAAAAGGAATTTATTCAAAATCTTCAAAAGCAAAGAAAACATGATGATGTGAAATGCTTCATTGGTACTTCTAGGTACCTGGATGATATTCTTACTATCGATAATCCTGTTTTTGAAAAGTATAAAGATGTTATTTATCCACAAGAATTGACTCTAAACAAGGCAAACTTTACAGACACTGAAACACCATTTTTGGACCTAAATATCCAAATTGTCAATGGAGAAATTCATACAAGTGTATATGACAAACGAGATGATTTTGGATTCAACATAGTAAATTTCCCCTGGCTTGACGGTGATGTCCCTAGATTACCGTCATACGGTATCTACATTTCACAGCTCATCCGGTATGCTAGAGCATGTACTGATGTTTTGGATTTTCATAATAGAAATCTACAAATTACAAAGAAACTTTTAGGTCAAGGTTTTCGCTTTCACAAACTAGTAAAGACTTTCTGGAAATTTTACAAAAATTATGATCAACTTCTTTTGAAATTCGGACCCATACAAGCAACGGAGTATATTACTTTAGGTATTTCACAACCTGCATTTTATGGTGACATAATTAACAAAATAAGAAGGATCAAAGGTAGACAGCATATGTATCGAAAATGCGTCAGAGTCATCAAACGCCTTTTATACCGTGGATATGATCCTAATGTCACCAGACGGACACTAAGCTTGGTACTTGACCAATGTACAGTCTTGTACGAGCGCATTCTTAAGACTTGCACTCTGACTGACTGTGACGACGGGACTCCATGACGGGCCCTGTCCAAACCTCTTTAGAGAAGACAGGGCCCCGACCACCTGTCCTCTCTGAATGTCAGTCGGACTCCTCGGGTGATAACATATATGAGCTCGCTACAGCCGGCAGAGCACGGACTGTATTACGCACGTCCTCTTTTTATATCCATTTACATATTCATCTGTGTTGCCTGGACCCCTGCGTTTTACGGTCTTGTTTGTGTGTGGTCATCTAACAGTGAGGAGGTTGTTTTACACCATAATTGTGCGTTCTTCGAGACCTCTGGGAAATCGGAATAGTGGGAGGGTTGTGCGCACGTAATCCAGGATAACCACACCGTCTGCTATTTACGTGGCAGATGGCCGTCCTAAGTCGGCACCGGTTGCCCATTGGTCTCGTTGGTTTATGTGTAGTCTTTTATGTTTCATGTTTCTATGTTGTGAGTTGGTGTTCCTTGTCCCTTTTGCGTCTCTTTCTGTGGGTATCTGTTCTGTGTTTTTTGCATGGGTGTTTTGGGATTTTGCTGTGGGTGCTGTAACCTAGTGTTGTTGGAGATCCCCTCCTTTCTTTTATAATGGTATATTTTTAAGTATGTAAATTACTTTCACACTTTAACATAAGTAGTTCTTGATCTACAGTGATTATGCAGAACATGGATATTTCAATTGATAATGACATATTGATAAATATACGGTCGTATTGATTTTGGATCAAAAGATCAAAGCTCATAGAGTAAATAGATATCAGCACTGAATTTCTGCCCCGTGAGACGATAATATGGAAGTGTTCTTTGAAAAAAAAATCAAACTAATTTTAATGCAGTTTTATGAATGCATTATCCGAAACATGTGTCTGGTGCATTGAAATTGTGTTGATTTTTTTTTCAAGGAAGTAAGAACATGGACAGACAGGCGGATAGAATACAGGTTGAATACAAATATCCGTCATACGGAAAGTTTAGTATACCAAATAAGAATGGAACCCTAACTTCTTTCTCATATTATAGGTATTCTTTGTAATATGAAATGATATTCCAGAAACATTTAGGCCAAGGATTCCTCTTTCATAAACTAGTTAAGACTCTTGAAAACAAAACTTACAGTCAGCTTCCTTTAAAATTGGGATATAAACAAGCAACAGAGTATATTACTTTTGGTATTACACAACCTGCCTTTTGTGGTGATATGATAAGCAAAATCAGATGAATCAAAGGTAGACAGCATTACCATTGAAAGTGCGTCCGAACCATGAAACACCTTACATACCATGGATATGATCCTAATGTTTTCAGACGGACACTAGGTAGTTGACCAATCTACCGTCTTGTACCATCGCATTCTTACGACTTGGTCTGAATGACAAATATGGATAATGACCATATCCCTGTCTACAGTACAAAATCGATAATACAGAAAATCAGAAACCGAAGGCATACAAAATCAGGACAAAACAGGAACCAAAGCAAACAAAAACAAAAACCTCCACCATATGAAAAGAAGCGAACTCCCGATATGAGAGTGAGACCAGGTGCCCAGGAAGAGTAAGCATCTCCTGCTTGCATGCAACACCCGTCGCTTCAATTCGGTAGAACTGTCACATCCGGTTACTTCCATTTTGGAAGATATAGAGTACAATCTTTGGTTGGATGGTTCAAATGGTCTATGACAGAATATCATCCACCATTCTGGATAGTGGGACATCATAGTGTATGACGAGTTCCCCATATCGACCGTAGAACTTCCTCAGTGACGATGTTAGTCGGTCACAAACATATCCCTGACTGAGAAGCTTATCTGAAAGACGCCTAGCTCTCAGAACAAAATCCGTATATTTGGTACTTGCTCTGGCATAGCGTATCAACTGAGATATGAACACGCCATAAGCAGGCGATGAAGGGATGTTGCTACTCAGAAAAGGAAAGTTCGTAATGCTGAAATTGAAGTCGTCACGTTTGTCATAGAGTGAGGTGTTCATGTGACCATCAGTGTCGTAGGACAACATTATGTCCAAATAGGATGCTGAATTATTTGTCTCTGTAGTTTCTTTGACTTCAAGCTCCGAAGGATAGATACTGCTCAGGTAATCCGCGAATTTTGGATTATTGATGGACAACACATCGTCTATGTATCTGTAAGTGAAGTTGAAATCAGAAGCTAAGTATCTTTTCCCTTCAGAGACCAAAGATTGAATGAATTCAGCTTCGTACGAGTAAAGGAAAATGTCGGCAAGGAGTGGGGCACAATTGGTACCCATTGGAATTCCGACAATTTGCTGGAAGACCTTTCCTCCAAACACCACAAAAATGTTGTCGACATTGTAAATAACTGTGACAACGTATCTCCATGACGGGCCCTGTCCAAACCTCCTTAGAGAAGCCAGGAAAAGTGGGAATGTTGTACGCACGTAATCTGGATTCCATGTAAACGTTTTGACGTATCACGTTATATGATGATAGTCTTTTGTTGAAATATAAATGCTACCAGAGCAACACGTGTCATCAAACGTTAAAGCATAATTTTATATTGAAACTTATAATTGCACTCTGACAGTGACGACACGACTCCATGACGGGCATTGTCCAAACCTCTTTACAGAAGACAGGACTCCGTCCATTTATCCTCTCTGAAAGTTCGGACACATCGGGACCGTATTCCGTATGCCTTCTGTTTTATATACATTTACATACCCATCTGTGTATCTAGGACCCCTTCGGCATGCTGTCAGTTTGTATGTTCATCTTACAGTGAGGTTATGCTACACCACAATTGTGCGTTCTTCGAGACCTCTGGGTAATCGTAAAAGTGGGAAGGTTGTGCGCACGTAATCCGGATAACACACCGTCTGCTACTGACGTGGTAGATAGCCGTCGTAAGTCGGCACCGGTTGCCAATTGGTCTCGTTGGTTAATGAGTGGTCTTTAGTGTTTGATGTTTCTATGGTCCGAGTTTGTATTCCTTATTTCCATTTGCGGCTCTTTCTGTGCATTGGGTGTTTTTGTGTTTTGTTGTGGGTGCTGCAACCTAGTGTTCTTGGATATATCCTCCTCTGTTTTAGGCATTTTGGCTAAAAGTACGACAGACAATGATACTAACGTACGCAGTAGAAGCCATAAATACCGTTTGTTAGGTCGATACAAACTTGCATTTACCCGAGAAATGGTTTTATGGCTTCATGACGTTTGACGCCTTGGGTTGCATGGGCTAATTTACCAGATATGCGGAGGTTAAATCAATAAACGCAGCGCGGTATACAAAATAATTGATACGCGAATTTTTAAGAAAAAGTATAGCGTGGCAGCCGTCAAATAAATGAGATTTAACTTCCGATTCGATGTTTAGTCAACCCTTCGTAAAATACTATATAATACAAATGATTTTCACTTTCAATAACAGACCTAGAGAGAAGTAACTAACCGCTATTATTGTGTTCAATGAAGAGCTGCAATGGATGATAAAATAATTTTCCGGATGCTGCATGCAATATGCCCCCTAAACACACAATTTCGACACAAACACACAGTCAGATGAATAAACAAACACAGCCAACAGACACAGGGGCCTTTACGTTACTCACGAAAATTATCAAAATGAATTTCGAAATTTACGACAAACAGTCCTTACTCTTTCAACAGATGCCTGTTCCTGTTTAGTACCCGAGAAGTGACTCAACTTTGAAATTTGGCAAGGTTTCGGGATAGATTCATGATTCATATCTTATGAAAAAGGCCATATATCGTATTCAATTGAGTCCGATCGATGTGTTTGTCAGTAGGCAGTGTTGGAAAACAAAAAGAACATGGATACCTTCAGTAGAGTTAAGTGAAGAATAATCAAACTTTAGATTGAAGTTCAATCTGCCTTTTTATATTTCTGTTTATCAAATCAGTGTTAATAACAAGGGATAATACTCTAATAATTTGATTGATTTAAATTCTTTACGGAGAGGAAAGTTTATCCTGAAACATTTCCAAAATGATTTTACCAATTGTCATAACAAAATACTGCCCTAAAACATTGGTATATACTTTATTTGGTAATGTGTTGATTTGGACAAGGACAGACCGAATATGTATAAGAGTACTAAGCTATAGCTAATCTGATTAACTGATCGAGAGATGAAACCAAATATGCTTGCAGTCTGGCGACATGACCCTTAGAACAAAACATCTTACGATGTTAACGGTTAACGCCAAAATTATCTTTAAATACCTAATTTGCAACTTAATATCCAAGTCTAGAAATGGTAACTTTAAAGCGAAATGATATCCAACATTCGAGAAAATTTGAAATTCTAATGGTCAAAATCAGGCCTGTCAACAATGAAGTACCATTGAAACTTGTCGAGTTCTTAGTTTTAGATTCTTCAAACATTTTTTTCGATATATGCACCAACATACTCGTAGGTTGTTTTGAAATTAAATTCAAACATACAGGCGCATAAGGAGCTGTAACGATAAGAGCTTGACTTAGCCCTGAAATCGTTCGATTATTTCTCGTGCGCTTTCATTCCTTTGAAGGAAAAGGTTGTTCAGGAGAAGAATAGTATATGTTAGAAGATTTCTCATAAATATTCTATTTCTTAAAAATTAATGTAAGATGTGATAATGACGGCTTAAAAAGGTAGGGGGTAACAATGTCTGAAAACGTCAAATAGCTAACGAAAATATACAGAAAATGCATTTTTTTGTGTTTAACTCCCCTCTTATTTTAAAAATAAAACAGAAAATGATAACATCGAAACCAGTATGTCAATGTAATCGGTAAAATACGCAATCCGGAGACTGAAAACCGTGATATTTTGTATTAAACAGCCACACTGTAAGCTTTCAGGCGCAAAATACACACTGTGTAGAAAAAAAAACATCTGTATATCGTTTATTTCATTCGTGTATGTTATATATGTCATCGGAATCCGCTCAGAATAGATTGTTCCATTGTATTACAAGATGAAATTGGGAATTTTTGTGTCGCCTGCGACGTATAGCGGTCACTTTGTCCGTATGTCCGTCTGTCAGTAAGTCCGTCCGTATGTCTGTCTGTCACACTTTGGGTGTCACACTCCATAACTTTTTATTGGTAAGTGATAGGGCTTTGATATTTCACATGTGTATTCCTTGTGATGAGACCTTTTTATATATACCATAATTTTTTACCTAATGCCCTAGACCTAGATATTTGACCTACTTTTCCAAAAGATTAAGATTGGCTATATCTTTTGATTCTGAAGTGATAGGGCTTTGATATTTCATGTGTATATTCCTTGTCATGAGACCTTTCTACACATAACCATACTTTTTTTACCTAGTGATCTTGACCTAGGTTTTTGACCTACATTTAAAAAAATTAAAATTGGCTATATCTTTTGATTGATTAGTGATACGGCTTTAATGTTTCAAACATGTATTTCTTGTGATGAGTCCTTTCTTTTGTTCTCAAACATTTGTACCTAATGACCTTAACCTATGTGATTGACCTTTTCTGAAAGTAATAGATTGACCATATCTTTTAATTGGTAAGTAAGAGGTTTAATAATTCACATGTGAGTTCATTTGACAAGGCTTTCCCACTGATACATGTACAAATATTGTACTAATGAGTTAAAGAAGATCCTGACGATAATCTCAACAGCGCTCACAATAGAGAACAAAATTAAGCATCGACCGACCCCTAGCAAGCTAGAGGTGGGACCAGGTGCCCGGGAGGAGTAAGCATCCACTAGGTGACCTTGACTTACATATTTGATCAACTTCTTAAATACAGGACGTTTAAATAAAATGCATAAAAATTCGTACAGACAACGTTTCATCGCTGTTTACGCAACATGTTCTACCAGATCTGTATCGATCTTACTCATCAAAGTTTTATCTGAAATCAAATATGGACTTCAAAAATATTGTTCGACAGTATATTCTCGTAGCAGTATCAACCAGATGTGGATTTTAAAGAATTCAAAGGTACTTTTAGAACATCTGAAATCCGCTCATTTCAGTAGAGTCCATTCGATCAAAGTCTTTGATTTTTCGACACTTTACATTACAATCCCACATTCTAAATTGAAAGAAAGACCCGCAATAATTATAAGGAAAGGGGTTTACAAGCAAGAACGGCAACCGCAAATACAAATTTGTTAACTATTACAAAACCTACTTTGTAAAAAAAAAAGTCCGATTCTCAAAATAAGTACACTGAAACAGATTTTATTCAGATGTTAAACTTCCTGATCGACAACATTTTTGTTGTGTTTGGAGGAAAGGTTTTCCAACAAGGCCAAAAATAAAATTAAGATTGTTTCCCCAAACGCGACCGATCCGCAAAATTCGACGCGACTCGAATAATTTTTTGCTATTTTTTTCAAAGAATTATTTTTTTCCGGATTTTACATGTATCCAATTTTGATTCATAATTTTATAAGGGCGCTATCGAGAAAAGCATTGCTCTCAGTGTATTTACCTTACGTTAATTTATTGATTAAACGTCCGCACACCCGGATAAGGTGTCAAGCGTCTTGAAACTTGTATATACCTGAGAAAATTTCATGGCTTTATGGCTTCTTTTGCACACGTTAATCTGTCAGCGTGGTAGTTTTAAAAGACAAGCGATCTATAACGTAACATGGAAACGTTTATAGGTAATATCGCGTTGACCGGCACGTGTCATTTAATAACGGCGTGACGGTACATCAAAAATAGAAATACGATATATCAAATTTCACTAAATTTTGTTTTTAATCTGTATTATTCGATAAATTTCCCGACCTCGCCGTCTTTGTCAAACAAAATAATTGCCGTTTTTACAAGATAAGAAGGAGGATATCTCGCTCGCGCAAAATCGTTTTACTTTGAATAAATAAAGAGTTGGTATGGTCGTGTTTTTTATATTCTTGTATAATATAAGTTTAAAGTAAGAAGTTGAGACGTATGGAATAAATCAAGAAACCCACAACATTGCATGGGAAATCGTTTTATGGAAGAGTCTAAGCGTAATATTGAAGATTTGCATTTGAAAAAGATCTCAAGAGGAGGGGGGGTCGTATTTCAGGCTAAGTATAACAGCTTTCTTTGTCAGAGATTACCTTGAATACTGCAATGGTAGACTTAAAGGAGGGAAATCTTAATGTTTCCATATTTGGACCCAATTTTTCAAGTAGGAATTTGAATCTTTGAAGGTAATTTTCAATTCTTTACCCTTTTTATGCCCCCGGAATCAAAGGGGCACATAGTTTTTGGCCTGTCTGTCTGTTTGTTTGTCTGTCTGTTTGTCCGAAAAACTTGGACATAACTTTTGAGCTTTCATAATTCACATGTGTATTACTTGTGACAAGACCTTTCCTTTGATACTAAAATGTTGGACCTCGTGACCTTGACCTTTGACTTACTTTCCAAAAACTTTAACATTGGGCATAACTTTTGAATGGTAATTGATATGGCTTTCATATTTCACAAGTGTATTCGTTATGGAAAAACCTTTCTATTGATACCAAATTTTTTACCTTGACTTTGACCTTTCACCTACTTTACATTAACTTTAACATTGGGCATAACTTTAGAATGGTAAGTGATAGGGCTTTGATATTTCACATGTGTATTCCTTGTCACAAGATTTTTTCCATTGATTATGATTGATACCAACATTTTTTAACCCACTGACCTTGACTTTCACATACATGTACTTATTAGAAGATTGTGTTTATACTAACAAAGATGCCATCGGGGGCATCCGTGTTTCACAAACACATTCTTTATCAAAAGGCGAAACCTGCCCTTTCCTGATCAAAAAGTTTACCTTTAAAGTTAAGACTCCCTTAGAATCACTAATATACTAAATACTAACACTAAGTCCATCTACTACCAGGAGTCACGGTCATGAAACAGCCTCACGAGGATTTTCTCAAAAGGCTTAAAACTAATTGAGTTTTAAATCTCTATTTTGAAATAGAACACACTATCTAAAGTATAATTATGTTAAGCATGTAGATAAAATTGAAGTGTTATTAACATCAAAATTGTATAAAAAAAAAACAGTTATGTTAAACAGTTTCATCACTGATGAGGGTTAAGTACCCGAAACGTGCATGTCTGGTCCACGTTGCCAATTTATCTGTTTTTAAATGATGCTATTCAATTTGAGGACGTTAACATTTATACCACTTGGTGAGTGTCACTGCTGGTGGACCAGGAGTCCCCGAGGGCACATGTAGCCAAGTTCGATCAATTTCGGTTGATCGTTTCTTCAACGCATTCTAAATTTCTGGTATCAAAATTTCTTGAAATTTCTAAAAAGTGGGTCCTGTAGCATCATACCCCACCCATCCTACTACGTCTTTCGGTATACTTTTTCGACATAGTAACTTTCATACTTTTTGGCATATTACATTGTTTAGATTTAGGATCACTGATGAGGGTTAAGTACCCGATACGTGCATGTCTGGTCCACGTTGCCAATTTATCTGTTTTTAAATGATGCTATTCAATTTGAAGACGTTTACATTTATACCACTTGGTGAGTGTCACTGCTGGTGGACCAGGAGTCCCCGAGGGCACATGTAGCCAAGTTCGATCAATTTCGGTTGATCGTTTCTTCAACGCATTCTAAATTTCTGGTATCAAAATTTCTTGAAATTTCTAAAAAGTGGGTCCTGTAGCATCATACCCCACCCATCCTACTACGTCTTTCGGTATACTTTTTCGACATAGTAACTTTCATACTTTTTGTCATATTACATTGTTTAGATTTAGGATCACTGATGAGGGTTAAGTACCCGAAACGTGCATGTCTGGTCCACGTTGCCAATTTATCTGTTTTTAAATGATGCTATTCAATTTGAAGACGTTTACATTTATACCACTTGGTGAGTGTCACTGCTGGTGGACCAGGAGTCCCCGAGGGCACATGTAGCCAAGTTCGATCAATTTCGGTTGATCGTTTCTTCAACGCATTCTAAATTTCTGGTATCAAAATTTCTTGAAATTTCTAAAAAGTGGGTCCTGTAGCATCATACCCCACCCATCCTACTACGTCTTTCGGTATACTTTTTCGACATAGTAACTTTCATACTTTTTGGCATATTACATTGTTTAGATTTAGGATCACTGATGAGGGTTAAGTACCCGAAACGTGCATGTCTGGTCCACGTTGCCAATTTATCTGTTTTTAAATGATGCTATTCAATTTGAAGACGTTTACATTAGTAATAAAGTAACAACACATAACTCAACGTGCAATGACGCAACACGCAATGCAAAATGGCACGTCACAATGCAAGGTGCTTAACAGTCTTGGCACCAATGTGACCATTTTATCTGAAATTTCTGGGGAGAACACTCACTGTCTTAATAATAAAAGAGTTTGAGGAAAAATCAATCTTTGTATAATTGCTTTTGTTACAAGCTCTTCTTTTCGGTCAGCAGACTAATCATGTCTATAAGACTTCTTGTTGTCCAAAATAAAATTATTTATCTACCTACCTACCCAACACTCCAATGGTTGGGTCGCGTTCGGGGAAACAAACATATTTTTAAGGTTGGCCCAAATTGTCGGAATTCCAACGGGGACCAATTGTGCCCAACTCCTTGCCGACATTTTCCTTTACTCGTACAAAGCTGAATTCATATAATCTTTGGTCTCTGAAGGGAAAATATACTTAGCTTCTGACTTTAACTTCATTTACAAATATATAGTCGATGTGCTGTCCATCATAATCCGAATTTCGCGGATTACCTAAAGTTAGCAGAATCTATCCATCGGAGCTTGAAGTCAAAGATACTACAGAGACATTCAGCATCCTATTTGGACATAATGATGTCCTTTGACACTGATGGTCACATGAACACCTCAATTTATGACAAACGTGACAACTTTATTTTCAGCATCACAAACTTTCCCTTTCTGAGTAGCAATATCCCTTCATCGCCTACTTATGGCGTGCTCATATCCCAATTGATACGTCATGCCAGAGCAAACAAAGGAGAGTATCTCCAACAACACCAGGTTGCAGCACCCACATCAAAACCCCAAAACACCCAATGCAAAAACACAGAGCAAGTAGCAAATATACAGATTTTGTTCTGAGAGCTAGGCGTCTTTCATATAAACTTCTCAGTCCGAGAACTGTTTGTGATTGACTAAAATCGTCACTGAGGAAGTTCTACGGTCTATACGGATAACTCGACATACACAATGATGTCCCATTGTCCAGAATGGTGGATGGTATTCCAAGACCGTTTGAACCAAATAACCACAGACTTAACTTGTATCTTCCAAAATGGAAGTAACCGGATGTGATATTTCTGCCAAATTGAAGCGAAAGGTGTTGTATGCAAGCAGGAGATACTCACTCTTCCTGGGCACATGTTCTCACTCCTAAATTAGAGTTCGTTTCTCTATACGTGGTGGAGGTTTTTGTTTGTTTGCGTTGGTTCCAGTTTTATCTTGATTTCGTATGCCTTTGATTTGTGATTTCCTGAATTATGGATTGTGCTTTATACAGGGATATGGTCATTATCCATATTTGTCATTTGTACTGTGTATTGGGATATGGTCATTGTCCATATTTGTCATTTTCCAATGTACGTTCACAGAATAGATATTAACTCTTGCACACAATTACACACTTGACTAACTTTGTACCAAAAACAAAAAAAAAGTTTAAAATGCTTTAAAAGAAATGATTAAGAGAAAGAATGCTTGGTCAGTATGAAGAAAATGACAGCAATATCCATGGTTTTGTCTTTCATTTCATGAATTAAGCTTGAATATATTATATTATTTTTTAAGTTCAAAAAGCGTTCAAAATTTCTGACAGACAAAATTTATTACAACATGAATCAGATAATATCTTACAATAACGTTTGCATGGCAAACAAAGGATAATGTAATTATTCATAAACAATTTTAAAAGTGAAAATATATACAAAATATATGAATTGAAATTGTGTTTTATATTTGTGGATGTAAAATAGGATTGTTGCACGCTATAAAATCTAGAAGTATACATATTTCTATTGCTTGATTAAAGACAAATTATATATCAATCAATCACTTTACGCATCGTATAGATACAATAACTTAATCAAGGCCGGGTTAGCGCAGTGGTAGCACGCTCGCTTCTCATCTCCAAGGTCCCAGGTTCGAATCCCAGATTCGGCGAAGGGTCTTATGTGGGAGGGTAGGTGGTTCCCAACCCAGGCCTCTGCAGGAGGTTTTTCTCCTGGTACTCCGGTTTCCTCCTGTTCCTTGGACCCCCTCACTCTAACATCTGAGCCAACGTGAGACAATAATATTAGTTGTGTAACTTGTTTGTTAAATTTTGTAAAATAAATAAAGTTTAAAATCTAAAATAAAGGACTTGCAAGGGTCAAGAGATAGATTCAAGAGCGGGAATATAAATAGACTTTATAATAATTGGCGTAATTCCTTACTGTGATGTCGTAACTATTCTAAAACGTCAGATTAAGACATAACATCATATGTTGTGATGTCGGGTCTTAGCGTTTCTATCAAGCAAGTATATAATGGACAATATTATTATAAGACTATTTCATGGAATTCTATGAAACATACATCGGTTCCACCCGAGGGGTCTCAAAATAAAAAAAAACCCAGGCTTGCCGAGGGTTTTGCAAAATTGTGAGACCCCGAGGGTGGAACCAATGAATCTTTCATAGAATACCATGAAATAGTATTTTTCTCTCATATCTAAGGGCCAAAATCAAAACTGAATGAAAAGGGACGAAATTTGAAAAATGTTAAGTTGATCTTATCGCAAAAACTTTGCGATATTCGAATTCATCGCCCCCGAAAATGGTTTATTCTATAAGAATAAACTATGAATATTGGGCTTTCCTAAATATGACACAAAAGTACAATGAAAAACGATCTTAAAATCGATGTTTTATTGCGACGTTGCCGCTAGCTTGTTTGTTTTGCGGGCTGAAATCATGACGTCACAATAACGTAAACAATCAAAACAATAGCGTCACGTGATATGTGATACAGCAGTAGCTCAGGTTGCTATAATTCATGGGCCTTCTCCGTAACACATACGCGGGTATGAGAGAAAATGCTATATTTCGTTACCAGGGATTAAAGAATGTTACAACTTATGAAGACTTTGTACTTTTGAAGTAAAAATGTCATGTTAATCACATACTGAAATATCGAGGTGACCAGTTTCGTAGCTAGTATAAAGGCTCAAGATAAAGAGGAGTTAATACTTTCAGTGATTGACCACATACTACCCATTGATAAACTCTGCAAAAAAGAAGGTCGATGATAACATATATGAATATTGAAATGCAAAAATTAGAATAATTAAAACAAGTTTTACAATGAAAAAGGAAGTACACCCATTCAAATTTCACAGCAAAGCTATTTACAAATATATTTACATCTATATTCATTTTCCCTCAAAGGGATCTTCATTTCAAAAGAGTTAAGAGAAATTTGAATAAGATCAAACGGCAGATCGCAAAAGGTTAAATAGTTATTTCAAATACTTTAGAAACATACCAAACATATCAACGCAATGTATAGAAATATATGACAAATTACATGAAATGTCCAACATATAATAAAATAAATAGCAAAAATATTGTACAAAGTCCGAATTTTGTTGCATCTAATAAAAAACAGAACATGGAGCATACATGCCTTAATTGATAAGGATTATTATTTTGAAGCTCAACGTATTACTTTACTTATAGCTCTCTTAGAAAAATAATACAATCTCATAAATATTGTGTGAACCTTTGTAGAAGATACATCACACGTTTCCTGAATATATTAAAATTGAAAACTTTGAAAGGGCTTTTTCGAATGCCCTTACAGAAAGCAATGCTTTTCCTTAGAGAAAATGTAATGAATCGTTTGACACTGTACAAATATAATCACTTGAAAACAATCTCCTCTCTTTTGAGCCCTTGGTAACACTTTATTATGTAAAACAGTATTCAAGACCAAGCGTTATTAAGTCCGAATATAATTTTCATCTGCATGGAATGCTGGTATGGATGTGTAGTGTTATCATCTATAAGATAGCTGGCTCAAAACCAGATACATGTATATATTTACAGCATACACAATTGCATTTGTATCTGAAGTGTTTACATATTTGTGGCGAGAAAAACTTCACTTTGTGTGATGTGATGTCATCTTACAGTGAAGAGGTTGTTTACACCACAATTGTACGTTCTTCGAGACCTCTGGGTAATTGGAGAAGTGAGAGGGTTGTGCGCACGTAATCCAGGATAACCACAACATTTGATACTTGCGTGACAAATGGCCGTCCAAAGTCGGCACCGGTTGCCCATTGGTCTCGTCGGTTTATGTGAAGTCGTTTGTGTTTGATGTTTACATGTCGTGTGTCTCTTTTCCATCTCGTGCTGTACTCGTCTTTTGTCTTTTTGCATCGGGGTGTTTTGGTGTTTTGCTGTTGATGCTGCAACGGGGTCTTGTTGGAGATCTCCTCCCTTCTTTCACATGGAAAACTGCAATACAGATATGACCTTGGCTGAATCTTATCACTCAACTTTTGGACATGGACAACATACCCAGAATGAACATCTAATGTAGATCAGATTTATCACAAACTGCCTCAAAAGTTTAAAATCAAAGGAAATAAAACGCATGTCATGAAAAGCCGACAAATAACATGAAATTATCATTTCCGATGTAGTGAGTTTGTTCTTCTTTAATCTCAACTATGCTAATAGAGCGAATCTTTAAAAGTATTCGAGCTTGAGCTTAGTAGTTCTTGTTAGCATTCAATTTGCTTCACAATTGCGTAGTAGTACAAGGTGTACTCCTGATTCATCTAGAGGTTCCCTGGTAGGTTGCGCAGTAGATCTTTCTTTGAATATCTCCAAAGCTCCTCCTACATCAGTTAATCTATCAATTAATTCATCTCTAGAAGTATCGAAAAAGCATTCACAAACATGAGAAAATCCGTATTCAGAACTTTCAAACTCAATAAGAATTTTACTGCGCTTTTCATCAAAGAGTTCATTTTCCTTTATACCAGATTTTTTGCAAAATATAGTTATCAATTTCTCTCTTTCTTGAAAAGTCATTTTTAAATAATCGCTTGATAAGTCCATACCAGCTACAAGATTGGGACATGCTCGATCAAATCTTTGTTTTAATTCATCATACTGTGAACGAGTAACACCTATTACTATTTTTGTTTGTCGATCTGGACTTTTTATGAGATTAAAAAGTCTATCAAATTCATTATCATCCACATTATTACAATTTGTCATTAAAAAGAGTTTCTTTGAGGCATCAATTCGATCAAAGCTATAATCAACTTTCTTCAACTTATAACTGCTATAATGTGTTCCATGAAGTGAAGGAATAAATGTTGACACTCCTTCTCCCTTCTTCCCTGTTATCAATATGCATTTTCCGTCATCGAGATGACCTTTTGCTACATCCAAAGGACGTGCCCTCTTCACTAAAACATAACAAATAGCATCTTTAAAGAAAAGTGAAAGATGGAAATATAAGAAAAGTTGAGAGAACGTTCCTCCAAGAAACGTAACTCTTGAACTAAATCTCAAAAACAAAATGTAATAAAGCCTACCCTTACGCAGCAACTTACGCCCGTCGGTATTGATTATAGGTCCTGTAGCATCATATCTCCCCCATTCTGCTACGGTTTTCGGTACAATATTGAATATAATAATTTTCACATTCTGTGATCGTGTTTAAATTGAGGATTAACGACGAGGGTTAAGTACCCGAAAAGTGCATGTCTGGTCCATACTGCAAATTCAAGACATTTAACATTGTACAGTTGGTGAGTGTCACTGCTGGAGCACCAGGAGTCCACGGGGCACATGTAGCCAAGTCCGATTAACTTCGGTTGATCGTCTGTCTCTTCGACGCATTCGAAAATTTCTGTTTCCAAATTCTTGAAATTTCTAAAACATGGGTCCTGTAACATCATATCCCACCCATTCTACTACGTCTTTCGGTACATTTTTTAGCATTATTTAGCATTATTATTTTCATACTCTTCGGCAATTTTATTTTGTTTAGATTGAGGATCACTGACGAGGGTTACGTACCCGAAACGTGCATGTCTGGTACATGCTGCAAATGTATCTGTTCTTAATGAGTTAAAGAAGATCCTGACTATAATCTCAACAGTACTCACAATAGAGCACAAAATTGAGCATCGACGGACCCCTAGCAAGCTAGTCGTGGTATCAGTTGCCCGGGAGGAGTAAGCATTCCCTGTTTGGCTAGCCGCACCCGTCGTTGATGTTCACGCACGAAAATATAAATGATATCTAAAATACATGAAATTCAGACTGTCTGAAGTTATGTCTATCTAGAAAGTTCTAAGGCGACCATATCAAGGAAAACTATTCAAAACACTCACTGTCAAACCCTTCGCAGGGAACTTTTTTACCTTTGTAAATGATGCTATAGAATTTGAAGACGTTTAACATTCGTCATTATTCAGTCCATTGATTTAAAAAAACATTTAAGTTCCATAACTCTGTAATCACAAATAGGTTATCCTGAAAATTGATAATCCCCCCCCCCCATATATTCTTATCACAAATGACATGTATCATGATTTTAAATCAATTAAAGAGAATTCACACCAAAATGGGTATAATAGGTTACGAAGCTCACCTCATGGCAGCAAAATTCAATTCAAACATATTTTTAAGTTAATGTATATTGGCTTTTAAAGGCAAAATCACTCAAGCGGAACAAGTAGGTCAAGGTCATTTTATGAATGCTTGATCAAAGATACATCCAATATGCAAGTTTGGTAAATGTAGCGATTACAATATGCTCAATATTGGCTTTTAAAGGCAAAAGCACTCAAGCGGAAAAAGTTGGTCAAGGTCATTTTATGAAAGTTTGATCAAAGATACATCCAATATGCAAGTTTGGTACATGTGGCGCTTATACTTTGCTCTATATTGGCTTTTAAAGGCAAAATCACTCATGCGGAAAAAGTAGGTCAATGTCAGTTTTTGAAAGTTTGATCAATGATACATCCAATATGCAAGTTTGGTACATGTAGCGCTTATACTTTGCTCAATATTGGCTTTTAAAGGCAAAAGCACTCAAGCGGAAAAAGTAGGTCAAGGTCATTTTATGAAAGTTTGATCAAAGATACATCCAATATGCAAGTTTGGTACATGTACCACTTACACTTTGCTCAATATTGGCTTTTAAAAGCAAAATTACTTCAATTACTTCGTTTTCTTCAAAAAGAATTCTACACATACTTTTCTAGCTAAATTTAGGGATTACACTTCTCACACAGTGACCTACTCTGTCACCCCGAAGATTCCCGATCATGAAATCATCGGCATTTGTCGGGAAATTATGAAAATGTGCATAAATTTTTACCGGAAGTACTCTATTAGGGTGCGGGATCCTTAACCAAGCCACTCTGAACTACCCAAACTTCTTAACCAAGTCACTTAATCAGAAAATGTAGGTCAGATGCAGCATCTGATGCATGGGTTCACCTCAGCATCCAAAGATGAATTACTTGTGCAAGTTTTGTTTCTGTAGCATCAGTACTTTGCCAAATACTGAGCTACCCCAATCTTCTTAACCGGACGCGGACGCGGACACGGACACGGACGCGGACGCGCAGGGGTATAGCATATTTATTAAGCTTACTCAACTTCGTCGAGGTGAGCTAAAAGGTAAGATCGTAAAACCTTCTTAGAGGCACTAATTTAAATTCAAAACTTAAAGGTACAAATAGTCCAACAGGGATTAACTCTCAATAATGAAGTTTTACCGTAAATAGCTTTGAAGTACTACCATTTGAACATCTATATATTACTTACATAAAATATCTCTCATATTTTTGTTTTATAGAAGTTTTTAATCTCTGGTACACAAGATTTCGGTAAAATTCGGAAATTGCAATTTGCATATACAGTATGTAGAAATATGTCACGTTTACCAAAGTCAAAGTGAACACACTACCACGATCAGCCAATCGCTTGAATGAACTTCATATCATGGGATTACTAGGAAACACGTATACAGTCTTTTTTTAAATTCTCTCTAAATACTTACTCACTAATATTTCATTTATTGCAAATACAAGTTTGATATCATGTATAGATATCATGTTCCATTCAAATCACCATTTTCAACGCGGATAATCGAACACTTTCAAATGACTAATAACGTGTAATAGTGTATGACGGCTTGAATGGGAGGCAGGTGAAGTATGCTATACACATGTGCGTTTGTTTACCAAATCCTGAATGAAAATTAACCTTTATTTAGTAATGATTTTTTGTTCGTTTTTTAATATTTGATTTAGACTTTGAATATATATATTATATATACACATATCAAAATTACTGTGGATGTATATACACGTCAAACTTATATATATACGTCTCATAGATAAAAATAAACGAGCACTATACATGTACATGTACATTGTAGATCCCTTTAGCTAATTTTCTCTCAGACTTGTCAGAGTTTTAATTTCACGGTCGTCCTCTAAGCTAGGTCTTTATAACTTTCCAGTACCAAATTTAGCCAATTCTATTTGTTCATTACATTTCTCTTTTCATATTTTGATAATACCGATTGTCGATTCATTTTCGTCTCACGTGTTATAAGTCAGCCATATTGTTTTGTTTTGATACAGTACTAGCCTTATGCAAGTAAGTGCTTACACATGTTTGCAATCGGTCTTCTTAAAAGTAGGTTATATTAGGGTACCCATTTTATAAGCAATAATTGATCATAGCTCGGTAGTGAGGGCATATGTGACTATTGTAATCAGCCAGTTTCTAATTTCTAAGCATGATAGACTCGTTTGCGTTAAAATTTTGACAAAAATAATTTATTCATGGTTTGATCTTGACGAGACCGTGTGAACCTTTAAACTATAAACTGAAATACATGTATAATTGGCTGTGTCTGAAAATCACTTTGCCATTTAGACAATACCGCTGATGAGGATTTATTAACCGAAACACGTGTCTGGTGCATAAAAATTAGTTTGCAATTGTAAACATAACAATAACAAATCTAGTAATTCTTTTGTTCCCCGAAATATTTCGGCAGAGCATATAGTCGCCGTCGGGTCCGTCTGCCTGTCTATACGTCCGTCCGAGCCTATATCTCCTTAACCTTCATTAGAATTTGATCATATTACACACAAATAGATCTTTGGGACACCGATTATTTCAGGTCAAGGTCATTCAAAGGTCATGTTTCGGGTACTAAACCCTCGTCAGTGATCCTCAGTCTAAACAATGTAATATGGCCAAAAAGGTATGAAAATTATTATGTCCAAAAATGTACAAAAACACGTAGCAGAATGGGTGGGATATGACGCAACAGGACCAACTTTTAAGGAATTTCAAGAAAGTTTGTAACAGAAAATTTCAAATGAAAGTCCAATTTCATTCATGATTATTTTTGAACGGTCAAAGACTTCTCAGAAAATTAAACGTTTATCAAAAGTATTGTGTTCGGGGAGCATCAATCAGTTTTACCGATTTTGTCTTAATTAGTAAATACAGTCGTATCAAGTAACAACGACGACGTTGGAAAGTGCGCTAAGACAAAGTTACTTTCTTTACAACTATCATTACTATAAAAACTTTTCTTGTTGCAGTGTGGAGCAGTTAAAATCGTTTCATGTGATTTAAAGTTTTGGAGTGTATTAATTACTTCTTTCCAGCTCGGTCGAATGAAAGAAGACAGAATATATATTATTGTAATATTTCGACAACTTGTCTTTTTATCCAAAAATAACATCGAAATTAAAATAGGTTAACATCTGAGCGCCATCTCTCCAATGCTATTTTGAAAATTGAATTTATTTGGATATGCTACTTAATCGACCCTACAGGACATTTGGAGCCGCGCACTCTCTGTAAAGTGAATGTAAAAAAATATAACCAAAGGACGCTACTTAAATGAATTTTGGCAGCGTATGAAAATCACACTAGCTGGAAGCATCCCTGATGAGGATTTAATATCAGAAACATGTATCTGGTGCATGATAGATTAAGTTGGAATAAAAATTGGTTTTAAATGTTCTTCAAGAGGATATAGACTTAGAACACTTCCGAATTATTTCACTTGAAAAGTGTTGAATGTATGTAAATAAATACAACAATCAAAATAAAGAATAAAATGTACCTGTTTTGTTTTGTTTCCTCCTTTTCGCATAGATAAGAGCAATCCCTGCACCAATCAAAATGATAAATACAATACTTCCTGCGCTTATGTCAATAGTGGACGATGTATTGTCACCATTCTTCTGATCAGTAGATGCCAGGTTGCTATGATGAAATTAAAAGGTATCATTTGACAAATAACTTAGGATAATAGAAAGGAGGGGATCTCCATCAACTCCAAAACACCCAACACAGAGCAGACAACCACGGAAAGAGACGCAAAGTGGACAATTAAGGAACACCAACTCACACCAGAGAAAAATAAAACACAAAAGACAACACATAAACCTACGAGACCATTGGGCAACTTGTGCCGACTTTAGATGGCCATCTGCTACGCAAGTATGATTATACCGATTACATGCGCACAACCCTACCACTTTTCCGATTACCCAGAGGTCTCGATGGTTGTGTAAAATAAAATCCTCCCTCTAAGATGAACATACAAACATACAGCAACACCAAGGGACCCAAGAAACACACAGGTGTATATATAAATGTATATAAAAAACCAGAGGGCATACGAAATACAGTCAGTGCTCTGTCCGCTGTAGTAAGCTCATGCATGTGAATACCCGAGGAGGTCTACTGAGATTCAGAGAGGACATGTGGTCGGGCCCCGTCATGGAGTCCTGTCGTCTTAAGTCTTCAGAATGCGCCAGCCTGGTAGTGTCCAGATGGTCCAGTACCAACCCAAGTTTCTGTCTGCTGACAGAAGGATTATATCCACGGTATAAAAGGTGTTTGATGATTCTAACACAATTTCAATGGTAATTATATCTATCTAAGCAGTATCTATCCTTCGGAGCTTGAAGTCAAAGAAATTATAGAGACAAATAATTCAGCATCCTATTTGGACATAATGTTGTCCTACGACATTGATGGTCACATGAACACCTCACTCTATGACAAACGTGACGACTTCATTTTCAGCATCACAAACTTCCCTTTTCTGAGTAGCAACATCCCTTCATCGCCTGCTTATGGCGTGTTGATATCTCAGTTGATACGCTATGCCAGAGCAAAGCAAAGGAGGGGATCTTCAACTACACCGGGTTGCAGCATCCACAGCAAAACCCCAAAACACCCAATGCAAAAACACAGAGCAGACAGGCACAGAAAGAGACGCAAGAGGGACAAGGAACATCAACGCACAACACAGAAACATCAAACACAAAGGACTACACTTAAACCAACGAGACCAATGGGCAACCAGTGCTGACTTAGGACGGCCATCTGCCACGGAAATAGGAGAAGGTTTGGTTATCCTGGATTACGTGCGCACAACCCTCTCACTTTTCCGATTACCCAGAGGTCTCGAAGATCGTACAATTGTGGTGTAAAACCACCTCCTCACTATCAGATGACCCTACACAAACAAGACCGCAAAACGCAGGGGCCCAATCAACACAGATAAATATTTAAATGGATATAAAAAGAGGGAGTACTTAATACAATCCGTGCTCTGCCGACAGGAGCTCATGTATGTTATCACCCGCGAAGTCCGACTGACATTCAGAGGACAGGTGGTCTGGGCCCTGTGTTCTCTAAAGAGGTTTGGACAGGGCCCGTCATTGAGTCCTGTCGTCAGTCAGAGTGCAAGTTTTTAGAATGCGCTGGTACAATTGCAGATTGGTCAAGTACCAAGCCTAGTGTCCGTCTGGATCATATCCACGGTATAAAAGGCGTTTAATGATTCTGACGCATTTTCGATAGTTATGTTGTCTATCTTTGATCCTTCTTATCATGTTGATTATGTCATCATAAAATGCAGGTTGTGAAATACCCAAAGTAATATACTCTGTTGCCTGTATTGGTCCGAATTTCAAAAGAAGTTGACAATAATTTTTTGTAAAATTTCCAGAAAGTCTTTAATAGTTTGTGAAAGCAAAATCTCGTCCTAAAAGTTTCTTGGTAATTCGTAAATTTCTACTATGAAAATCCAAAACATCAGTACATGCTCTAGCATACCAGATGAGCTGTAAAATGTAGATACCATAGGACTGTAATATAGGGACATCATCGTCAAGCCAGGGGAAATTTACTATGTTAAATCCAAAATCATCTCTTTTGTCATACACACTTGTTTAAATCTCTCCATTAACAATTTTGATATTAAGGTCCAAAAATGGTGTTTCTGTGTTTGAAGCATTTGCCTTGTTTGAAATCAATTTTTGTGGATAAATAACATTTTGATACTTATCAAAAACAGGATTGTCGATAGTACGAATATCACCCAGGTACCTAGAAGTACCAATGAAACATTTCACATCATCACTTTTTCTTTGCTTTTGAAGATTTTGGATAAATTCCTTTTCATACGTGTATAAAAATAAATCTGCAACAAGAGGCTCACAATTAGTACCCATAGGAACCCCCACAACCTGCTTGTAGAGTTTCTCACCAAATCTTACATAAATATTGTCCAAAAGGAAGGACAAGACAATAAACAGGTCACCACGTGTCCATGATTTGTATGATTTGTAATCTGTTGTGGAATAGAAACCCTCTTATTCAGATGTACAAATATAAGTTTTCCCCTCTCGATCAAAACACCATTTAATGAGTTTGGAAAGTCGATCATTTATTTTTCCGTGAGGAAGCGTGGTGTACATATCAGCAAGTACCAAATATACAGGGACCAATTGTGCCCCACTCCTTGCAAACATTTTTCTTTACTCGTACGAAGCTGAATTCATTTAATCATTGGTCTCTGAAGGGAAAAGATACTTAGCTTCTGACTTTAACTTCATTTCACTTACAGATACATAGACGATGTGTTGTCCATCAATAATCCAAAATTCGCGGATTACCTCAGCAGAATACCGTTTAACCACAAATTTTCGCGAGTTTCAAATTTCGCGATTTAATGGTGAAATAGGGTGTCTTTATTTTCGCGAGTACAATTTTTCGCGATTCCTAAATTAGAAACAAACATGTACATATGATGTTACTATTTTGTACCTTTTGTTATTGAAGTTTTAGTTATTTCTTTCATGAGATCACATTCATTTCATTGCTCTTTACGTCTAATGAGGAAAATGAACAATGACCCATGTACAATACGAAGAAATGTAACAGATATACCAATTTTTGATCAACCTTATCAAACACATTTTTTTCGCGAGAATAACTTTTCGCGAATATAGCGAAAATTAGTATCTCACGAAAATTTCTGGTTATACGGTATATCCTTCGGAGCTTGAAATCATAGAAACTACAGAGACAAATAATTCAGCATCCTATTTGGACATAATGCTGTCCTACGACACTGATCGTCACATGAACATCTCACACTATGACAAACGTGACGACTTCAAATTCAGTATCACAAACTTCCCTTTTCTGAGTAGCAACATTCCCTCATGTTTGTTTGCTTTGGTTTCTGTTATATTCTGATTTTGTATGCCTTCGCTTTATGATTTTCTGAATTATCGATCTTGTGTTGTATATAAGGATAAGGTAATTATCCTTATTTGTCAATTTGATCCTTCTTATTTCCGAAATCATGTCACCATAAGATGCAGGTAGCGAAATACCAAAAGTAATATTCTCTGTTGCTTGTATTGGTCCAAGTTTCAAATGTTAGACGTCTTCAAATTCAATAGCATCATTTAAGAGTAGGTAAATTTGCAGCATGGACCAGATATGCATGTTTTGGGTATTAACCGTCATCAGTGATCCTCATAAGTATATTTTCCCTGGCTTGTCGGTGATGTTCCTAGATTACCGTCATATGCTAGACGTGTACTGATGTTTTGGATTTTCATAGCAGAAATTTACAAATTACCAAGAAACTTTTAAGACAATGTTTTCGCTGTCACAATGACAAATATGGATAATGACCATATCCCTGTATACAGCACAAAATCGATAATTCAGAAAATCAGAAACCGAAGGCATACAAAATCAGGACAAAACAGGAACCAAAGCAATCAAACAAAAACCTCAACCATATGAAAAGAAGCGAACTCCCGATATGGGAGTGAGACCAGGTGCCCAGGAAGAGTAAGCATGGTACATTTTGGTACATTTTTGGACATAATAATTCTCATACTTTTTGGCCATATTACATTGTTTAGACCGAGGATCACTGACGAACGTTTAGTACCCGAAACGTGCATGTCTGGTCCATGGTGTAAATTTATCAGGTTTGAAATGATGCTATTGAATTTGAAGACGTTTAACATTTGAACTACTTGGTGAGTGTCATTGCTGGTGGACCAAGAGTCCCCGAGGGCACATGTAGCCAAGTTCGATCAACTTCGGTTGATCGTCTGTGTCTTCAACGCATTTGAAATTTTCTGTTACAAAATTTCTTAAAATTTCTAAAACGTGGGTCCTGTAGCATCATATCCCACCCATTCTGCTACGTCTTTTGGTACATTTTTGGACATAATAATTCTCATACTTTTTGGCCATATTACATTGTTTAAACTGAGGATCACTGACGAGGGTTTAGTACCCGAAACGTGCATGTCTGGTCCATGCTGTAAATTTATCAGGTTTGAAATGATGCTATTGAATTTAAAGACGTTTAACATGCAACACCCGCCGCTTCAGTTCGGTAGAACTGTCACATCCGGTAACTTCCATTTCGGAAGACATAGAGTACAATCTTTGGTTGGATGGTTCAAATGGTCTATTACAGAATATCATCCACCATTCTGGAGAGTGGGACATCATAGTGTATGACGAGTTCCCCATATCGACCGTAGAACTTCCTCAGTGACGATGTTAGTCGGTCACAAACATATCCCTGACTGAGAAGCTTATCTGAAAGACGCTTAGCTCTCAGAACAAAATCCGTATATTTCGTACTTGCTCTTGCATAGCGTACCAACTGAGATATGAACACGCCATAAGCAGGTGATGAGGGGATGTTGCTACTCAGAAAAGGAAAGTTTGTAATGCTGAAATCGAAGTCGTCACGTTTGTCATAGAGTGAGGTGTTCATGTGACCATCAGTGTCATCAATGTTCTAAAAGTTCCTTCGAATTCTTTAAAATCCACATCTGGTTGATGTAAACGTCTTCAAATTGAATAGCATCATTTAAGAACTGATAAATTGGCAACATGGACCAGACATGATACCACTGCGAGAATATACTGTCGAACAATATTTTTGAAGCCCAGATTTGATTTCAGATAAAACTTTGGTGAGTAAGATCGATACAGATTTGGTAGAACATTTTGAGGAACCAGCGATGAAACGTTGTTTGTACGGATTCTTATGCATTTAGGTATGCAGTATAAGTATGGTAAATCTAAATCTAAATTGTCATTGTCGAAGCCAAAGGAAGCAAGAGCTGATTTGTGATTATCTATTATTTCAGAGGCAGAAAGCTTTGTTGGGGTGTAAGTGGGATTTCCAGGTGTCGAATTTAAACCCAAATCTTTAACTAGACTGTCGTCGAAATAGTACTTTTTGCAAGTAAATGTGTAATTATTTGAGGCTTTGTCCGCTGGTGTGATGACATAATGTTCTTGAAGGTAGGTAAGCTCTGTGATAACATCAGGGTCTTTAAATGTAGACTCGAATCTTGTGTTCACAGTTGATTTTAATCGGTTAATTCTAGATAAAAGTAACCCTCTGATGGATTTTATCCATTCGGAAAGGGTGTCGATCTGTACATCCTCTTTCTTTGACCAACGTCTTGCATATACCTCGAAAGAGTCCATGATAATTTTGACATTTTGGTTCCATGTAAAGGACATACTTTCTCTGTATCTGGGACCCTTTTTTAACAATTCTCTCAACTTTTCGTTCTTGACTATACTAAGGTCACCAGTAATAACGTGCCCACAAGGAGAGTAGTTGAAATCCGATGAAGAGCATTCGCAAGGAAGTGGATGTAGTGAGGGATTATTTAAATCAATACAGTGCAGGAATCGTTTGTAATTGTAAATTTTAGATGCAACTGTTGGTGTGTAGCTATACGAAATACAAGGAGTTTCTTTTCTTTTGAAATATGGTGGGATTTTTTCTGTGACAGTTTTGTGATTCAATATTTGACCAAAATTCAATTTATCAATACCTTTGTTTGCAAATCTTACTTTAATGAACGGACTGTTTGTTTTCTCTTCTGATTTATCTGATCTAACTGCTTGAAATAAACCAAAAGTAGAAATGTCTAAGATGACTCCTTGTAGTCTGTATTCTGGGGAACGTGTATCGGTATATGTGAGGTCCTTCGTATATTCGTAAATTTCGTGTAGCTTCCGTAAAGGAACAGAGTATAATTTGGTACGAATATAATGCAGTCCTAGAGGCTCATTCAAAAATGGAACCAAGTCATCGAAGGAGAAACTATGTATCTCAGCTGGCTATTATATTTTCCAATGTCATAACTTCGAGGTCTTCTTTGTGGTCTGTTGAATAAGCTAGTCACATTTACCGATTGACAACCGGGACTTGTTAAGTTTCCTATGCTGCTGATATGATTGTTGCATCCATAGGGCGCTGCAGTGTTAAGATTTTTTATCCAGAACTCTTCTCTATTGCGGCGGAAAGGTGTGCTCAAATTGGGATTGTTTGTGATATATTTTCTCCAGGATTCTGACTCTCATAGCTAAAACAGAATGATCCGCCTGGTCAAAATGTCGATAAAGGAGTTGACTTTTATTTGACCGGTGTCCTGACATTCTGGTTCGGAGCTTACCTTTGGTTTCACCCACATACATCAATCAACAAAGTGAGCACTCTATTCCGTACACAACATTAGATGTCATGCAGTTAAGGTTTTCAAAACTATGCGTGTTAAATGTTTGTTTTGTGAGTTGACTTTAGAATGAAGTGTCTGTTATTAGGATGCTACAAGTTTTACAGTTCTTTGTGCCGCACTTAGAAATTGAGCAATCGCTTGGTGAAAATTGGTGCTCATGGTTGTAACTTACTACAAGGTTTTTTTTACACCACAAGTGTACGTTCTTCGGGTCCTCTTGGTAATTGGAGAAGTGAGAAGGTTGTGCGCACGTAATCCAGGATAACCACACCATCTGCTACTTGTGCGGTAACTGGCCGTCAAAAGTCGGCACCGGATACCTGTCCAAACCTCGTTAAAGAAGACAGGGCCCCGACCCGAATGTCAGTCGGACTCATCGGGTGATAACATACATGATATCCCTACAGCCGGTAGAGCACGGACTATATTACGTACGCCCTCTTTTTATATCCATCTGGATTGCTGGGTCCCTGCATTTTCTTCAAGACGGTAAAGATTTGGAACACTTCCATTTTATTGAATTTTAAGGATAAGGTGTAATTAAGAAATAAGATTTAAAAATAACCAGAAATATTACAATCTTAAGAATGAAGGTACATATTGCCCACTTACTTTTCTTCCTTATCTGCTGCACCTTGATTCACTTTCAATTTGGTAATGTTGAAGCAGGCAGGATCTGTTATGTAGCGACATGTTTTATCAAATAACAATGCAGTATTAAAATAATAAGAAATAAATAAAAACCATCATTTGGTATAGAAACAATCGTTGAATGGACAGTATTTATCCAAACAGTCGATTGTCAAGTCATATGCCTTTACTTACATTTATAATAATCGTGGGATTGGTATCTATCGTTAGGACAGGTCTGCGGCTTATTACATTCGACTGGATTAATTATGCCTTCAAACGAAAATAGTTTTGGACATAATTCTGAAAAGAAAATTCATGAAATATAATACCATGACACCTGTGCGAAAAAAATCATTCATCATTTGACAGTGACAGTGATGCGACAGTTCTACCGAATTGAAGCGGCGGGTGTTGCTGACTCTTCCTGGGCACCTGGTCTCACTCCAATATCGGGAGTTTCCTTCTTTTCATATGGTGGTAGTTTTTTTTTTTGGGGGGGGGGGTGTTTGCTTTGGTTCCTGTTTCATCCTTATTTTGTATTCCTTCGGTTTCTGAATTATCGATTTTGTGCTGTATACAGGGATATGGTCATTATCCATATTTGTCATGGTAATACATTATTAAGAGTTTGTTGCGGGTTAGTATTAGACATGAACATAACATATGTAATACATATTTTCAAATTGTAAATGGATGAAAAGAGCCAAATATTACCCTTGAAACGATAATTATTTCAAACATTTATAACAAGTAAAATCAAGGACATCCATAGTAAGCAAAAACTACATGTAGAAGCTCATCTTTGTATACAACAAAAGTAAACCCTGTAACGGCAGTTTGGTTTACTGAGAGAATAAGCATATCCTGCTTGGTGGCAAATAAACATTAAAGAAGTACCCATCAGTTATTCAGTCTCAAAGTCGAGAAGACAAGGCAAAATCATCAGACTTTGAGAACCTCGGAATGAATAACATATTCTAGTATAATAAATCATCTACATAACGGTGCGAGTTGATAATGGGTATAAAGTTTTGGCTTGGGTCTAGCAGGGTTTCTCTGTCGATGTGAACTATGAAACATATACATGTAAATATCAATAATTCACAAAATCATACCTGGTTCAATCCATATCCATTCTGCACAGAACTGTATATGTATACCGTCTTCATTTTCCATGCAATGGTACCTTATAAAACCTTTGGGTCCTGGCTTACAGTACAAATTCCCGATTGGATGTGAAAAGTTGATATTTTTCCTATTGCCTTGGGCTGTTTTATATACTCTCTCACAAGTTGTTCTTTGAAGCACTTCTATGTCCGTCAACTGGCGACATGTTCTTAGAAACATACAGGTAACAAAGGTAAATAAACCAAGAAAAAACGTGTGATACGTGTATCTTCCCATTCTAAAAATGTCTGCAAGAAAAAAAAGGATTACAAATTAGACACGCCTTTGATAAAGTTATCGATCATTTAGGAGTTTTGACATATTCAACTGATTATATTCATCAATGTACGCAGACCTATTTGTTAAATGTGTACACTTGACATTTCTACTTTCGTTTTATCCTGTTCATTATACGACAACGCACATATAAAGATCCCTCCGATATCTTTCAGACTAATGGCTCCCAATAACATCTGATCAATGTACCGTATTCATATTTCAAGCACATCCCAATTTCGATACAAGTTACATACATGCATGTACAAATGAAAATCAATCATATAGTAAACGCTTTCTCAAAATTCATGATAAATATGAGAAGAAAAGATATCTACCTCAAATAGCTATCAGTATTGATCAGCTGAATCTAATATATAAACCTGGTTCACAGTGGAATACATGTTACGTCACGTAATGTAAAAATTCAACTCTCGGTTTGTTTGATTTCATGCTTTTTGAGTGGGAGGCATTTTTTAAAAAGGATAAATTAAGCACAGATATCGGGTTTAAGATTGTTAGACATAAGTTGATGTAATCCGCATATAAGCTTAAAAAACGAAGGAAAACTTACGCTTTAACATGTTTAACATACGTTTAAAAACACAAGGGTTTAAAAGTTTATTCACAAAAAGGAAAATAATACGCGGTACATTTAGATATTAAGCTATTACATGTATAAAGAAGTTAGGGAGAATAAGTTATATCTAATCTAGCTACATGTACTTTTAACATGTTTAAAATTTCTTCCGATTTCCGAACCTAATTCAATGACTGTATAAATATTCTTAAATTTCGTCTCGGCCACGTAAGGAATATTCAAATCTTAGTCTCTGTCTCCTCGCACTTTCAATTTTGGATTTGCACGTGGGTTTCCTCGAGACAAAGGAGGGGAATTCACGGAGAGACTGATTAAAAATTTCATAAATTATTCTAAGTCTACTTCCTTTTAAATAATCTTAATACATGTATTAAGTAGATTTCTACTTATTTAAGATGGTTTGAACAAAATCATTATAAACGAAACTTTCCTATCCAAATTTATCAAAACAGCTTACCGTAATGAATTAAGCTTCGTCCACAGTCCGTCTTTTGAAATCATTCACCCCGCAGACTACATTGCTTCGTAATCGATCTATGTTACGATTAGGAAAACCCAAATGATGGTCTATATTTAGATTTGGAAAACCAATTTCAAATTGGATTGAGGATCAGGAAATGTACACTCATGGAATAGGTTTTAAATGTTATTTATTTATTATTTCATTATAAATTTATTATGAAATAATAAATTTATTATAAAATATAAATCTATTGTAACATAAATTATTAATTATGTAACTTAGCACTTTTCATTGAAAAAGCATTTGTTAATTAGAAGTGATATAGATAAAAAAATTGATTTAAATCTGATATGTACTACGGTTTTTATTTGTAACCGCTTTCTAGACTTGCTCAAATCCTTATATCAAATAAAGTTATCTGAAGAGAATTGCAATTATTAATTACATTTTTTCAAGTAGAAAGTAAATGCCTCTTTTAAAACTGTTAGCAGTGAGCAATTGGTTGAAGATCGAGGTATCACAAAACAAAGAAGACAACTTTTGCTTGCAAGTAAAGACATTTCACTCTATTAAATTATTAATATGTATTTAATTTTGAAATTATTTGATATAAGGACTTGCACAAGTCAAACCACTCATTACCTTCAGTATACCGTTGTTTAGATTGAGAGTAACTGTACCCGAAACGTGCATGATCTGCATGGTCCATGTTGCATCTATTCTAAAATGATGCTATTGAATTTGAAGACGTTTAACTCTTTTGCACCACTTGCTGGTGAACCAGGAGTCCCCGAGGGCACAAGTAGCCAAGTTCGTTCAACATTCAAATTGATTGATCGTTTCTTTAAAGCATTCAGAAATTTCTGTTTTAAAAATTTCTCAGAATCCCTAAAACGTGGGTCCTGTAGCATCATATCCTACCCATTCTGCTACGTCTTTCGGTACATTTTTGTACAAATTAACGTTTACATTCTTTGGTCATATTACATTGTTTAGATCGAGAATCACTTTCGATGGTTTAGTGCCCGAGACGTGCATGTTTGGTCCATGGTGCAAATTTATCTGTGTTTTTAAATGATACCATTTAATTTGAAGACGTTTGATATATTATCTATTTCTCAAATTGCATTATCATGTTTATATATTTATACTGTCTTCTTGTCATAACTCACTTATGTTTATTAGTATATTTGTTCACACATGTTGTATATGTCTATCTGTAATCCGTATGGTTTATTGAAATGTTGCAAATTATATTCAAGATATTAGGTAGTTACCGCTTAATTTTGACGGGAAAATGCAAGGATTTTTTTTTTTTTGGGCCCAGGACCAAGGCATTTTTTCTTCTTATTTCATTTTTCAATTGATGTATAAAGATACAAATGTCTTAACTTAGCAGGATGATTATTTATGTTATTTGTTTTAACTATATACAGTTTATTTAATTGAACATGAAGATAATAATTCTATTCATTAAATTATTATTTTTCTTACATGAAATTAGTTTTCTTAATTTTCAAAACGAGATAATTAATCATATTCTTGTAGGCTCCTATGACAGCAAAGTTGAAGTACCTCTTTTCTTCTGTTTATAGGTATACCGTTCTACATTTCGTATATGATCATATAAGTACATTGGTGTTACTAATGAATCTAGTTAATGTGCTCTATTGTCTATAAGCAAACAAATCTTATATTCTAGTACACGTATTCGTTTTTCTTGATCGAGGTCAAATTTGTAAAAGTTTAGTTGCAAATGAATGGAAGTGGTTATAACTTATACACCTGTTGTATCGTACCATGGAGTCTGGTGGACTCTTCTACAGCATAGCACATATAAAAATGATTATGAATTTTTATTAAATTTGCCAGTTTCGCTATTTGACTTGAAATATATTTGTAAAATTGGAGGTTTTTTTTCTAAAGCTAAGGGATATTTTCCTGATGACAATGCTCTGTCATTAGCAGACAAAGGAGGGGATCTCCAACAACACCAGGTTGTAGCACCCACAGCAAAACACCCAATGCAAAAACACAAAGCAGACAAGCACAAACAGAGACGCGCAAGGGACAAGGAACGTCAACGCACAACACAGAAACATCAAAGGACTACACATAAACCAACGAGACCAATGGGCAACCGGTGCCGACTTAGGACGGCCATCTGCCACGGAAATAGCAGAAGGTATGGTTATCCTGGATTGCGTGCGCACAACCCTCCCATTTTTCCGATTACCCAGAGGTTTCGAAGAACGTACAATTGTGGTGTAAAACCACCTCCTCACTGTCAGACAAGACCGCAAAACGCAGGGGCCCAAGCAACACAAATGAATATGAAAATGGATATAAAAATAGGGCCTACGTAATACAATCCGTGCTCTGCCGCCGCGAGCTCATGTATGTTATCACCCGAGCAGGTTTCTTGGCAGACATTTTGGGTTAATTGTAGATTTTTTCATAATTTCATATTTGGATGTCCTCTTTTTCGGCCTTGAGTCTTACTGATGTGACATAACTTGTCGAATGTTACTTCTTCAAATTCATAGCATCATTTAAGAATTAACTGATAAATTTGAAAAGCACAAATGATGTATTTTATATATCATTTTATATAATCATTATAATAGAACATATATGTTTTGATATTGACTTTTTGATCATGTATCGAAAAGCCTTGTTATTTCTAATTTTTTATGCCATTTGTCAAGGTTACAAATACAGGAACGGCAGAAAATTAATTTATTTCAAGGGAGTAGCATGTCTTGGTCGCGATACTTATTTATTCGTTGGATAGATTTAATATGACAATAAGTTATTGCTTATTACTGACACAAGGCTCCATATTACGTGAGAGAAAAAATGATGATTGCGGAAAAATGATAAAAACTTGGTTTCACGCTTAATTTCCTTTTAGTTTCATAAATAGTGTCAGTCAAACACCTTAAAATGATTTTACATAAAATAACTTCCTCTAAAAGAAACAAAACAACGGAAATGTGCAACAATTCAATCATAAAATGAGACTGAATTTTCATGTACATTGTAAACATGGTAAAAGTCCCTGCAATTTGCTAAATACAAAATGGATTATGTTTTAGTTAGTTTTACGTGATGAATGTCGATTTGGAAATTATTTCTAAAAATAATTATTAAGATGTGCCTAGCTTGCTGTGCAAAAGATGCCTTAAATAGAACGTGTTCACTTTATGAATGCAGTAATTCGCTGATTTAGGAAGAAGCCTGGATTCTCTTTGTTTGTTGTGTATCAGAAACGAGCATGTCTGGTACATGCTGCAATTGTATCTGTTCTTAAATGATGCTATTCAATTTGAAGACGATTAACATTTGTACTACTTGGTAAGTATCACTGCTGCTGAACCAGGATTCCTGAGGGCACATATATATGTAGCCAAGTTCGATAAACTTCGGTTGATCGTCTGTCTCTTTAATGCATTCGAAAATATCTGTTGCCAAAATGTCTTGAAATTTCTAAAAGCTGGGGCCTGTATCATCATATCCCACCCACCCTGCTTTGTCTTTCGGTAAATATGTGTACATAATAATTTTCGCACTCTTTGGCAATATCACATTGTTTCGATTGAGGATCACTGACGAGGGTTAAATAACGGAAACGTGCATGTCTGGTCCATGCTGAAAATTTATCTGCTCTTAAATGATGCTGTTGAATTTGAAGACGTTAAGCATCAAAAAGGGAAGAATAAATGTTTGTGAAAAGTCGATTAATGCGAATAACTATATCTCGCTTAGTCTACTCTCGATAAGTCAAAGTTCAGGGGACCACTGTATTTAGATAAAAAAAATGTATTGTGACTAAGAGATAATACATTTAATGTTGTATTTATTGTGACGTCATGACGAACACTTAACATCACCTGTGTCTAGTGGTATCTTTATCTGCGACTTTTCATTCATGTCAAAATCAACTATTTTGTATTCTTATTTCTTGAAGGGGATAGAACAGATGAAAGGGCGCTCTCTGACTTAAAGGTCTCCATCAGGTTTTTGGATTTGAGTAATTGATATTTTAGCCATTGTAAAAGAAGAGATGTGATCTCCAACAAGACTCCATTGCAGCATCAAAAACAAAATAACAAAACACAAAAAGGACATTAATATCAGAAGAGAAAAAGAATATCCTGACAATTTTAAAACACTTACTATCACGTCCCTCCCCTCGCGGGGAACATTGTTACGAGCTCCACACGGCAAAGGGTATAAGTGTGACACGAATGAGATATAGAAGATCCTGACGACAATCTCAACAGCACTCACAATAGAGCACCAAATTGAGCATCGATCGACGGACCTATAACTATATGGCCTCTCCCCCAAAATAAATATGCTATTTGATTATTCATATTAATTAGATACATTTATTTCAAAATTGCTAATGTGAGTTTACTAAAGTTAAAGTGGAATCACTATTAGTAATCTTGACTTCAAGTTCGGGCTTCTCATTGTAACAGATAACTTCATTTGTTGAATATCTGTTTTATCTGATTGTCACAATGTTGCATACACTGCATTAGTCGGCACACCTGCAAGAACCCTTCGATTTTCGTACAAGTTAATTGAACACTAATTCGAAATCTTCTCGTGAAAGCCACTAAGGTTCCATATTTGGATGAAGCAATCAAGAGACGTTGACTCCCCCAGGGCACCTGGTCTCATTTTGAAATTTTATTCATCCCGAGGTTCGCAAACGTTCATATGGAAAAGAAAATATAATTAGTTTACCTTGCCTCCTCGACTTTGAGACTGAATAACTGATAGATAGTTCTTTAATGTTTATTACAAAATTGTCTTTTTCATCAAATTCTAATTACTGATGTTTTGTGCAGGTGTTAGCAATTTCCAATCGTGCATTTATATACTCGGCGCATTGTTTGGTCGACCAGTTTTAGATTTAGACTCTGCTCTCTTACTGTCAACATGTCATACTTGTCATACTCTCGGATTGATTGACCATGCATTTCTGGAAATCCTTCTCTTTTTTGTAAATGTTATTTTTGAGGGTTTCTTAAATTTTCAGGTGAAAAAGTTTTAAAGAAATCGAATCGGATTTTTTCAAAGATTTACATTAAAATATAACGGACACATACAAAAAAGTCACACCTCGGATTTTTGGCATCAGTTGTGATTCACGTATATTTGACTTGTTTAAAGATTTAGGTTTCGGTCGTTTTGAGGATTTCGGTTTTTCTCAGTCGCTGAGTCAGGGTCTAGATATGCCGTTATCTGCTTTTGCTTGATTTAGTCTATCTAGCCCACTCTGCTTTTTTTGTGTAACTTTACGTATGAGCGTTTATAAGTTTGACCTTTGTTGCCTTTTTCCCAGTGTTGGAATTACATTGACGGTCTCTTGTTTCTTAACATCATCACTCCGATTCTATTTTGAACATATATCTTATTTGGATATGCTGCTGAATCGACGACCCTACATGAAATTTGGAGACGTGCACTCTCTGTAACGTAAATGTACAAATCTAAATTTTAAAAAATTAAAGGGGGCGCTACTTAAATGAAATTTGCTGGCTCCGCTGGAAGCATCACTGATGATAATTTATAATTCGAAACACGTGTCTTGTGCAGGAAAAATTGGTTTGAAATATTCTTCATGAAAGTATATAGTTGATACACTTCCGTATTATTATCGACTGCAGATGAGTAATCTCTACGCTTGGACATTAACGTTTGACTAGCGACATGAATAAACAATGTATTTCATTATAGAACTTAAAAAAAAGTTTGTTTTCTCTTAAATATTAGTTACATTTTTGTATATGTATTTTTTTTAGAAATTCAGAAGACTGTTTTACGAATAAAATGATTTGTGTACCTATATACAAAATTTTCAAAATTAAGTTCTCTTTATCAAAGTATTGTAAAAGTTTCATTTTGGAAATGATTTTTTTTTTCAGTTTTTGCACAGGCATCTAATGACAAATATGAATAATGACCATATCCCTGTATACAGCACAAAATCGATAATTCAGAAAATCAGAAACCGAAGGCATACAAAATCAGGATAAAACAGAAACCAAAGCAAACAAACAAAAACCTCAACCACATGAAAAGGAGCGGACTCCCGATATGAGAGTGAGACCAGGTGCATAAATCATAAATCATATTTGTAATTTCAAAATTGTGGTCAATTAGAGATGCAGAGAAAATCCAGTGTCATGAACTACCAGAGACTATTAAGTTTGTTGTAAAACTGATCAGTGTAGTAATGATGCAGACGTATACGTTTATCGCTGGGAGAAGACGACAGAACGAGTTCCAGAGTATCCATTACTCTGTTGTCGAGGCCAATCGTGTAGAAAATAAAGAAGGATTATAACAGAGCCGTATGAAATTTTAGATTAAAATTCAGTTATGTATTAACATAGGCGATATTAAAGTTAATAATTACTTTTTCGTTTGATCGAAATCCCAATAAATTGAATCTTGGCTATTTTCTTAAGTGGAGGAGTAATGTAGCAATATGGTCCCCCCCACAATAATTATGCAAATCAATTTTTCATATTAATTAGGTACATGTATTTGGAAAATGCTAACGCGAGTTTACTATAGTTCAAGGGGGGTCACTATAAGTAAATTTCTTGACTTTATGTTCGAGCTTCACAATGTAGCAAATAACTTTATTAATTGAATATATGTTTCATTTGAGTCCCTCGATGCTGAGAACACTGCAGTACTTGGCACAACTGCAAAAACCAAGTACCCTTTGCTTTTCGTACAAGTTAATAATTATTGAACGCTAATTGGAATTCTCCTCGTCAAAGCTATTAAGGTGGTTGATCGTTTCTTCAACGCATTATAAACTTCTGTTATCAAAATTTCTTGGAATTTCTAAAAAGTGGGTCCTGTAGCACCATATCCCTCCCATCCTGCTACGTCTTTATGTACACTTTTTCGACATAGTAACTTTCATACTTTTTTGGCATATTACATTGTTTAGATTTAGGATCACTGATGAGGGTTAAGTACCCGAAACGTGCATGTCTGATCCACGTTGCCTATTTATCTGCTCTTAAATGACAAATATGGATAATGACCATATCCCTGTTTACAGCACAAAATCGATAATTCAGAAAATCAGAAACCGAAGGCATTATGATGCTATTCAATTTGAAGACGTTTAAATTTATACCACTTGGTGAGTGTCACTGCTGGTGGACCAGGAGTCCCCGAGGGCACATGTAGCCAACTTCGATCAATTTCAATTGATCGTTTCTTCAACGCATTCTAAACTTCTGTTATCAAAATTTCTTCAAATATCTAAAAAGTGGGTCCTGTAGCATCATATCCCACCCATCCTGCTACGTCTTTAGTTACACTTTTGCGACATTGTAACTTTCATACTTTTTTTGCATATTACATTGTTTAGATTTAGGATCACTGATCAGTGTTAAGTACCCGAAACGTGCATGCCTGGTCCATGTTGCCTATTTATCTGTTCTTAAATGATGCTATTCAATTTGAAGACGTTTACATTTATACTACTTGGTGAGTGTCACTGCTGGTGGACCAGAAGTCCCCGAGGGAACATGTTGCCAAGTTCGATCAATTTCGGTTGATCGTTTCTTCAACGCATTCTAAACTTCTGTTATCAAAATTTCTTGAAATTTCTAAAATATGGGTCCTGTAGCATCATTTCCCACCCATCCTGCTACGTCTTTAGGTACACTTTTTCGACATAGAAACTTTCATACTATATTGGCATATTACATTGTTTAGATTTAGGATCACTGATGAGGGTTAAGTACACGAAGCTTGCATGTCTGGTCCACGTTGCCTGTTTATCTGTTCTTAAATGATGCTATTCAATTTGAAGACGTTTACTTCCACATTTTAAAGAATCTAATGTCTGATCCATGTTGTAAATGTATCTGTTTTTAAATGATGCTATTGAATTTGAAGACGTTTTACATTCCAAAATGTCTTTTCAATCAAAATTCATTACTGATATTTTCTGCAGGGATAAGCAATTTCCAATCGTCCATATATACAGCATATTATCGACAAGTTTTAGGTTTAGACTCTGCTCTAATACTAGCAAGTAAGAGGTAGGACCAGGTGCCCGGGAGTAGTAAGCATCCCCTATTTGGCTAGCCGCACCCGCTGTCGATGTTCACGCACGAAAATGAAAACAATATTTGCAAAACACGCACTGACTGACGTTATGTCTATATAGAAAGTGTTATGGCGACCATGTCATGATTTGTTATCAAAAGTTGACCAGTGTGTGCCTTATTTCATTTCATGCTATAAAACGAATAATTCGATCTTATAGTCAGACATGATAATTTCGATTAAAATCTTTGCTTAAAGGTGAGTACTTCTCAGACTATTATGTTATCCTTGATATGCCAAAATCTTTAAACTAACGAATTTTCAAATGCAGATGATAATAGATACATTGATGCAATAAAATCGAAAGATTGGTGTCATATCTACCTTGTATATCAATAGGCCTCTTGTTTATCATTGAATGATTACTTGATAGACAAAGAAATACATAATAAAACACAATGGATGTTAGACGTAACACATATGATCGACTTACTACATAGTAGACTTTAAAGAAAAAATCTTACGTTGAAACTTTATCCAATGTCCTCTGCGAAGTCAGCGTCCTTGTACTAGCAAAATAATCGTAAAGGCTTTGAGGTTTTATATTGACCAGATACATGTACCTAATTAAAGAATAAGTTAATATTATAATTTTAGATAAATTAAGTCCTAATTAATGTATCACGTTTCACCCTATAATGGTAATTGATATTATTTAGCGGTCATACAACTCTCTGATGACCTGGTTTGGCCAATTCTGCCACCGACAGTCTTTTTTCATATCTCGTAGTATGGTATTTTTATACCTTTAATACCAGCATTGCTTTAGGGACTGATCTACCTACGTAAATTAACCAAGATACAGGAAATGATACATCCGACCCTGATTATAAACACTCCTTCGTTAGAAATGATATAATCATTATCAATGATTTCTTTTTCGATCACATAAATACATTAGCGGTCATTATACATACCCACTGAAAAAAAAGAACTTTTATAACTTGTGTCTGAAAAATCACTTTGGTATTTAAAAAATGCATTATCCGAAACATGTGTCTGGTTCATTAAAATTGGTTTGATTTGTAAGAACACTTCCATATTATCGTCTCACGGGGCTGAAATTCAATGCTGATATCTATTTACTCTATGAGCTTTGATATTTTGATCCAAAATCAGTATGACCGAATATTTATCAATAGGTCATTATCAATCAAAATGTCCATGTTCTGCATAATCACTACTCATGATCAAGAACTACTCATGTTAAAGTGTGGAAGTAATTTACATACTTAAAAATATACCTTTACCTTTGACCTTGACATAAATAGAAGAGCTCCCCTTTGGTTCGTGATCAGTCCAACTGAAATGTTTCTAAATTGTACAAAATGTTGGGGTTTTTTTTTTGTAGTCACAAAGATTTTCCTTGATTTGGAGTCCTATTTCATTATTGTTAATCCAAAATCAATCATCACAACTGTAACTCAAAAAGTACTAAATGGCCAGAAGCGTAATTGGTATCTTTGAACGGACGGGAGGGCGGATATAACGTCATCAGGAAAGTTTAGTATACCAAATAACAATGGAACCCTAACTTCTTTCTCATATTATATGTATTCTTTGTAATATGAAATGATATTTCGTAAACTTTTAGGTCAAGGATTCCTCTTTCATAAACTAGTTAAGACTTTCTTGATTTTTACAAAACTTACAGTCAACTTCCTTTAAGATTAGGATATATACAAGCAACAGAGTATATTACTTACACAAGCTGCCTTTTGTGGTGATATGATAAACAAAATCAGAAGGATCAAAGATAGAAAGCATAATCATCGAAAATGCCTCAGAATCATCAAACGCCTTACATACCATAGATATGATAATTACGGTTAGGTACTTCTTTGATGTTTATCCTATTGTTACCAGACGGACACTAGGTAGTTGACAAATCTACAGTCTTCTACCAGCGCGTTCTTACGGCTTGGTCTGAATAACTATGACAACGTAACTCCATGACGGGCCCTGTCCAAACCTCCTTAGAGAAGCCATGAAAAGTGGGAGTTTTGTACGCACGTGATCTGGATTCCATGTAAACGTATTGACATATCACGTTATAGGATGATCGTCTTTTGTTGAAATATAAATGCTGCCAGAGCAACACGTGTCATCAAACGTTAAAGCATAATTTTATATTGAAACTTATAATTGCACTCTGACAGTGACGACACGACTCCATGACGGGCCCTGTCCAAACCTCTTTACAGAAGACAGGGCTCCGTCCATTTATCCTCTCTGAATGTCATTCGGACACATCGGGCATTTTGGCTAAAAGTACGACAGACAATGATACTAACGTACGCAGTAGAAGCCATAAATACCGTTTGTTAGGTCGATACAAACTTGCATTTACCCGAGAAATGGTTTTATGGCTTCATGACGTTTGACGCCTTGGGTTGCAGGGGCTAATTTATATATATTATTTATATATTGTATATATATATTATAATTATAATATAATTAATATGCGGATGTTAAATCAATAAACGCAGCGCGGTATACAAAATAATTGATACGCGAATTTTTAAGAAAAAGTATAGCGTGGCAGCCGTCAAATAAATGAGATTTTACTTCCGATTCGATGTTTAGTCAACCCTTCGTAAAAGAATAGATAATACAAATGATTTTCACTTTCAATAACAGACCTAGAGAGAAGTAACCAACCGCTATTATTGTGTTCAATGAAGAGCTGCAATCGATGATAAAATAATTTTCCGGATGCTGCATGCAATATGCCCCCTAAACACACAATTCGCCTATCGCCAATTCCCAGATAAGCTCCGCCCATATTACCAAATACGTTGGATCCCGCTAGCTCAGACAAAAACCAGCTAAAGTGGATGTAAACAGTACATGTTCTATAGGAAAATCGGCAACAAAATATGCCATTTCAACTGATTTTCGTAATCATTTTTCCATGAAATATATTATGTGTAATGTACTTTATCTCTAAAATCAACATAACAAGAGTATAATATTTTTGTGAAAGTTATTTCGAGGGCGTCCAACACATTGTTTCAGGATGCGAAATGAAAAGTCGGGTCGGGTAGGGGTTGAATATGAAACACCGTCGGCGGGTACAGCCCGGGGGTTTGAGCATTTTTTTTTATAACACGTGAATATATATTATTACGATAATTGATTTTATTGATTTGGGGGGTGGGGGTTGGGGTTTAATTGTAATATTTGATATAAACTAAGATTTAAATTGCGAGTGTAATAAGTCTGACAATTTAGGAAATTAATGCATAAGTGTATAGGATCTTTGATAACATAAAATCAAAATTTTATTTTTTCATTTAAAAAAAAAGAAGAAGAAGAAAAACGGGAGCGATGCGAACCGAATTTTTTTTAATATTCATTTTTTTTTTCTAAATTTCTAGGGAATGACATGTTCAAATATTTTGAGCATAATTTAAAACCGTAGCTTTTTTCTTTACTTCTAGGCCTTCATTTCTTTTTTTATTCCCTTTGCCTTTTTGTGCTTATGCTATCATTGATATTTTCAGGGTACAGTCAAAGGAGTGGAGGGGGGGGCAACCCTCTATCCATCTAGCTGGATTCTCCTATATGGGCTTTATACTATTTAAATGATTCTTTTTGATTTTACAATAAAAGTACTGTAAAAGAATAATAGTATGAAATGAATTAATGTCAAGATAATATCAATATGATTTAATCTAAGGCAAATCAAATGGTAACATTCATTCAACCCCCCCCCCCCTTTTTTTTGCCTATTCTTTACTCTTTCGCCGGCAAGATCGACTTTTATACAGCTTGTAATGGGTTTTAATTTGGGTATTTATGTATGTTTGAACTTCTCAAAATCGTCTTTTTATGAGATGCGCATATAATATATTTGATCAACTGTATACGCAAATTATGTATTTCGTGTTATCCGTTGATGACCGTGCCGATTTTTGTCTATTTTAAGCACTTTTTATGTATTTGATCTGAGAAAAATATTACCCCGATATCTGTCATCATCACTACTACTTGTACTATGTGCACATCTTTTAACCATTTCAATAAATTAAGAAAATGATGAAAATTTATGTGCTAAGTGCTCATGTTATCTTACATTTCTATACTTAAGTTATGAGGATAACGCGTTAGTTTGTCTGAGCTCCCAGCAGGGCAGAGGCTATTATTAGCATGCCTGTAACGATATGAGATAATATCATTGGTATTGCAGCAGCAGGGGGAGGAGTTGGCGATAGGTCAATTTCTACACAAACACACAGTCAGATGAATAAACAAACACAGCCAACAGACACAGGGGCCTTTACGTTACTCACAAAAATTATCAAAATGAATTTCGAAATTTACGACAAACAGTCCTTACTCTTTCAACAGATGCCTGTTCCTGTTTAGTACCCGAGAAGTGACTCAACTTTGAAATTTGACAAGGTTTCGGGAAGATTCATGATTCATCTCTTATGAAAAAAGGCCATATATTGTATTTAATTGAGACCGATCGATCTGTTTGTCAGTAGGCAGTGTTGGAAAACAAAAAGAATATGGATACCTTCAGTAGAGTTAAGTGAAGAATAATCAAACTTTAGATTGAAGGTCAATCTGCCTTTTTATATTTCTGTTCATCAAATCAGTGTAGATAACCTTTGGGTAACCGGAATAGTGGGGGGCTTGTGCGCACGCAATGTAGGATAACCACACCATCTGTTACTTACGTGGCTGATGACCATCCGAAGTCGACACCGATTGCCCATGGGTCTCGTCGGTTTATGTGTTCCTTGTCTCTTGCTGTTACGTGTCTTCTCTGTGGTTGTTTGGTGTGTTGCTGTTGGTGCTGCAGCCGAGTTTTGTTGGAGATTCCCTCTTAAACGAAATTATTAAGCGAAAGAATACTTGGTCGGTATGAAGAACATGAGAGCAATATCCACGGTTTTGTCTTTCGTTTCATTAATTAAGGTGGTAGTCTCACCATACCCCAATCACTTCCCTTCGTTCAATTTTCTTCATAATTGCAATATTAATTAACTATTATGTCATGCGTCTTTTGCTAAAGTTTGAAAGAAATCGAACAAATTGTTTTGCGTGGGTCGAAATTCAAAATCTCCAAATTGTACCCCCCTTTCAATACAGAAAATGATGGCTTTGTCATGAAAGGACCTGTAACGATAAGGCGTAAATCTGCCTAAAAATAATGAAAAGTACTTCATTTCTTTAATCAAGTTGGTGAAATACTTTAAAAGATAAAACTCCTTAAAAATCTTAAGACATTGCTCTAATAAAGAGATATTTGAGTATAAATGTGCTCATTTTGTATAGAAATCAATGAAAACCGGAAAGGTTTTCATAAAATATCGCCCCCCCCCCCCTTTGAACACAACATCACTTCTACCTAAGATGTATATATTCATAATACAAATTTTTGTAAAAGCTGAGTTGTGTTCCAAAGGGGGGAACAATAGTCAATTTATGAAAATGCGATTGGGCGGGTAGGGGTGAAGGAAAGATGTGAAATTATCAGAGAATAAGTAATTGGCATTTGATTCGCTTTCGGCAAATAATTAATTTCGTTATTGATAGTTTCGAATTAATCAATTTTCAACATAAAATATTCGTTGTTGTTTACTTTTTCACTAACAAACTCTTTTATTTTAGTATCGGGCATTGGCAATTCAACAAACCCTCGCAATAAAAGTAAACAATTAACGTTGACGACTGAAGAACCAATCAATTTTGGAAAAATGCTCAAAACTTCCTCGATAACATTCGAAAAGTATTTAGAAAACGTAATTATGGTAAATGTAAAACAAATATGATTTTACATACTGAAAAAACTTATTTAAGTTATTTTTATAACGGCGTTGTTGTTAATTGTTCAATATAAGTGAGAGTGAGTGTTCGATTATATATCTCTGGCCACGTGTTTACGGTCTGATAAATCCGGAATATAATATTTGGAGAATATCATGATTTAACACGACATTTCTTATTGAATCATCTAATTGTAGTTCGTTTTGACATTTAGATCAACAAAAGCGACCGATTGTTGGAAAATTTTCGACATTTCACTCGTATTATTTATACCATAAAAAGGACCCCTACCCTCACTTCTACGTAAAAATATAGGTTATTTCTCATAATTATGTCAATACAACTACTGTATTTGCTTGAAGATACTTGAAATGAAATAATTTCACGTACAGGACACATTTTAAATAATACTGGTTGAGCTGGTATCGCAAGTAAAAATTGGGCAGATCACGACTCTTAACGTTACAGGTCCTTTGTTCGCAGATATTCAATGAACCTGCAAATATATTAATAATCAGCTTTGCATTTCAAAGATAATACATACATCATTCTTTTTTAGTAAAATTGTGATGTTTAAATATCACCATACCTATTTTAGAAGCGATCATTATAGAAAATAATGATAAACATGTAACTGTCTAAAGTTTCGAAAATTGTCGCATTTACATAGCTCATGAGAAAACGTATCATTTAATTTCAATAAAAAAAACCTAATGGAAAAGAGATTAATTATCTATCTTAAATCTTTGCAAATTACAGGAAAATCGAACCTATTTTTACCGGGTCAGCGCAATTTGGCTTACCCCTACCCTTCTTTTTTTAACGTCGCGATACGTTACGTCGAGGTGAATCATAGCGTTGTTTATCACGCCTCAGACAAAAATGTTGGAATCTAATTGGTCAGATCATGGTCACATGACGCCGTGAAAAAAAAACCGTATCAGGTTTGTAAATCCGTATCGGGTGAGTAGTTTATATATGACGTCGTCATGACGTCGACATGACGTCAACATGACGTCGTATAGCAAAACAAGATGGCCGCTACCAAGAGATTTGGACAGACTTCAACAACAGAAATCGACGAAAAGAGGCTTAAAGTTAATTCAGAAAATACACTTCGAAGTAATGCAAAAGCAGCAAGGATCGTTAGGGAATATTTGAAGGAGCAGGGTCAAAATGAAGAGTTTGAGGCCCATGATGAAGTCGGTCTGTCGGAAGTTCTAGGCCATTTTTACTGTGATGCAAGAAAACCAAATGGAGAGAAGTATAAAACATCGTCATTCGAGAATATAAGATATTCTCTTAACAGATATTTACGATCTCCACCATTTAACAAGTCGTTTGACATAATTAAGGATCCAGAGTTAGCAGATGCGAATCAAAATTACAAGGCTGTTTTGGCCGAACTGAAACGAGAGGGTCTTGTCACTGTTATCCATCATGCTGTTATTTCGGAACCCGATAGGGAAAAACTCTGCACATCCATGCATCTTAATCCAACGACGTTATGTGGTCTACTGAATAAAGTTCAGTTTGATATTCGGCTGTATTTCTTCAGGTAGGTCTAGAAATTTTCTTTAGATAAAATTTAGATTTTCATGTACACAGATACAAAAAAAATCTATTCTTATATTTCAGACCAGAAACGACCAAAAACACACAAAAAAATTAATTAAATGTTTGTTATTCTTCAGAAGAGGTTGTGAAAATATGCAAACCATGACGAAGAAGACATTTGTGGTAAAGAGGGATCCAAAGACAGGTCATAAGTTTGTGACTAAATGTATTGATGAAATGACAAAAAACCACAGGGAGAAGGATAAAGAAAACATAACTCCTATTATGCCAGAGATACAAGGTTATTTTATTAGAATGTTCTTACATTTTTTAATATCTTTAACAAATTTGGAAATGTAATTTTCAGACGTAATTTTAAGTCGAGTGTAATATTGTTTAAGTTATAGTTTGTTCAAGTGCCTAATATGTTTTACTATCTCTTTAACTTCACTATCTGTTTCAGACTCCGCATATTGCCCAGTATCAAGCTACGAACTCTACATCAGTAAACTTAATCCTAATCTTGATCGTCTCTGGCAGCGCCCTCTGGCAGCATTCTCAGAAAATGATGATGTTTGGTACGCAAAGGCAAATACTTGGTACACTTATGTCAGAACTGAGCAAATCTAGTGTACACCAATCACTCGATCCGGGCTACTGGGGCTACAGTTCTGTCAAAAGGGATGTTTGGCCCTGCTCAGATTATGGCAGTGACAGGCCACAAATCTATGCAATCCCTGAGTGTCTATCAACGTGTTGACGACGATGAAAAGATCCAAATGGGTAAAACTCTGAGCGAATCATTAGTGCCTACCCTAAAACATCAGCTTGCTTTACCATGTAATGTAAGTCACCCAGCCATTCAATCGAGTTCAACCCTGAAACAACTACCAGACGCTACTACAAGTGCAGCAGCTCACTTAGCTGGTGTTGATATCGGTGATCTCTTCGACGATTTTGGAAGTACCAACATGTCCAACACAACTAACATGCAAACAAGCCACTCAAATCCGACCATTTTCAGCAACTGTACCTTTACAATAAATTTCAAGATGTAAATCTTGTTACCATAGTAACAATGTTATCGATAAGCTGTTCTTGCTCTGGACATTTTCTTGTTTATCATTTTGTTGAACATTACTTTTTTCATCTACTTTTACACTCGTTGACTTCCTTATATACAATATTAAACAAAAGCAATTGTTTTCAATGATTGATACCCTAAAAGGGAAGACAATTGAGTGAATTGCATGATACAGAGACCCCCATAAATACAGTTAGAGGTCTTCGACGTGATAAATTCGTTACACGGTCAGTTAGTGACCTGATACGGAAAAATACATGGTGTGAAAAGAAAACCCGTATCTGGCGAGGCGAAAGCCGAGCCCTGATACGGGTTTTCTTTTCACACCATGTATTTTTCCGTATCAGGTCACTAACTGACCGTGTAACTAATAATGTCAGTGTCTTGTCGACACATTTTTTATCAACATGCTTACGCGAAATTGTAAAATTAATTTGAATATATAACAATTATCACTATTTCAGAATTTAGTAGTAAATCGTACATTTGACTCAGTTGATATGCCGAAAGTAAAATTAAAAAAAAAAATTGGAAGGAAAATTTAAAAAAAAAAAGGAAAAATAGGATGGACTGTCCAATGCGCTGGTATAGATAGATCGAGTTGTTTAGAATTGAACCCCCCCCCCCCCATCCTGGACCTCTCCTTTTGAAATTCGTACAACTTTATTAATTTACCCGATTATTTTGAAATAACAAGGGGCCCAGGGGCCACAACGCTCATCTGAAAACTACGTAAACTAAGCATATCAAACAAAAAGAAGTTTGTAAGAGGAAAATAACCAGACTTCAGTTTGGAACAAAAATTAACAACACTTCTTAAGACATCTCTCTAGATAATCCTGATGCTTTCGGTATGTCGATACGTGCTTCCGTTCTGAAGAAGAAGTTTGTCAAATGAGGGTACTTCCCATGACCTATTTTTGCCTGTGGTGGTGCCACCTGTTGACAGATCCGGACAAAAAACAACAATACTTGTAGGGGACCATGATTACTTCATTCCTACCAAGTTTCATGAAAATCTGTTCAGTGGTTCTGGAGAAGAAGTTGAATATGTATGAAAATCATCTCCCCCCCCCCCCTTCTTCTTGAGTAATCTAAGTAACCCGAGGGAGACAGTTATACAGAAGCTAAAGCAAAATCCTGCTAATAAATTACAGTCTTCCCCCGTTCCCCTTCCACCCCCCCCCCCCCTCCATTCACTACGTTATGTAAATGTAGAGTTCTGTTTTTACATTAATATTTTGAGCTGCTCTCAATATTTTAATTTCAAAGTTATATATCTAAGTCTTCACAAGATGAATTTGAAAATACTTATTCATCTTTTTTGAATTATTTAGTTTCCTCTTGCATACTTATTCAATTATTTAAAATATATAACATTCAAATGTATCGATAATCCAAACCTCAAAAACATATATCAATATTAAAGAAAGACAACTCTTGCATACATGAGTTCTGCTGTAATACGAAACTAAAGTTACCAGGGTTAAAATTCCTGATATAGATAAAAGAAGTACAAGAACTTGAACCCACAAGCCTTGGGTCCATGTGCACAGTAAACATATCTATTCATGATTGAAAAATTACTCATAAAAATCTGTTCAGCAGTTCTGGAGAAGAAGTTGAATATGTATGCCCCCGAAACCTACTTTTGCCTCTGGTGGAGCCACCTGTTAGTGGATCCGGACGAAAAAAACAACACTTGTAGGGGACCATGAGTACTTCATTCCTACCAAGTTTCATGCAAATCTGTTCAGTGGTTCTGGAGAAGAAGTTGAATATGTATGAAAATTCCCCCCTCTCTTTTCACATAAGAAAAAAATTCAAAAAAAAAATCAAAAAATTAAAATTTTAGAATAAAATACTTATCAAAGCATTTAGTAACTTAAATATGATAAATATGTAGTAAATGAATGTGTAAAATCATACACTTATTGAGTTATTTAAAGAAATAGTGCAAAAATGTGCATTTCTGACAAAGTCCGAAAAGGCGTCAAAAACGCGTCAAAAATTTGACTTCCGAGTGGAACCAAAAAATAACAACACTTCTTAAGACTTCTCTCTAGATCATCCTGATGTTTTCGGTTTGTCGATACGTACTTCCGTTCTGAAAAAGAAGTTTGTCAAAGGAGGCAGGCTTTCTACTCTATCTTGATGAAAAAGTAGGAAAAAAGAAGGAGTAGCTTTGACAAAGTAGGAGAAAAATAGGAAAAAGTAGGAATTAATAGGGGAAAAGTAGGAAATTTTCCATCACTTTTAGCGACAATTTTCAGTAAGTATGACACACAAATCACAGTAAATAATGTTGTAGACAGGTAATGTTCATCTTTGAGAAAATCACAGAGAGAAAAAAAGGGAGATTGATTTTGAGGTAAAGTATACAGAATGGGCGAGCGAAGCGAGCCCGAAATTTTTCAAAAACTTTGAATCAGATGTTGATGACAAGTGAAGCAATTAATTTTTTACTTTTGAGATGAAAAAGTAGGAATAGTAGGAGGTTTTGAAGAAAAAAGTAGGAAAAAATAGGATCAAAATAAAAAAGTAGGAACAGTAGGAAATAGTAGGAAAAAGTAGGAACAGTAGAAAGCCTGAGGAGGGTACCCCCTGTGACCTACTTTTGCCTGTGGTGGCGCCACCTATTGATGGATCCGGACGAAAAACAACAACACTTGTAGGGGACCATGAGTACTTCATTCCTACCAAGTTACATGAAAATCTGTTCAGTGGTTCTGGAGAAGAAGTCGAAAATGTTGAAAAGTTTACGACGGACGACGGACAGACGACGGACGGTGCGCTATGACAATAGCTCACTTGAGCTTTGCTCAGGTGAGCTAAAAAGTAATCGTTCCAGATTGCCGGACAACTTACCCCCTTTTACTACGATACATTTTTTTCTTCTAGATGAACTTCTTATCAAACGAAGGTATCTTATAAAGCTACATGTACTCTGTTTACACTAATCACGCTCAAATAAAATCGAAGTAAATAGGTAAAAATTACATGAATCAGATAACATCAGGATTCTTTCGACATTTTACGGAATGAAACATACATGCCATAGGTCAAGGAATTCAGGTAGATACTGAAAATATCAAAAGAATACAGAATTGTATCAGCGGCGGATCCAGCTTTTGAGTTAGAGTAGGCGTAAACAATGGCGAGGGTCTGGGGACCGTTAAGGTTCCCAGCGGGTCCAGGGCAGAGCCCTGGTAGGGAGACCAGGGGGCGAAGCCCCCCGGAAGCCAACGAATCTTAAACTGACACGGACTCACTTTCACGACTGAAATTGATTAATGAATTTAAATTGATGCATTTGACAAATATATTAACTAACAGGTAGTTGATATTTGCTAATATTTACTCTTTTTTATATGGAAAATGATCGTTTTACCTATGAATTGCAAATTTTAGGGGGGCATACGCCCCCTACGCCCCCTCCTCTTGAATCTGCCACTGTGTATAAATCTCGGAAACATATTTAATCTACAAGTTATGCTCAATTTCAGGAAATAACAAAGAGAAATGAAATGCATACTGATGAAAAAAGATAATGATACGGATGATACGGTATAGAGTTTAACGGTTACCTCCGTGCACCGCGCGAGACATTCCCCTATTATGACGTCATGATTAAGTCATGTAGATATTTGTTGTGAAAACAAACGATGTTGACAACAAACATTCGCGAGATCAATTTTGAGTTACGTCCCTTACCCTGAGACTACCATCTTAAGGTATAGACCACTTCACATTATCTGCGGTACTTAATTTGAATGTCAGTTCCGGGAGACAACGGATATATTGCGCATGCACTAGTGACGTCATTTGATTGTTCTAGGACGTTTAGCGCGGAATCATGTTTCGTTTGTTCCGCGGAAAACATCTTGGAACAATCAAATTACGTCACTGGTGCTTGCGCAATCTATTGTTTGTCCCCCGGAACTGGCCTTCAAATTCAGTACCGCAGATAATGTGAAAGGGTCTATGCTAAAGCTCGAATATATTATCCTATTTTCAAAGTTAAAAAAGCGTTCAAAATTTCTGACAGACAAATTTTATTACAACGTGAATAAGATAATATCTTACAATACATATGCATGGCAACAAAGGATAATGTAATTATTCATAAACAATTCAGTGAAAATATATACAAAACATATATAAATATATACAAAATATATACAAAATATATACAAAAAATATATTGAAAATAAGACTGTTGCACGCTATAAAATCTAGACGTATAGATATTTCTTTTGTTTGATTGAAGACAAACTACAAATGTATATATCAATCAATCACTTTACGCATCGTATAGCTACAATAACTTAATCAAGGCCCGGTTAGCGCAGTGGCAGTGCGCTCGCTTCTCACCTCTAAGGTCCTGGGTTCGAATACCAGATTCGGCGAAGGGTCTTATGTGGGAGGGTAGGTGGTCCCCCACCCAGGCCTTGGCAGGGTATTTTCTCCTGTTACTCCGGTTTCCTCCTGTTCCTTGGATCCCCTCATGCCAACATCTGAGCCAACGTAAGACATTAATATAAGTTGTGTAACTTGTTTGTTAAACGTTGTAAAATAATTAAAGTTTAAATTTTAAAATTAAGGACTTGCAAGGGTAAAGAGTTCTATGAAGATTTAAAATTTGTCAAAGGGACGACTGTGGTGCCAGAAGTATACTTATCACATGACATTGTGCAGCGAATGAGAGCGGGAATATGAATAGACATTATAATAATTTGCGTAATTCCTTACTGTGATGTCCTAACGATTCTATAACGTCAGATTAAGGTTAGGGTTGCGACTACAGGGAGATAACTCTATATTCATTTCAATTAACATTTGAAACCGACATCAACGATGCATGGTATAAGCTCAGATTGTTACATTATTTTAGAAAAAAAATCCTTGAAACTTTCATTGCTGAATGGTTATTTTGAGGGGAAAATGCATATTTTTCAATGAAAAATCGCCGAAAATGGGGGAAAAATGTCATTTTCGCATGAGTTCAGCTATCAAAGATTCAAACATCAGAATATTTATTATCCATTATACTCTTTAAGAGTGAGATAATTAGGAATTCGAACTTTAAGGTGAACTCTGTGTTTTGGGGTCAAAATTTTGATTTTTTTGCATAGATTATTGCGCAATTTATAGAAACAGTCGTTTTGCTCAAAAACTAATTCGGGTACATATTGATTTGACTGCTTAAGGATAAAGCAATACCATAGATATATGTGTAGAAAAAAATTGTGCATCTAGCGACCTTCTAGCTATTAATAGAAATAATGAGTTGTTGTCATGGCAACCAGAAACATAGTTTTTATACGAAAATACTCTCCTTAGACCTGATTATTTTATCAGAATTTCTCAAAATAGCCTTTAATTCATCCAAAAGCTATAAGACTCTTGAAAAATAAGGATATATATGAATTTTTGAAATTTCATGCAATCAAAGGTATGTTAAGTTATGATGTGGTATTCTCTTTAATGACAAAAATGTTAAAATAGGCCAAAAATGGACGTTTATAGACAAAAAAAAAACGAGACGGGCAAATTTTGATTTTTTTATCTAAATAGTTCGAGGAGATGGTCCTTTACATATGAACATATCCATATTTCTTCTACCTCATTTCTATTAAAAGTCACCACCCTGACCTTAATACATAACATCAAATGTTGTGATGTCGGGTCTTTAGCGTTTCTATCATGCAAGTCTGATGGACAATATTACAATGCTTTATTTCGTTACCAGGGATTAGGGAATGTTACAACTTATGAATACTTTGTAATTGTGAAGTAAGTAAAAGTCGTCATATCAATCACATACTGAAATATCGAGGTGACCAGTTTCGTAGCTAGTATAGAGGCTCAAGATAAAGAGGGGTTAATACTTTCAGTGATTGACCACATATTACCCATTGATACACTCTGCAAAAAAGAAGGTCGATAATAACCGATATGAATATTGAAATGAAAAATTAAAATATGTTTTACAATGAAAAATAAAGTACAACCATTCAAATTTCACAGCAAAGTTATTTACAGATCTATTAACATCTATACATTTTCCCTCAAGGGGATATTCAAATCAAAGGGGTTATGAGAATTTCCAAATTTGAATAAAGAGTAATTTCAAATACTTTAGAAACATATTGGACATATTAATACAATGTATAAAAATATATAACAAATTGGCTGAAATGTCCAACACATAATAAAACAAATAACACATCTATTGTACAAAGTATGAATTTTGTTTCATCTAATTAAAAAGAGAACATGGAGCATACATGCCTAAATTGATTAGAATTATTATCTTGAAGCTCAACGTATTACTTACTAATTGCTCTCGATCTTAGAAAAATAATACAATCTCATAAATATTGTGTGAACCTTCGTAGAAGATGCATCACACGTTTCCTGAATATGTTAAAATTGAAAACTTTGAAAGGGCTTTTTCCAATGTCCCCTACAGAAAGCAATGTTTTTCGTTAGAGAACATGTGTTGAATCGTTTGACACTGTACAACTATATAATCACTTGAAAACAATTTTCTCTCTTTTGAGCCCTTGGTAACACTTTATAATGTAAAACAATATTCAAAGTCAAGCGTTATTAAGTCACAATGAAATTTTCATCTGATGGAGTGCTGGTATGGACGTGTAGTGTTATCATCTATAAGATAGCTGGCTCAAAACTAGATAGTTCCGCGGGTCGGAAAACTTATATATTGCGTTTACAACATACAAAATTGTACTTGTCTCTGAAGCGTCTGTGGCAGGAAAAACTTCACATGGAAAACTGCAATACATATTTGACCTTGGCTGAATCTTATCACTCAGCTTTGGGAGATGGACAACATACCAAGAATGAACATGTAACGTTGATCAGTTTTATCAGAAACTGCCTCTAAAGTTTAAAATGAAAAGAAATAAAACGCATGTCATAAAAAGCCAACAGAAAACATGAAAATAGTAGTGAGTTTGTTCTTCTTTTATCTCAAAAATGCTAATAGAGCGAATACTAAGTACTCGAGCTTGAGCTTAGTAGTTCTTGTAAGCATTCAAATTGCTTCACCATTGCCTAGTAGTTGAAGGCGTACTCCTGCTTCATTTAGAGGTTCTCTGGTGATTTGCTCAGTTGTTCTTTCTTCGAATCTCTCCAAAGCGCCTCCCGCATCATTTAATCTATTAATTAATTCACCTCTAGAAGTAACCTCGAAAAACCTATCACAAACATGAGAAAATCCGTATTCAGAACTTTCAAACTCAATAAGAATGGCAATTTGACTGCGCTGTTTATCAGACAGTTCACTTTCTTTTATTCTAGATTTCTTGAAAAATATAGTTATCAATTCCTTTCTTTCTTGAGAAGTCATTTTTAAATCATCGCTTGATAAGTCCATACCAGCTACAAGATCGGGACATGCTTGGTCAAATCTTTGTTTTAATTCAACATACCGTGAACGAGTAACATCTATTACTATTTTTGTTTGTCGATCTTGTCTATTTATGAGATTAAAAAGTCCATCAAATTCATTATCATCCAGATTATTACTATTTGTCATTAAAAAGAGTTGCTTTGATTCATTAATTCGATCAAAGCTATAATCAACTTTCCTCCTCTTATAACTGTTATAATGTGTTTCATGAAGTGAAGGAATAAATGTTGACACTCCTTCTCCCTTCTTCCCTGTTATCAATATGCATTTTCCGTCATCGAGATGATCTTTTGCTACTCCCAAAGGACGTGCCCTATCCACTAAAACATAACAAATAAGATTAATACTAGCATCTGAAAAGAAAAGTTGAGAGAACGTTCCTCCAAGAAACGTAACTCTTGAACTAAATCTCAAAAACAAAATGTAATAAAGCCTGCCTTAACGCAGCAAATTACGCCCGTCGGTATTAATTATAGGTCCTGTAGCATCATATCTCCCCCATTCTGCTACGGTTTTCGGTACAATATTGAATATAATAATTTTCACATTCTTTGGCCGTGTCTAAATTGAGGATCAACGACGAGGGTTAAGTACCCGAAACGTGCATGTCTGGTCCATACTGCAAATTCAAGACGTTTAACATTTTTACAGTACTTGGTGACTGTCACTGCTGGAGCACCAGGAGTCCACGGGGTACATGTAGCCAAGTTCGATAAAAACAATGCATATTCGTTTAGATGTGTCACAGGATTTGTAACCATTTCTATTGCATTGATGAGGAAAAAAGCGACTGGTGTTGCATGCAAAGGCACCTGGTCTCACTCCCATATCGGGAGTTCGCTTCTTTTCATATGGTGGAGGTTTTTGTTTGTTTGCTTTGGTTCCTGTTTTATCCCGATTTTATATGCCTTCGGTTTCTGATTTTCTTAATTATCGATTTTGTGCTGTAAACAGGGATATGGTCATTATCCATATTTGTCATGAATACAAAAAGGGATGTTTAACACATCACTTGTCGGGTATATTATTTTCAAATTTAATAAACCGTTTTGGAGAATGTGGGTTTTAAGACAAAGGTATCGAGGGTCATATTAGGGTTAAAGTTCAAGGTCATTCATGATTATTTTTGAAAGGTCAAAGACATCTCAGAAAATTAGACGTTTATCAAAATTATTGTGTTCGGGGAGCATCAATCTGTTTTACTGATTTTGTCTTTATTAGTAAATACAGACGTATCAAGAAGAAGTAATAACGACGACGTTGGAAAGTGCGCAACGACAAAATTACTTTCTTCACAACTATCATTACTATAAAAAACTTTTCTTGTTGCATTGTGGAGCAGATAAAATCGTTTCACGTGACTTGATGTTTTGGAGTGTATTAATTACTTCTTTCCAGCTCGGTCGAATGAAAGAAGACATAATATATATGATTTTGATATTTCGACAACTTGTCTTTTCATCCAAAAATAACATCGAAATTAAAGGAGGTTAACATCTGAGCAGCAATCCCTCCAATGCTATTTTGAAAATAGAATTTATTTGCATTTGCTACTGAATCGACCCTACAGGACATTTGGAGCCGTGCACTCTTTGTAAAGTGAATGTAAAAAAATAAAACCAAAGGGCGCTACTTAAATGAATTTTGGCAGCGTATGAAAATCACACTGGCTGGAAGCATCACTGATGAGGATTTAATATCAGAATCATGTATCTGGTGCATAACAGATTAAGTTGGAATAAGAATTGGTTTTAAATGTTCTTCAAGATGGTATAGATTTAGAACACTTCCGAATTATTTCACTTGAAAAGTGTTGAATGTATGTAAATAAATACAATAATCAAAATATAAAGTAAATGTACCTGTTTTGTTTTGTTTCCTCCTTTTCCGAAGGATTAAGATAAGAGCAATCCCTGCACCAATCAAAATGATAAATACAATAACTCCTGCGCTTATGCCAATAGCGGACGATATATTGTTGCCATTCTTCTGATCAGTAGATGCCAGTCTGCTATGATGAAATTAAAAGGTATAATTGGACAAATAACTTAGGACATCGGATAATAGAAAGGAGGGGATCTCCATCAACACTCGGTTGCAGCACCCACAGCAAAACCCAAAACACCCAATACAGAGCAGACAACCACGGAAAGAGACGCAAAAGGGACAACCAACACCATAGAAACATGAAACACAAAAGACAACACATAAACCAAAAGGCAACTGGTGCCGACTTTAGATGGCCATCTGCTACGCAAGTAGCAGAAGATGTTGTCCTCCGGATTACGTGCGCACAACCCTCTCACTTCCCCAATTACCCAGAGGTTTCAATGGTTGTGTAAAATAAAATCCTCACTGTAAGATGAACATACAAACAGACAGCAACACCCAGGGACCCAAGAAACACACAGGTGTATTTAAAAATGTATATAAAAAAACTAGAGGGCAAACGAAATACAGTCAGTGCTCTGTCCGCTGTAGCAAGCTCATGCATTTGAACACCCGAGGAGTTCTACTGGGATTCAGGGAGGAAATGTGGTCGGGCCCCGTCATGGAGTCCTGTCGTCTTAAGTCTTCAAAATGCACCAGCCTGGTACAAAGCAGATGGTCCAGTACCAACCCAAGTATCCGTCTGCTGACAGAAGGATTATATCCACGGTATAAAAGGTGTTTGATGATTCTAACACAATATCGATGGTAATTCTATCTATCTTTAGATAGACTGAATTCCATAATAATTCAACATCCTTTTTGGACATAATGTTGTTCTACGACACTGATGGTCACCGCAGCTACGTTAAGGCACTCCTCAGAAATGACGTCTTCAAATATGGAGCGAAATGACGTCAATCTCAGATTTTGACGTCATCAACACGGAGTCATTGTCGTTTGCAAATTTTGATACTCTTTATTGTCATTTATCATCGAGTTAGATCTTTATACATGATTGAATTTTTATTTGAATATGTTATAACTTTTATCTATAGTAAAAATACTTGAATGGCATAACGTACTATACAAATATTTGATGAAAATGCTTGCCTAGCAACCACGTGCGGATGTTACTCAAAGTCTTAGAAAAGCTTGAAGGCTTTATGGATTTTTTTTTTAAATAGATGATTCGTTTTTTAGACTGACGTTAAACTAACTGAGGATACAGCCTTTCAATCTCAACAAAGTGAAAGCAAGGAAATAATAATGATAAGATCATAATAAATTCTCTATATTTAAGAAATGACTGTCTTACTTTGGGTGTTCATGGTAGTATAATTCTGGTTGGTCACGTGCAAATTCCGTGAATCGCGAAGCGATTCTCGGAAAATTTGCACGTGTCCAACCAGAATTATACTACCATGAACACCCAAAGTAAGACAGTCATTACTTATATTTCCATTTGTACTAAATATCAGACACCCCGTTTTGCATTGATGATGAGCCTATTGCATGTTATATCGTCGAGAGTATCTGAACGTTGGTAAATTCTCCGTACTTTCAAAACTAAAGCGTGACGTCATAGTAGGCAACCAGAATTATAGTTTATAAATCCGTTTGCCTAACGGGCGCTTAACATGGGGATTCCTCTGCAATGGAAATATTATATTATATATTATTCTCTAAAGGCCAAATTTAAAGACGGGAGAGAAAATACTACCGACGACAACTTGAAAAAAAAGGACTTAAAAAATTAAAATGCTGGAGGTTACTAAGTAAGGTGGCGTGCGTAACATTCAGATTGGACTTTGATTGTACGACATGCATTTTCTTCGTGGTATTCTTTTAGATTTTAATTAGAATGAAAAAAAAAATAATGATATAAAATTTTCACGTCTCCCTGTTTGTTTTTTTTTTCTCTCTCTCTTAGACCACGTAAATTGAATATCACAAGCTAAAATGAAAATTATAATTTATATGTTAGTAACGAAATGTTACAGAATTAATCTTCTCTTTCCTAATATCACATATTTTATCTGTACTGTACAAAGCTATTTTAATAAGTACAAGCATATACGATATACGGAAACAATGCCTTTTGATATCATGGTGCCTCTCACTGAGTCAATAATTAAAAAAAGCAAGAACTTCGTAAAAATTTTGAAAAATAAAATGGACCTCCTGTCAGGATCGAACTCGCGATGATTGAGTTTGCAGTCCTGCGTCATCACCACTACGCCACTGCACCGTTGTTTCAGGGTGATAAAATTGTAAACTACTTTTCAGTGATTGCCAAAGATTTAATCTTTTCACTTTTTTGATTGAAATACGATGAAATTTTCCTCAATTAAACAACATAGTATTTATTTCATCTTCTCAGGTAAACATTTGTGTTTAAAGGCCACAAAAATGTGAGAACGAAATCGGCGAAGTCAACCTTGATTGTTATAAACTACGAGTTGCTTCCCTTCGCTAGTCACATATACGTTTGAAAACGATATCGTCGTAGGATGATTATATAAAATTGCATGGCGCAGGCTGAAATTACAATGCTATGTGTTGGGGTCGCGTTAAACTAGTCCGATAGATGGTTGTCCTCCATGATCTAAGTAGGCACTTTGTCGATTCTATCTATGACTATTTAAAATATATGACAATACTGGGAGTTTAGTGCTGTTCTAGTCATTTTTTAGATAAAAATCGTCTTTTATTCCAAAAATATAAAAAAGAAGAAAAGTGCGCACTTGAACTCATAAATGGCAATACCTACAAGGTATTTTGGTAGTAAGCATAGGACTGTAATTGCAGGAATGGCGTTGCGCCAGCTCGTTTTATACAATTCATTGTTTGCATGTTATAAATAGTTGTCACGTGACTTGTGATGTGGAACATGACATCACTATTGGCTGAATGTGTAGTGCAAGCTTAATGTTAAACACTGATACCAAATACATAGACATTTTATTGGAGGATGTCCTTTTTTCATTATTGAAAATGTCTTTTAAAAATATCACGAATATTGCAACGTAAAAACGAGGAGTGCCTTAACGTAGCTGCGACATGAACACTATACCCTATGACAAACGTGACGTCTTCAATTTCAGCATCACAAACTTCCCTTTTCTGAGTAGCAAAATCCCTTCATCGCATCCTAATGGCGTGTTCATATCTCAGTTGATACGCTATTCCAGAGCGAAGCAAAGGAGGGGATTTTCAACTACACCAGGTTGCAGCACCCACAACAAAATCCCAAAACACCCAATGCAAAAACACAGAGCAGACAGTACACAGAAAGAGACGCAAAAGGGACAAGGAACGTCAACGCAAAACACAGAAACATCAAACACAAAGGACTACTCATAAACCGACGAGACCAATGGGCAACCGGTGCCGACTTAAGACGGCCATCTGCCACGGAAATAGGAGAAGGTGTGGTTATCCTGGATTACGTGCGCACAACCCTCCCTCTTTTCCGACTCTGCTACTTGTGTGGCAAATGGCCACTAAAGTCGGCTTCGGATACCCATCTGGACTCCATGACGAGCCCTGTCTAAACCTCTTTAAAGAAGACAGGGCCCCGACCACCTGTCCTCTCTGAATGTCAGTCGGACTCATCGGGTGATAAAATACATGATCGAGCTCGTTACAGCCGGCAGAGCACGGACAATATCACGTACGCCCTCTTTTTGTATCCATTTACATATTGCTGTGTTGCTAGGGTCACTGCATTTTCTTCAAGACGGTAAAGAGTTGAAGCATTCTTTATAGAAATAAGATTGAAAAATGACCAGAAATAACACAATCTTAAGAATGAAGGTACATATTTCCCACTTACTTTTCTTCCTTATCTGCTGCACCTTGATTCACTTTCAATTTGGTAATGTTGAAGCAGGCAGGATCTGTTATGTAGCGACAGGTGTTATCAAATAACAATGCAGTATTAAGATAATAAATAAATAAAAACTATCATTTGGTATAAAAACAATCGTTGAATGTAGAGTATTTATCCAAACAGTCGATTGTCAAGTCATATGCCTTTACTTACATTTATAATACTCGTGAGATTGGTATCTATCTTTAGGACAGGTCTTCGGCTTATTACATTCGACTGGATTAATTATGCCTTGCAATGAGTATAGTTTTGGACATAATTCTGAAAAGAAAATACATGAAATGTAATACCATGACACCTGTGCGAAAATATTCATTCATCATTTGACAGTGACAGTGACAGTGATGTGACAGTTCTACCGAGTTGAAGCGGCGGATGTTGCATGCAAGCGGGCGATGCTGACTCTTCCTGGGCACCTGGTCTCACTCCCATATCGGGAGTTTCCTTCTTTTCATATGGTGGAGGCTTTTGTTTGTTTGATTTGGTTCCTGTTTTATCCTGATTTTGTATGCCTTCGGTTTCCGATTTTGTACTCTATACAGTACTGTATACAGGGATATGGTCATTATCAAAGACGTTTAACATTTGAACTACTTGGCGAGTGTCACTGCTTGTGGACCAAGAGTCCCCGAGGGCACATGTAGCCAAGTTCGATCAACTTTGGTTGATCGTCTGTCTTTTCAACGCATTTGAAATTTTCTGTTACAAAATTTCTTGAAATTTCTAAAACGTGGGTCCTGTAGCATCATATCCCACCCATTCTGCTACGTCTTTTGGTACATTTTGGACATGATAGTTTTCATACTTTTCGGTCATATTACATTGTTTAGACTGAGGATCACTGACGAGGGTTTAGTACCCGAAACGTGCATGTCTGGTCCATGCTGTAAATTTATCAGGTTTTAAATTATGCTATTGAGTTTAAAGACGTTTAACATTTGAACTACTTGGCGAGTGTCACTGCTGGTGGACCAAGAGTCCCCGAGGGCACATGTAGCCAAGTTCGATCAACTTTGGTTGATCGTCTGTCTTTTCAACGCATTTGAAATTTTCTGTTACAAAATTTCTTGAAATTTCTAAACCGTGGGTCCTGTAGCATCATATCCCACCCATTCTGCTACGTCTTTTGGTACATTTTTGGACATAATAGTTTTCATACTTTTCGGTCATTTTACATTGTTTAGACTGAGGATCACTGACGAGGGTTTAGTACCCGAAACGTGCATGTCTGGTCCATGCTGTAAATTTATCAAGGTTTTAAATTATGCTATTGAGTTTAAAGACGTTTAACATTTGAACTACTTGGCGAGTGTCACTGCTGGTGGACCAAGAGTCCCCGAGGGCACATGTAGCCAAGTTCGATCAACTTTGGTTGATCGTCTGTCTTTTCAACGCATTTGAAATTTTCTGTTACAAAATTTCTTGAAATTTCTAAAACGTGGGTCCTGTAGCATCATATCCCACCCATTCTGCTACGTCTTTTGGTACATTTTTGGACATAATAGTTTTCATACTTTTCGGTCATTTTACATTGTTTAGACTGAGGATCACTGACGAGGGTTTAGTACCCGAAACGTGCATGTCTGGTCCATGCTGTAAATTTATCAGGTTTTAAATTATGCTATTGAGTTTAAAGACGTTTAACATGGTAATACATTGTTAAGAGTTTGTTGCGGGATAGTATTAGACATGAACATAACATAATACATATTTTCAAATTGTAAGTGGATGAAAAGAGCCAAATATTACCCTTTAAACGATAATTATTTTAAACATTTATAAAAAGTAAAATCAAGGACATCCATTGCAAGCAAAAACTACATGTGCAAGCTCATCTGTGTATACAACAGTTAACCCTGTAACGGCAGTTCGTTGTAATTAGTGAATAAGCATATCCTGCTTGGTGGCAAATTAACATAAAAGAAGTTCCCATCAGTTATTCAGTCTCAAAGTCGAGAAGACAAGGCAAAATCATCAGACTCTGAGAACCTCGGAATGAATGACATACCGAAGTGAGAACATACACCACAATTCTAGCTATAATAAATCTTCTACATAACGGTGGGAGTTGATAATGGGTATAAAGTTATGGCTTGGGTCTAGCAGGGTTTCTCTGTCGATGTGAACTATAATATGTATACATGTAAATATCAATAATTCACAAAATCATACCTGGTTCAATCCATATCCATTCTGCACAGAATTGTATATGGTGGCCGTCTTCATTTTCCATGCAATGGTACCTTATAAAACCCTTGGGTCCTGGGTTACAGTACAAACTCCCGATTGGATGTGAAAAGTTGATATTTTTCCTATTGCCTTGGGCTTTTTTATATACTATCTCACATGTTGTTCTTTGAAGCACTTCTATGTCCGTCAACTGGCGACATGTGCTTAGAAACATACAGGTAACAAAGGTAAATAAACCAAGAAAAAACGTGTGATACGTGTATCTTCCCATTCTAAAAATGTCTGCAAGAAAAAAAAAGGGATTACAAATAAGACACGCCTTTGATATAGTTATCGATTTAGAAGTTTTGACATATTCTACTGACTATATTCATCAATGTTCGCAGACCTGTTTGTTAAATATGTACACTTGACATTTCTACTTTCGTTTTATCCTGTTCATTAACCATGTTTTAACATAAAATACGACAACGCTTAGATAAAGATCCTTCCGATATCTTTCAGACTAATGGCTCCCAATAGCGTCTGATAAATGTACCGTATTCATATGTCAAGCACATCCCAATTCCGATACAAATTACATACATGCATGTACAAATGAAAATCAATCATATAGTAAACGCTATCTCAAAATTCATGATAAATATGAGAAGAAAAGATATCTACCTCAAATAGCTATCAGTATCAGCTGAATCTAATATATTATGCTAATAAACCTGGTTCGCAGTGGAATGCATGTTACGTCACGTAATGTAAAATTCAACTTTCGGTTTGTTTGATTTGATGCTTTTTGAGTGGGAGGCATTTTAAAGGATATTTTTAACACAGATATCGGGTTTAAGATTGTTAGACATAATATAAGTTGATATGACAAATATGGATAATGACCATATCCCTGTATACAGCACAAAATCGATAATTCAGAAAATCAGAAACCGAAGGCATACAAAATCAGGATAAAACAAGAACCAAAGCCTCCACCATATGAAAAGAAGCGAACTCCCGATATGGGAGTGAGACCAGGTGCCCAGGAAGAGTAAGCACCTCCTGCTTGCATGCAACACCCGCCGCTTCAATTCGGTAGAAATGTCAAAACAATATGTTATCCGCATATAAGCTTAAAAAACGAAGGAAAACTTACAGCCCCGACCAGTCGAAAGTTTAATATTCGCTTTCAATTCGTAAACGAATTGAAAACTTTTTGAAAGCTTAGCTTTCAAAATTTCGTCAGCGACTGCTTTCAAAATTTTGAATACTCAAGAGATGACGAACTTTCGTCAGCGATTTTTCGTAAACTAATTTTCGTCAGCGATTCCCTAGCTTATAAAATTTTCGTCAGCTTTAGCTTTCAAAAATTTTCAAAGCTCTAGTTAACGAAATTTCGTCAGCGATTAGCTATCAAAAAATTTGAAAGGTATAGCTAACGAAATTTCGTCAGCTATAGCTTTCAAAATTTTTGAAAGCTAATCGCTGACGAAAATTTCGTTAACTATAGCTCTCAAAATTTTTGAAAGCTAATTGCTGACGAGAATTTCGTTAACTAGCTTTCAAAATTTTTGAAAGCTTTTCTCGTAAACTATTTAGTGTCGAGAAAACCAAGATGGCCGAAATCAAAGAAATCATCTTCATAATTTGCTTGATGAAATTCATTCAGATTAAATTATGAAAATATATATTCCTGGATTGAATTGAATATTGTATCTTGTTTATTTTTATGATTTTACATGTTTTTGAAGATTCCGTGTTTCCCAGATCGGTGTGTTCCCCATACACCTACTTGGTTAAAATAACATTATGTTAATTGAGAGTGATTGGGGCCATCAAAAGGGTATGCTTTGCACTAATTAGTTACCTGAATTTACCTGTATTTGTATTACCTGTAAAGGTATTCCATCTTTAAGTATATATATGAACAACTTCCATTTCATCTTAAATTTAAATGTATCATATACAAATGTATACCAGAAAATTTACATCTGACCGGCCAAATTCTGACTAAATGAGGGAAATTTATATCCAGTGAAACCCTGGCTTCTCTGTGACTGTCGGAAGCTTAGAAAGATATTTCACGATCGGAGAATTTTTAAAGTGCCACGCCGATAAAGAGACGGCTTCTTTCATCCTCTAAACTGTGCAGAGAAATTCGCCCGAGACGTGCTGCAGCCCTTGCAAAAACAATATGGCACCCGAGCGTTAAAAAAGCTTTCAAAATTTTCGTAAGCGATAGCTTTCAAAATTTTCGTCAGCGATAGCTTTCAAAACTTTCGTCAGCGATAGCTTTCAAAATTTTCGTCAGCGATTGCTTTCAAAATTTTCGTCAGCGATTGTTTTCAAAATTTCGTCAGCGATTGCTTTCAAATATTTTGAAAGCTCCGAGATGACGAAAATTTGAAAGATCATAGCTTTCAAATTTTTCGTTAACTAAGATTAGTTAACGGAATTTTGGTCAGCGATTTTTCGAAAGCTTTTTAGAGCTTTCAAAATTTCGTCATCTCAGTAGCTTTCAAAAAATCGCTGACGAATAGTTAACGAAACTTTCGAATTTAGCTTTCAAAATTTCGTCATCTCGGCGTTAAACTTTCGACTGGTCGGGGCTGTACGCTTTAACGGTTTTACCCGATTCGTCGACTTCAATTAAGTGATTATAGGTGTTAAAGGGGCCATCAAAAGGGAACATATAGATTAAGCATTTACTAATTAGTACTCCTTTCATTGACCTTTCATATAAAGTATGTGCTCTTTTTTCCTTTTCTTTTTTCACCTTTTTTCTATTCATTTTATTTATTTATTTATTTTTGCTAATGTCATACATGTATTTAATGAATAAAATAACATGTTTTCTACATTCAACAAACTGATCATAAAAAATTGTATATAAATGATTGAATTTTGTTTTTTTATTTTCATAAATGTTTGAAAAAAAATATATGATTGAAAATATTGAAACTGACAAAAGTACATAAAATAAAATGAAAAACGTAGGAAAAGCGAGATTTGAAGCAATACGGCGATTCAAAACAGAAAAATACAATTGATAAAATTCTTTTTCAACCTAAACACTAGATAATACGGAATAGCGTAAATATTTTTTTTCAGAAATTAACTGGGACGATGTCAGCAAGAAAGTGGTGGAGCTACTACCAACATTCAACTCTTCCAAGTCTTCCCTGTACAGTGCCCGACGGAAAAAAACGCCCGAAATACCCAAGGCCAAGACACAATCCTCCATCACCCTAGACGATACAGCAAGCGGCGACCGATTCCTACTGATAGACGACAGCCACAAATCACAGCATACCATCCTCTTCGCCACCGACAACAACCCCCGTGACTTAGCTGCAGCCGACACAATCTACTGCGATGGAACCTTTTACACCTGCCCTACCCTACTCCACCAGATATACACAATTCACGACGTCCGTGTTGACAACAACGGGGTGCTTTTGCCACTATATTCAGTGTATGTGGAGACGAGCCCAGGAAACCGTACTTCAACTACGGGTGTCGTGAAAAGTTTCCGGACGATTTTGAAGGTTTTTCGGGGATAACTCCTCCGTCTTTCAATGGAAAACATTCAAATTTCTCTCAAATAATGCTATGGAGTAAAAAGGTGGTGTGATAAAGCAACTTAGATGCAAAGTTTTGTTTATATGATTTGTGATTTGAATTCTGCATTTAAAAATTGTCACAAAATTTTGAAAATAATTTCCTTCAAAGTACTTGAAAAGGGCGACTGTCTGGAAACTGTTACTGTCCGGAAACTGTTCTAACACCGGTACCCTACCAGGACAACATTGGTACATGTACGACGGGCAGCCATACTACCACTTATTCCACTGGAAGCAATTGAGGTTGTTACGTATGACACTCGTGGACAAAGATGAGGCGGACATCACATACATGCCATTCACCGACTACGGTACTGGGGAACCATTTCGTTATTTAAATATGACATATTTTTATGAAATGAAATAATTCACATTATTCTTCTTCTTCTGCTGCTGAAGCTCAAGAAAACAGCTCTTGATATCTTTGAACGACGAGTGTTGATGCTACATTTATATTTGAAAAGTGTATTCATATGAAGACCAGCACATCTTTACAGATTGAACAAAGACACATTACATCACACGATCAAATCTTCTAGTCAGCAATCTTAGCTTTCAATACTCATCATATACTTTTACAGGTAAACTACAGGTAAACTTTATATTAATTAGTTAATTATCAGTCTACCTGTGCCCCTTAGATGGCCCCTTTGACACCCAATTAAGGTGATTATCATATAATTGAAGTCGACAAATCGGGAACACACCGCTTTAACATGTTTAACATACGTTTAAAATCACAAGGGTGTAAAATTTTATTTACAAAAAGGAAAATAATACACGGTACATTTAAATATTAAGCTACAACATGTATAAAGAAGTAAGGGAAAATATGCTATGTTTAATCTAGCTACATGTACTTTTAACATGTTTAAAATTTCTTCCGATTTCCGAACTTAATTCAATGACTTTAAATATACTTAAATTTCGTCTCAATCACGTTAGCAGTGTGCGAAACTAACTTTTTGGTCCTATATATAGACATTCGGTCCGCAGTAATTTTAGTTCCTATAGATCGACCTCAGCATTTTCCTATAGACCGAAATGAAAAGGCACAGCATTCAGAATTTAAATGCATTTTCTTTGCTAAAATCATCTGTCATTCATTTAATTATATTCTCTCTCAATTTCGTAGACAATTTGTGTGATGGGATTTTCATTTTCTAGTTCGTTTTGTCCTATTTCCAAGTCAGATTCACTGTCAATAAGAACTAGCACCTGCCGGTTTTAGTTTCATGCACGGGTGTGTACATTCTTCGACCGGTTGAAATATGTTGTATGACATCGCGACCGGCTTTAGATGACGAATTTAAAGGACGATTAAAAGCAGAAGCACAACAAACACATCAACATTTCAGCGTTTTTATCATTGGTAGTACAAATAGGCTGGAGTTACCTGCTCTTGCTAAGCTATTGCTTTTTCATGACTCGGGTCAGATTTCCTATAGACAAGTAGGTCTACCGAGTTTTAGATCTCTATAGACCGACCAGAAAAAAATAACTATAGACATTGTCTATCGGTCCACCGTTAATTTCGCACACTGCCGGTAAGGAATATTCAAATCTTAGTCTCTGTCTCCTCGCACTTTTAATTTTGGATTTGCACGTGGATTTCCTCGAGACAAAGGAGGGAAATTCACGGAGAGACTGATTAAAAATTTCATAAATTATTCTAAGACTACTTTCGTTTTAAATAATCTTAATACATGTATTAAGTACAATGGAGATTTCTACTAATTCTAGATGGTTTGAACAAAATCGTTATAATCGAATCTTTCCTATCCAAATTTATCAAAACAGCTTACCTTAATGAATTAAGCTTCGTCCACTTTCCGTCTTTTGAAATCATTCATCGCTTCGTAATCGATCTATTTTTAGATTAGGAAAACCCAAATGTGACTTACATGTACATGGTCTATATTTAGATTTGGAAAAATCAAACTATTTAGGGATCAAGAAATGTACAAATAAATGTTCTTTATTTATTATTTTATTATTAGGAATTTATTATTTTATTATGAATTTATTATTTTATTATAAATTTGTTATAAAATTATTAATTCATTGTAACATAAATTATAAATCATATGTAACTATAAGAACTTTTTATTGAAAAAGTATTTGTTAATTAGAAGTGATATTATTGAAAATTGATTTAAATCTGATATGCGCTATTTGTAACCACTTGCTAGACTTGCTCAAATCCTTATATTAGATAAAGTTATATGAAGAGAATTGCAATTATTAATTAAATTAATTATTAAGTAGAAAACAAATTCCTCTTTTAGCACTGTTAGCAGTGAGTAATTGGTTGCAGATCGAGGTATCACAAAACAGAGAAGACAAGTTTTGCTTGCAATTAAAGAAATTTCACTCTATGAAATCATCAATATGTATTTAATTTTGAAATTATTTGATATAAGGACTTGCACAAGTCAAACCGATCATTACCTTCAGTATTACATTGTTAAGATTGAGGATAATTGTACCTGAAACGTGCATGTCTGATTAATGTTGCAAATTTTATCTGTTCTAAAATGATGCCAATGAACTTGAAGACGTTTAACTCTTTTGTACTACTTGCTGATGGACCAGGAGTCCCCGAGGGCACATGTAACCAAGTTCTTTCAACTTTCAATTTGGTAGATCGTTTCTTTAACGCATTCAGAAATTTGTTTTAAAATTTTCTCGGAATTTCTAAAACATAGGTCCTGTAGCATCATATCCTACCTATCCTGCTACGTATTTCGGTACATTTTTGGACATAACAACTTACATTCTTTGGCCATATTACATTGTTTAAATCGAGGATCACTGTCGAGGGTTCAGTACCCGAAACGTGCATGTCTGGTCCATGCTGTAAATTTATCTGTGTTCATAAATGATACTATTGAATTTGAAGACGTTTAATATGTGATATATTTCTCAAATTGCATTGTCATATGTACATTTATACTGTCTTCTTGTCATAACTCACTTATGTTTATAAATACATTTGTTCACACATGTATATATGTCTATCTTATCCGTATGGTTTATGATTAATAAAGAATTGAAATGTTGCAAATTATACTCAAGATATTAGGTAGTTACCGCTTACATTTTGACGGGACAATGCAAGGGTTTTTTATATTCGCCCCGGACCAAGGCATTTTTGCTTCTTATTTCATTTTTCAATTGATGTATATAAATTTTAACAAAGGTCTTAATTTAGCAGGATGATTATTTATGTTATATGTTTTAACTATACACAGGTTATTTAATTGAACAAGAAGATAATTATTCTATTCATTGAATTATTATTTTTTCTTACATGAAATTAGTTTTCTTTATTTTCAAAACGAGATAATTAACCATATACCTTGTAGGCTACTATGACAGCAGAGTTGAAATACTAGTACCTTTTTTCTTCTGTTAATAGGTATACCCAATTCTACATTTCGTATATGATCATATAAGTACATTGGTGTTACTAATAAATCTAGTTAGTGTGCTCTATTGTCTATAAACAAACACATCTTATATTCTCGCACATTGGATAGGCTGATTCACCTTTTCAGCGGTGCTGGAGAATTCGATCCGGCAACCCTGATCCGGCACTGTTGATTGTTCCTTTATGACGTCACAGACAAACTGACGTATGTTATTTCACGTGCACGTACATTTAGCATGATGTTTAGTCATTTTGATGCGTAAACAAGAGGACTTTGAAGGTTTCAATGTACGAGAAAAATAATCAAGCACCACATTTGAGTTCCGGATAGAAAAATATCAGTCTCGGGTGGGATGATCAACGTCCCAACCTCGGCTAACGCCTCGGTTGGGACTTGATCAATCCCACCCTCGACTGATATTTTTCTATCCGGAACTCAAAGTGGTGCTAGATTCTATTATTCTAGTATACGTATTCGTTTTCCTTGATGGAGGTCAAATTTGTAAAAGTTTAGTTGCAAACGAATGGAAGTGGTTATAACTTATACACCTGTTGTATCGTGCCATGGAGTCTGATGGACTCTTCTACAGCATAGCACATATAAAAATGATTATGAATTTTTATTAAATTTGCCAGTTTCGCTATTTGACTTGAAATATATTTTCCTGATGACAATATATTTTTCTGATGACAATGCTCTGTCATTAGCAGGTTCCTTGGCAGACATTTTGGGTTAATTGTAGATTTTTGCAATTCATAATTTCATCTTTGGATTTCCTCTTTTTCGGCCTTGAGTCTCACTGATGTGACATAACTTGTCGAATGTGTCGTCTTCAAATTCATAGCTTCATTTAGGAACTGATAGATTTGAAAAGCACAAATGATGTGCTTTATATATAATTTTATATAATCATTATAATAGAACATATATGTTTCAATATTGACTTTTTGATCATGTATCGAAAAGCCTTATTATTTTCAATTTTTTTATGCCATTTGTCGAGGTTACAAATACAGGAACGGCAGAAAATTAATTCATTTCAAGTAAGTAGCATGTCGTGGTCGCGATACTTATTTATTCGTTGGATATCTTATTTGTTGGATAGATTTAATTTGACAATAAGTTATTGCTTATTACTGACACAATGCTCCATATTACGTGAGAGAAAAAAGTGATGATTGCGGAAAAATGATAAAAACTTGGTTTCACGCTTAATTTCCTTTTAGTTTCATAAATAGTGTCAGTCAAACACCTTAAAATGATTTAACATGTTTAACATAAAATAACTTCCTTTAAAAGAAACAAAACAACGGAAATGTGCAACAATTCAACATGTGTTCAATCATAAAATCAGACTGAATTTTCACGTACATTGTAAAAGTCCCTGCAATTTGCTAAATACATCATGTACATAATGGATTATGTTTTAGTTAGTTTTACGTGATGAATGTCGATTTGGAAATTATTTCTAAAAAAATGATTAAGATTTGCCTAACTTGCTGTGCAAAAGATGTCTTTAAAAATAGAGCGTGTTCACTTTATGAATGCAGTAATTCGCTGATTTAGGAAGAAGCCTGGATTCTCTTTGTTGGTAAACATGTTTCTTATGTATCAGAAACGAGCATGTCTGGTACATGCTGCAATTGTATCTGTTCTTAAATGATGCTATTGAATTTGAAGACGATTAACATTTGTACTACTTGGTGAGTGTCACTGCTGCTGAACCAGGAGTCCCCGAGGGCACATGTATATGTAGCCAAGTTCGATAAACTTCGGTCGATCGTTTCATCGACGCATTCGAAAATTTCTGTTATCAAAATTTCTTGAAATTTCTAAAACGTGGGTCCTGTAGCATCATATCCCACCCATCCTGCTACGTATTTCGGTACATTTTTGGACACAATGACTTTCACATCCTTTGGCCATATTACACTGTTTAGATTGATGATCACTGACGAAGGTTATGTACCCGAAATGTGCATATCTGGTCCATGCTGCACATTTATCTGTTCTTATATATTGCTATAGAATTTTAGGCGTTTAACATTAAAACCTGTGTAATGTTTTCAAGATCACAATTCAAACAAAAGTCATGCATGTCTGGCTACATGTACAGTGTTTGTGGCGAAGCGTACACAGTCAACTTGATCTCCACAACGTAAAGCTAGCCTTCTCGTCTCCAACTTTATCTTTCGAATTTTCAAAAAAAGATTTATATTAAACAATATACCTACTTACGTGTGTGGATATAGAAGTTTTCCCCCAGAAGTAAGGGGATACAGCACGACGGCTTGAAGTCTGTATACTAGTATATGATTCTAAAAGAACAAAATCAAGCATATTGTCTAGTCATATCCCGGATATAGGTCCGCGCATGTATAAATATGCATTGTGCACACAGAAAAGATGCATATCCATTTGAAATCTCTGTATTTTTTCATTTCCTTACCATGTAGTATATTATACATTATAGGATGATCTCTAAAAACGGAACTCGCAATGTCAAGATAAGACCATGAAGACATACCACATATTCATTCATGAGCGCAATGACTCGAGGTGGACAGATTTTACAGGGAGGGGATGGAAATTGGGAAGGATTGGGAGGAGGGAACACAGTTTGTAAAGGAGTGACAATTTTGTATGGCTTGCTTAAATTTATAATGTAAGATAGACAAAATATTGAATGATAATCATTTGTGATCATCATAAACTTTAAAAGGGAATAAGAAATGATATCCAATGAGACCAGATTGTTCGTAGTGACCACAGCAGAATACACGATGACGATTGCATGCAGTCATGCAATTAAAGAATTAAACAACCACACTGACACAACGAAAATGGACCAATTCAGAAAAAGAAACATTTTAAACATCAATGAAACGTGAATTAATGACAACATAGCCATACATCTATAGAAATGATATGGTCATCCTAATCACAGTATCTTACATGTATACTCACATCCCTCCCACATATGCTTGCACGTCGCACAGCTAGGGTACTATGGCTTTTCCTTATTCGGTATCTTTTAACGTACGTTTTAATACATGCATATTTTATAGCCTTCTCGTCATTGTAAAAATGATACTAACATAATGTAAACAAGGAAGTAAGTCAAATAGACCCTATGTCTATCTAAAATGGATATTAAATAAGAGCCCCAGGGGGCACAACGCTTAAAAAATGAGCATTTCTGACGAAGTCCAAAAAGACGTCAAAAACGCGTCAAAAATTTGACTTCGGACTGGAACCAAAGACAACAATACTTGTTAAGACATCCTTCTAGATCATCCAGATGCTTTCGGTTTGTCGATATGTGCTTCGGTTCTGAGGAAGACGTTTGTCAAAGGAGGGTACCCCCTGTGACCTACTTTTGCCTTTGGTGGCGCCACCTTTTGACGGATCCGGACGAAAAACAACAACACTTGTAGGGGACCATGAGTACATCATTCCTACCAAGTTTCATCAAACTCCCTTTCGTGGTTCTTGAGAAGAAGTCGAAAATGTGAAAAGTTTACGACGGATGGACGGACGACGGAACGCCACGCTATGACAATAGCTCACTTGAGCTTCGCCCAGGTGAGTTAAAAAGCAATGGACACGCTAATTACTGTACTGACTTATAAATGATGAGTTTATTACCCGAGTACATCTAGGACAGCCAGTCTTCTCTGTTGATAGTTACAATGGCTACAAAATTAAGAGTCAGTTATTTGTACAGAAGAGTGTATTCTGTCAAAATAACTAATATAACTCCTATGTAAACTGCCACTGTAAATAAGTTAAAGAAGATCCTGACGATAATCTCAACAGTACTCACAATAGAGCACAAAATTAAGCATCGACGGACCCCTAGCAAGCTAGAGGTGGGACCAGGTGCCCGGGAGGAGTAAGCATCCCCTGTTGGCTAGCCGCACCCGCCTTCGATGTTTAAGCACGAAAATGAAAACAATATATAACATTCATGCACTGTCTGACGTTATGTCTATATAGAAAGTGCTATGGCGACAATGTCAGGGAAATATATTCAAAACACTTACTGTCAAACCCCTCGCGGGGAACTTTTTTACGAGCTCCACACGGCAAAGGGCATAAGTGTGACACAAATGAGTTAAAGAAGATCCTGACGATAATCTCAACAGTACTCACAATAGAGCACAAAATTAAGCATCGATGGACCCCTAGCACCAGGTGCCCGGGAGGAGTAAGCATCCCCTGTTGGCTAGCCGCACCCGCCGTCGATGTTTAAGCACGAAAATGAAAACAATATATAACATTCATGCACTGTCTGACATTATGTCTATATAGAAAGTGCTATGGCGACAATGTCAGGGAAATATATTCAAAACACTTACTGTCAAACCCCTCGCGGGGAACTTTTTTACGAGCTCCACACGGCAAAGGGCATAAGTGTGACACAAATGAGTTAAAGAAGATCAACAGTACTCACAATAGAGCACAAAATTAAGCATCGACGGACCCCTAGCAAGCTAGAGGTGGGACCAGGTGTAACTACTCTGACGGGTAGCTGATATTTGTATCAGTGTCCATCATGGAGTCTCGTCGTCGTGTTCAGTTGGACAGTGTCCATATCTGAAAATGGATCATGTATCATGCATAACATAATGTTTCTTTTTAAATTGATTACTTCAGAAATCAGAATTATATCCCCGAATGTTTTTGATTATCTTAAACCAAGGATAGACTTATAAACTTGTTTATCACATGATAGACCCGTAATGCAGTTTCATAAAGCCATCTCATAATCAAATGTTATGATAAGACGTTACATACCGGTATCGCTCTGCTTGATTGCGATTGGTCAGGTTTGGAGCCTCGTCACCTACACTGTGACAAGTGTGAACTTTCAAATATCGGTCAATTGTTTTGAGACGCAAATTTAATATCGATGATTTAAAGTGTTAGCGTTGGTGTTGAAATAATTTTTGCATTTTTAAAGTACTAAACAAAGATGAAATATTTTTCTCTTTACGCACAGAACATCTATACGATGGGGAACTACTTCTCATAGCGTAGCAGACGTCTTCTAGCTCATGGCGTGGTTCACCTCTAGTTCTCAGAACGTTGATTTCACGTTGGAAATAAACATTTTTTTGGCAGAATCATGTGATAAATAGAATCTCAAATAAATTTTCGTTTCATACGATGTATTGTTGTGGGTCATGTATTATTTTAGTTTTACTTTATGTGTAGGTACACATGTACTTAATCATGTTATTTAATGATTTCATAATAATTCTTTCTAGATTTGACTATGTCATGTTTATTTAATTATAGAATATTCCAGTATGTTCTTTGTTACATAATTATCATCACATGACTGTGATTTCTAGAATTTACTCTATTGTTAATCATTTGTAATGAGTCATTGTTCTAGAAGCTTCTGGTAAATTCATTTGTATTAAGTATAAATACCTCTGAGGAACTGTGTTAAGTGGACATTTCGTACACATTCGTAGACACGATTCATTCATCTATTCTGATATACTGGGACACTTTATTTGTTGAGACTTTAATCCATTTAACAACGTTTGGACACCGATCTTTCGAGAACGTTTGTGATCACCGGAAACCATACATTCGATAGACTTTGTGGACCGTAACGGACACTTTGATCCGTACATTGTATTGTAAGTTGTAATCATTTTAAATATATATATTTTGTACATAATTAAACTTGTAAATTTATATTTTGTCTTTGTCTGATTTTTGCTGGCGTTTTGGGGTATTCTGACCCATAACAGAATTGGGGGCTCGTCCGGGATAGTAATCTCTGCATATTTGCACTTTACGTAAAGTTCGTTTTTTGAAAAAAGGAAAATTCTCCAAACTTTTGCCAGCAGAAATCAATCATGGTATTTTCGGTCACTGAATTTTTGAAATCGCCGACTGTAGATGAGTTCGAATCATTGAAAAAAGATGATTTGATTGGTTTAGGTCTTCACTTGAAGTTAGATGTAAAATCTTCTATGAGAAAACAAGAAATTAGAAATATTGTTGCTAAAGAGCTTTTAGCTAAGGAAATCTTTTCGTCATACGATTTTCCTGTTGAACCTGTTTCAAGCGAAACCAAAATGTCAAAATTTGAGTTTGAATTAGAGAAAATGAAAATACAATTACAATTTGAAAAAGAAGAAAAAGAAAGACAATTTCAAATTGAAAAAGAAGAAAAAGAAAGACAATTTCAAATTGAAAGAGAAGAAAAAGAAAGACAATTTGAAAAAGAAGAAAAAATAAGACAATTTGAAAGAGAAAAGGAAGAAAGGGAGAAACAGGAACGTATGCACGAGAAAGAACTCCAGTTTGAGTTAGAAAAGTTAAAATTAGAGAAAAGCGCTAAGGAAAATCCTGTTCCTTTGCCTGTCAAGTCTGAATTCGACGCCGCCAAAAACATCAGATTAGTACCAAAATTTCAAGAAAAGTCCGTGGACAAATATTTTCCACATTTTGAGAAGATCGCGGCCAATCTGAAGTGGCCACGCGATTTTTGGCCAACTTTATTACAAAGCGTACTTATTGGCAAAGCGGCTGAAGTGTACTCGGCGCTCAGTATTGCTGAGAGTTCAGACTATGACAAGGCCAAGGGCACGATTTTGAGAGCATATCAGTAAGTACCTGAGGCGTACAGACGAAAGTTTAGAAAGTACAAAAAGTTTGAAAATCAAACATATGTTGAATTTGCTCGAGAAAAAGAAGATTTATTTGATCAGTGGTTTCGATCTAAGAAAATTCCAAATTCATTTGACAATTTGCGTCAAATAATTCTGATAGAAGAGTTCAAAGAGTGTGTACATCAAGATTTAAGAACTCATTTGGAAGACAAAAATGTTAAAACTCTTGAAGAAGCTGCTGTTTTGTCTGATACGTATGCTCTCACTCATAAGAAAAATTTTGTGTCAAAAACTCAATCTAGCGATAGTGCCAAAACGTCAGATTTTCCAAAGAAAAATTTACAAGAGTCTCAGTCGTCCATTAGTTCCCAGTCACCATCTCAAGGTGGTTCTACGTCCGGTCCTAGGTCCGAGCGTTCTGAGGCATCCCCAGGGGTGGGGTCGCTTCCTACATGCAATTATTGTAAGAAAAAAGGTCATGTTATTGGTGAGTGTTTGAAGCTTAAGAAGAAAAAAGAACTTAAGTCACAGGCCTGTGCGTCTGTTAGAAATGATAGGAAAGCCTTAGATTCGATTTGTTCTGACACTCCTGAGATTCAGGGTTCTAAGTCCAGTTCTGATGATTTTGTGGAGGATCATTATAAGCCCTTTTTGTCACAGGGATTTGTTTCACTCAGTGATTCTAGCGAAGCGTTGCCTGTTCAGGTTTTGAGAGATACTGGTGCTGCCCAGACTTTATTGTTAGAGGGTTCATTGCCTTTGTCTGAGCACACTTTTACTGGTAGGTCAGTTTTATTACAGGGTGTGGAGCTAGGCGTCATTGATGTTCCCCTTCATAAAATTTATTTGAAGTCAGACTTAATTACTGGACCTGTTATCGTAGGTGTTCGACCTACTCTTCCCGTTCAAGGCGTTTCCTTGTTGCTTGGCAACGATTTAGCTGGCGGCAAAGTTGTAGCCGATCCGATTGTTTGTGAGAAAATCACGTCCGATGTCGTGTCCGATGATGAAGACGACGACTTGTACCCAGCCTGCGCAGTTACCAGGGCGATGGCTAGGAAAAGACTGAAAGCGGCTGAGCATACTCCTGCACTTAACGAGGACCATCCCTCCAAAAATATAGACCTTTCTGACACATTCATGTCTACCATTGATGACAGCGTACCCGAGACGTCAGTACCACTTCATGTTGACAAGTCTCCGACAGTACCTGGTGATGATTCCCATCCGCCATTAGACAGGGGTACAGATGCCTTAAGCCGTGAGCAGCTCCTCTCCGAGCAAACTAAAGATCCGGAGATCATCCGACTAAGTAGGAGGGCCCTTCCCCAAGAAGAAGCGGACAAAGTCGGAGAGTGCTTCTACATACAAGATGGCATCCTTATGCGGAAATGGAGACCACCCGATGCACCCCCTAATGACGTGTGGCGGGTCGTTCACCAGATAGTGGTTCCAGTAGCGTATCGCGGGGACATCATGAGTTTAGCTCACGACACACCCATGGCAGGTCATTTAGGTGTCAATAAGACTTATAATAGGATTTTAAGTCACTTTTACTGGCCTAAGTTGAGAAAAGATGTGTCTGAGTTTTGTAAGTCTTGTCATAATTGTCAGATGGTAGGTAAACCCAATCAAGTTATACCACCTGCTCCCCTCCAACCCATTCCAGCCTTTGAGGAACCTTTTAGTAGGGTGTTAGTTGATTGTGTAGGTCCTTTGCCTAGGACTAGGTCAGGTAATCAGTACTTACTGACAATTATGTGTACTTCGACTAGGTTTCCTGAAGCCATACCTCTTAGGAATATTAAGGCAAAGACCATAGTTAAGGCCCTTACAAAGTTTTTCAGTTTCGTAGGTGCTCCCAAGGCTATTCAGTCAGATCAGGGTTCGAATTTTATGTCAGGATTGTTTCAGCAGGTTATGCATGAGCTAGGTATCAGGCAGTATAAGTCTTCTGCGTACCATCCTGAGTCCCAGGGGGCACTTGAACGCTTTCATCAAACCCTTAAAACTATGATGAAAACATATTGTCACCAGTATGGAAAAGACTGGGATGAAGGGGTTCACCTCGTGTTGTTTGCGGCACGAGAAGCGGTTCAGGAGTCCCTGGGGTTCAGTCCCTTTGAGCTAGTTTTTGGGCATACGGTCAGGGGGCCATTGAAGTTATTGAAGGAAAAATGGTTGACTGAGACTAGCGATTTGAATCTCTTAGACTACGTGTCTAATTTCAAAGAGAAATTATATAATGCTTGCAAATTGGCTCAAGAAAATCTCAAAACATCTCAAATGAAAATGAAAACATGGTATGACAAAGATGCTAGAAACAGAGTTTTTAAACCAGGCGATAAAGTTCTTGTATTTTTGCCTATCCCTGGTCATCCTTTGCAAGCTAGATATTTCGGTCCTTATGAGATTGAGAGTAAAATTAGTGATGTTAACTATGTGGTTAAGACACCAGGTCGGCGAAAAGAAAAAAGAGTGTGTCATGTTAACATGTTGAAAGAGTATTTTGATAGAAGTGACCGAAATTTTGTAAAACCAGTTTCCACTTTGGCCAATGTAAATACATTTGAAAATTGTGTTGAACCGGAATGTAATGAAGAGACTGTTGAAAAAGACTTCGCTCAAAGTGTCCGTTTAAAGAATTCTGAAATTCTGACGAATCCGAAAGTGAAACTCGGACATCTGACCGTGCATCAAAAAGAGGAAGTGCACCAATTAATGCGGGAATATACGACCATCTTTCCGGACGTTTCAAAAAAGACGAATGCATCTCATCATGACGTCATTGTGGGTGATGCGTCACCTATCAAACAGCATCCCTATCGGTTAAACCCGATAAAGCTTCAATACATGCGGAAAGAAATTCAATACATGCTTGACATTATTGAACCCAGCAATAGTGATTGGAGTTCCCCATGTATCCTGGTTCCGAAGCCAGACGGAACTTACCGATTGTGTACGGACTTTAGAAAAGTCAATTCAGTCACCAAAACTGACTCTTATCCGATCCCACGAATCGATGACTGTATAGATAAAATTGGCAGTGCAAAATTTGTCAGTAAATTTGACTTGCTTAAAGGCTATTGGCAGGTCCCGCTTACCGAGAGAGCCAGAGAAATATCGGCATTTGCGACTCCAGATGGGCTATACCAATATAAAGTAATGCCCTTTGGTATGAAAAACGCACCAGCCACATTCCAGAGGATGATTCATTCGCTCCTAAATCATCTCGAAGGATGCGAAGCGTACATCGATGACGTCATCATCTACAGCGACACCTGGGATGATCATCTCCGAATCATGCGTACCTTCTTCGACATACTGGCGAAAGCAAACCTCACAGTGAACCTTGCGAAAAGTGAATTTTGTCATGCGACTGTAGAATATTTGGGTCACAAAGTAGGTCAAGGTTTTGTTACTCCTATCATGGCCAAGGTGGAAGCTATTTCAAAGTTCCCGATTCCTACCAATAAGAAAGAGATAATGAGATTTTGGGAATGGCAGGATTTTACAGAAAATTTTGTCCAAATTTCTCGTCAGTTGTTGGTCCACTTACCAATTTGTTACAAAAGAGAGTGAATTTTGCATGGACCAATGACTGTGACGAATCTTTTAAGAAAATCAAATGTGTTCTTATGAAAAGTCCTGTCCTGTCAGCTCCAAATTTTGATAAGCAATTTAAGCTTACTGTTGATGCCAGTGACGTAGGAATCGGGGCTGCTTTGTTTCAAGAAAATGATGATGGTGTAGATAGAGTTGTTTGTTATTTTTCAAAGAAATTGACAAAATGTCAAAAGAATTACTCTACTATTGAAAAAGAGTGTCTTGCATTATTGTTAGCTTTACAACATTTTGATGTTTATTTGAATGTTACTTTACATCCCATTCTTGTGTATACTGACCACAACCCTCTCACATTTTTGCACAAAATGTCAAACAAGAATCAAAGACTTACAAGGTGGAGTTTATCGTTGCAAGAGTACAATATCATTATTAACCATATCAAGGGCAAAGACAATGTGATTGCAGATGCACTATCGAGAGTTTCATGAGTGATTTTTGCAGAATTTACCACCTAAGTTTTCATTGACATTCAAACTTTTTTTAAGGGGGGAGGTGTTGTGGGTCATGTATTATTTTAGTTTTACTTTATGTGTAGGTACACATGTACTTAATCATGTTATCTAATGATTTCATAATAATTCTTTCTAGATTTGACTATGTCATGTTTATTTAATTATAGAATATTCCAGTATGTTCTTTGTTACATCATTATCATCACATGACTGTGATTTCTAGAATTTACTCTATTGTTAATCATTTGTAATGAGTCATTGTTCTAGAAGCTTCTGGTAAATTCATTTGTATTAAGTATAAATACCTCTGAGGAACTGTGTTAAGTGGACATTTCGTACACATTCGTAGACACGATTCATTCATCTATTCTGATATACTGGGACACTTTATTTGTTGAGACTTTAATCCATTTAACAACGTTTGGACACCGATCTTTCGAGAACGTTTGTGATCACCGGAAACCATACATTCGATAGACTTTGTGGACCGTAACGGACACTTTGATCCGTACATTGTATTGTAAGTTGTAATCATTTTAAATATATATATTTTGTACATAATTAAACTTGTAAATTTATATTTTGTCTTTGTCTGATTTTTGCTGGCGTTTTGGGGTATTCTGACCCATAACAGTATTATGAAACTCTTTGTGCGTTTTATATCCCCTCGCTAATGCTCGGGGATATAAAACACACAACTCGTTTCATAATAACGGTGTCCATTAGGGGACATCGCTTCTTCAAATCTTCGCCCTACTATATATCACCAGTCGATGAATTGAAGAATTGAAGTAATGATGCGAAGAATTGAAGTAATGATGCGAAGATTTGAAGAAATGATGCGAAGAAAGGATTATTTCTTCAAATCTTCGCATCATTTCTTCAAATTTTCGCATCATTACTTCAATTCTTCGCATCATTTCTTCAAATCTTCAATTCTTCGCATCATTTCTTCAGTTCTTCAAATCTTCGCATCATTACTTCAAATCTTCAAATTTTCGCATCATTACTTTAAATCTTCAAATTTTTGCATCATCACTTTAAATCTTCAAATCTTCGCATCATTTCTTCAATTCTTCATATCTTCGCATCATTACTTTAAATCTTCAAATCTTCGCATCATTTCTTTAAATCTTCAAATCGCCAAGGCTCGGGGATATAAAACCCACAACTCGTTTCATAATACATCGTATGAAATGAAAAATCATTTGAGATCCTATATTTATAGGTCCTTTATTTAAAAAGTTAATATTTTAATATTTAACCCCAGTTTATTTATCGTGTATATAATTCAACAAGCATGTGTACATGAAGATTTGCCATATAGTAAATTTTTTTTTGTAAAATACGTACGGAACTTTTTTTTATAGAAATGTACCCTCTAGCCAGACATAGCACATGATCAATATGAAAGAATTTGGAAAGGAAGATAGAAAACATAAAGAAAAATATCTTTCTTCGAGTAAGATTGACATTTGAATTCTGACTTTAATCTTAAGAAAATCGATAAATACCGTCGCCCGTTTCACTCCGTTTCTATTCGGTTATAATTTATGTGCGTGTATACATATCGGCATGCAAGGACTTCTTTAAAGATAAATCAACGCTGTAGAAAAGTAACAGATACGACCTTTTTGACCATGTGCTATTAACAAATAGGTCATACAAACATCCCCTGTGAAATTTCATAACGATACCCAAATCTGTAACCATGGTAAATTGGTAAATAGTTGTGAAAGGTCGTATGTGTCAGATACGACCAATAGATTATCTGCCTTAACTGTACCTATAAAAGGTAGTAAGTCGTACATTACCTTTCATGCCAGTTGTATTCCAACGTTTTGTAAAGAAAATCATAAGCATGTTTAAAACCAAGTTTGATATCTATCAAAGGTCGTACATGATATATTTAGTAACTCTTTTGTATTTATAATTGAATTTTTGTGGTTAAAACATGTCGTATACTATTTGTTTATAATATCCAACCTCGATAAATCCAAATGCAAAGATTTTATGGTTCCCTTTTCTCTTGGATTAAAAGGTAGCAATGTAAAACTTTTTTCTCTCTCCCGAAAAACTTGCAAATTGAACTTACGACTTTTTTTATTCTACAGCGTCAAAATATATATAGTATATTTAATAAGTCCTTGTGTCATATGCCATGGTATGGTGGCGAAAAGGGACCCGTACCCCTCTCCCCCTTCCTCTTCCTCGGACCACCCCTTACTTCCCCCTATTGCCCTATCCTCCCTCCCTTCTCCTCCTTGCACCCTTCTCTCCCATCCCTAGCTCCCTCCCTTCTCCCGCCCCGACTTCCCCCTTCCCTCCCTCCTCCCTCCCGCTCTCTTCCTCCCACTCCCTTTCACCCTGTCAACTCCCTCATGATATGGGCTTTCCCACATAAAATAGCCCGAATAAAATTATATGAGACGGGCGACATATCGAAGCAAGAGTGAAGAATTACCTCGAATTTCTAGATACTCGAATTGTCTCCTGAAATAAAATCGACCAATCAGAACGAGGCGCGGTCCTCCATCACTTTGCACATGAGGCTGCAGAGGCTGGAACATGGAGTGGAAACAGCGAGGGATTACAGTTTACGTTAGAAATAAACAAAGATATGATCCATCGTCTAAGCTTTATGATTTCTTGCATGTCATTGTAAGAAATTATGCACAGACGACCATTGGTGCAATCAAAGAGGTATGCAAATGACCGGATGTGACTTTGTTTATAAACAAATGCACGTGTTGAACTTTTTGAATTTGTCAATTTTCATCATAAATTATTTGAATATGTTAGATATTGCATAATTTGTCAGCTTTCACTTAGAGTGCTTGGGTTTGATTTTCCCAACCATGATAAAGGTAGGTATAACAATATATTAAAGGCTAGGTTACTGACATTTCATTTCAGGGAACTTTTGACTTCTTCTTCCTCCAACAATTTACAAACAACCTCTGGTGTATTATCGCGACTGCACAGTGACGTTGAAATATATCTACTGCAGTTATTACGTCATAATAAAAAATAACTTCAAAAGTGGTGATGTCGAGTCTTGGACTTGGAGTGTATACAAATGTACATGGTCTAAGATGCAAGTCTAGCGGTAATGTGAAATTGGTCTATTGTCCTTGTAGCATGAATCAATCAAATTATCTCCTTTCCGCTTCCCTAAGAACCAAAAATTGAACAGCAAAGCTGTGAGGTGATAATTTGATTGGTTCATGCGATGTGGGGAATTTACTGGACATTAAACCACGGCTAGATTGTTGTTACATGTATTTCTATTTTAATATAATATTTTATTTGACAAGTAGTGTTGCTGTAGTATGTGTACAGTAGTTTTCAGAAAACGACAGGTCAGTATTCAGAAAATCAAGTTCAGAGTGTGCGATAGCTTTAATATTTCGCCCATCTCACATACATTGTATTGTTCCTATTCGGTTATTTTTGTGTGTGAAAGGGCTTCAATCCCGCCCCATATTCTGCTGTGGCGCAAGCCGATTGTGTATCACAATTGCATGTTACCGCATGATGACAAGATGGTGATGCATATATAATTCAAACTGACATTAAACTAAATCTGCTAGATCCGATACTCTACTATAAATTTATACCTTACCGGACACATTTTCTCCAGCAAGATTTTCCAAATAATTGTAGAACTTGGATTATATTTGACATTTTATCGTTATCAGGTTATGTAAACTGAAATGTTTGCTACTAAGGTAGGTTTGGACACAAGAGTTCATTATCCTTGGTGGTCTGCATTATAATATGCACTATTTATCTTGCCATTGCACTATAATATGTGCCTACTTTAATCTGTACACTCAGTATTATTCCTAATTATTTTCTAATTTTTGAGAAAATGTCGCTATTTTCCCAATTTCAAAGGCCCTAGGCTCCAGTCCCAAAAATGGGTGAGAGAGCCCTGATTGCTATAACTTTCCGACATCTTGTTTTGTCATTCACAAAGCATTAGAAGGAAATCCATAATACGTTTTGACTGGGATGGGGGGCACTAACACTGCATTATGCAAACTTTTATCATGCGTACAACGTACTGTTTCCGTATCTTTTCCACATTGTCACATTCATGAAGCTACCAAGTACAATACTATCAAGTCTGGTGAATTGCTGATGAGGATTCAGGATTACCTTCACGTAGAGATGCGTTGAATAGTGTTTTAGGCTGATATTTCTTTACTCCAAACCTTAATCTTTACGGAATCTTTATCATACCAGATTAATCCATTGGTCAAAAACATAATTTTGAGTTCTTACAAGTAATAACGAATATTCGAATATGAGTCGAATACGTGTCACAAATATTTGAATAGCATTTTCAGGTATTTGTTTCAGCTCTAAAATGTGATTTCAGAAAACAAGAAATGAACAGAAATGAAGAATGAAATGAAAGTGACAATTGTGGTGCATACATGTATGCATATAGAATATATACAGCATAAAGGTAATAATTTCTGTTTTGTTATGGGTAAGCAACACACAGCAGGTGTGCATTTGTCGTATGCATAATTCCTTAAGGGACATTACATGATTAGCATTGATTCGACAATCAGAAATGATTCAAATCCATACGAAATCTTTATCATTACAGGATGCCATTAGACAGACGGGCAATAGTGCCAGGATAAATGATTTGTTCCTCAATAACGAGCCTCTGGCTGATGACAGGTAATAGTGCCAGGATAAATGATTTGTTCCTTAATAACGAATGTCTGGCTGATGACAGGTAATAGTGCCAGGAGAAATGATTTGTTCCTTAATAACGAGCCTCTGGCTGATGACAGGTAATAGTGCCAGGATAAATGATTTTGTTCCTTAATAACAAGCCTCTGGCTGATGACAGGTTATAGTGCCAGGAGAAATGATTTGTTCCTTAATAACGAGCCTCTGGCTGATGACAGGTTATAGTGCCAGGAGAAATGATTTGTTCCTTAATAAGGAGCCTCTGGCTAATGACAGGTAATAGTGCCAGGATAAATGATTTTGTTCCTTAATAACAAGCCTCTGGCTGATGACAGGTAATAGTGCCAGGAGAAATGATTTGTTCCTTAATAACGAACCTCTGGCTGATGACAGGTAAAAGTGCCAGGATAAATGATTTGTTCCTTAATAACGAACCTCTGGCTGATGACAGGTAATAGTGCCAGGATAAATGATTTGTTCCTTAATAACGAACGTCTGGCTGATGACAGGTAATAGTGCCAGGAGAAATGATTTGTTCCTTAATAACGAACGTCTGGCTGATGACAGGTAATAGTGCCAGGATAAACGATTTGTTCCTTAATAACGAACCTCTGGCTGATGACAGGTAATAGTGCCAGGATAAATGATTTGTTCCTTAATAACAACTCTGGCTGATGACAGGTAATAGTGCCAGGATAAATGATTTGTTCCTTAATAACGAACGTCTGGCTGATGACAGGTAATAGTGCCAGGAGAAATGATTTGTTCCTTAATAACGAACCTCTGGCTGATGACAGGTAAAAGTGCCGGGATAAACGATTTGTTCCTTAATAACGAACGTCTGGCTGATGACAGGTAATAGTGCCAGGATAAATGATTTGTTCCTTAATAACGAAAGTCTGGCTGATGACAGGTAATAGTGCCAGGATAAATGATTTGTTCCTTAATAACGAACCTCTGGCTGATGACAGGTAATAGTGCCAGGATAAATGATTTGTTCCTTAATAACGAACGTCTGGCTGATGACAGGTAATAGTGCCAGGAGAAATGATTTGTTCCTTAATAACGAACGTCTGGCTGATGACAGGTAATAGTGCCAGGAGAAATGATTTGTTCCTTAATAACGAACCTCTGGCTGATGACAGGTAATAGTGCCAGGATAAATGATTTGTTCCTTAATAACGAACGTCTGGCTGATGACAGGTAATAGTGCCAGGAGAAATGATTTGTTCCTTAATAACGAACGTCTGGCTGATGACAGGTAATAGTGCCAGGAGAAATGATTTGTTCCTTAATAACGAACCTCTGGCTGATGACAGGTAATAGTGCCAGGATAAATGATTTGTTCCTTAATAACAACTCTGGCTGATGACAGGTAATATAGTGCCAGGATAAACGATTTGTTCCTTAATAACGAACGTCTGGCTGATGACAGGTAATAGTGCCAGGATAAATGATTTGTTCCTTAATAAGGAACGTCTGGCTGATGACAGGTAATATTGCCAGGAGAAAAGATTTGTTCCTAATACCGAACGTCTGACTGATGACAGGTAATAGTGCCAGGATAAATGATTTGTTCCTTAATACCGAACGTCTGGCTGATGACAGGTAATAGTGCCAGGATAAATGATTTGTTCCTTAATAACAACTCTGGCTGATGACAGGTAATAGTGCCAGGATAAATGATTTGTTCCTTAATAACGAACGTCTGGCTGATGACAGGTAATAGTGCCAGGATAAATGATTTGTTCCTTAATAACGAGCCTCTGGCTGATGACAGGTAATAGTGCCAGGATAAATGATTTGTTCCTTAATAACGAATGTCTGGCTGATGACAGGCATGATATAAAACCACTGGTAAATTTGGCATTACATACCATTTATAGAAAGTATAATGTATATTTTACTTGTATTTACATGTTTATCATGTATTATACATGTAATCTAATTAGTTTGTATGCATGTTTAACGGTCTTGAAATGGAAAGTATGAGGTTTCAGAATTTGAGACTAGCCACTAATTGTATTTTTTCAGTCAAATTTAAAGCAGTGTCTTGATCCCAACAGAACTTTCATGAATTGTCAACATCCCTTTATTTTGTTATGTGAAAATAAAAGAATAAAATTCAGTAAACACATGTTGATTGTAAAGTTTTATTGTAGCACAAAAATGTACTTCATTTAGAATTTGATCTTGTTCATTCTATCATGTACTATGATAACATACATGTTTCTTGTCTTTCAGGTCTGTTGCCCATTACAACATAGAAGACGGAACAATTTTAGAAACCACCTCCAATCCGTTTTGGGCCACATGTATTTATATTAAGAAATGTGAAGCAGACAAAGAACTGTCAGCCAATCCTAATGACCCTCATATTCTGGCTTGGACCAAGAAATCTATACCACGAAAGCTAACACTGCTGTCTGTGCTCTTCAACTCTAAAAAGTATGAGTTCAATACAATGTAATAGAATCTCATATGGTTCAGCTGAATTGCATAGCTATTTCATTCTGAAAATTGAAAATGTCTGTATATCTATCTGTCAGTATTTGCCTGAATTATTTAAAATTCTAGACAGAACATATTCTCACAAGTAAGATTTAATCTGTATCTTGCCACGACGGATGATAATTATGACTTTATAGTTTGTACTAAGGACCTACTGGTATATCATGTATGTAAATGTTTTGTCAGTTATGATACATGTACTATAATGTAGTGTAGAGATACACGTGTACTTGATTTTCTGTAGTGAGTTCCGTGCCCAACCTCCACATTTTCCGACACTGGATGACTTTGTTCTGTATTTGGAACGCCTGAACAAAAAAGGAGCCACCATGAACCCTCATTTTACACAGAAGGACCTACGTGTCATGCATAACGACTTCTTACAAAATGATGTGGGCAGGTCAGGCGATCCCCTGGGCAATTTTATTCGAAGATATGCAATACAACTTGGATTTAGAAGGCCAGGTGTGTACATGTATATCATCAACTTGACGTCATGATTATAGCACTGATGGTATCTTTCAAAGGACCATTTTAATAATACTTTGTTTAAAGGACAAAGGTATAATATGACCATGATGACATCATCAGTGAAATCTCTGATATACATATAATATACAGTTAACTAGTAGTATAATATTGCAGAATCATGTGATGTCAGACATTTGTTTACTTTTGAAGATTTAAAAAACATGTCCATTAGAATCTAGTGCCATAATGCTTTTGAAATTTATTTACTTCAGTATAAGGGTCTGTGATACATTGTACATGCTGATGTTGGAATCTGCCAATAATATTGAAAATTAATTAAATTATTAGAAGAGCGGTTGGACCGTACCGGAGCAGTGCGAAATGTTCATGCGCCAAAAAAGAATTGAAAATAAAACCTGTTTAAACACTTATCAATGCATGTATAAATAGTACTAAAAGTCTAATCAACAGAAAGAACTGATTTTAGTGGGTACATACATGCTTTATTTTCGTGAATTACGTAATAAACAATTCAATTATGAAGGAATTTATAAAGCAATCCCTCATCAATCATTCAAAAGCCGGCGACGTCAAGTTTATTAGCGGAGCAGTAAATGGTACTAAGATATTGTGTTGATCGTGGATTGACCCCTTTTTAGACAAAGTAAGAAATGAAAACATCAGAAAAGTATGGAAATGTTCGCAGAGTATTAGTATACATGTATGTACAAGAGATTTTCCGACGAATTGACAGACAAAACTAAACAATGGCACAAGGAGAGGGGCGATATTCAGACAGTTAATTTGGCGAGAAACGTCATTGATGAAGACCGGCATCGAACAGTAAAAGAAATGGAAGAGAGGGTCCATATAAGTAAATTTACTGTGCAGAAAAGCCTGTCAAATGGATTAAATATGTATCTCGTTTCTGCTCAATGCGTCTATTATCAAATATATGAGAAGAATTTATGAGATGTCAGGCCTTGAAACTCGTGAAAATCTTTGGTTGTCATTCGGGCAACCTGCTTTGAATATCAGGTTGCCCGAAACCATTTTTACTTGCCCGAAATCATTGAACTGAAAAACTAAGCTGTCATTCTTTATTTCCACTAATTTGAACATTTTACATAAATTCAATTTCTTTTTCAACAAATTCCTCATTTAAATCATCAGAGTCATATTCAGGTTCACCTGTTTCTAAGTCTTCCTCTTGCTCTGTTAATACATTCTCTCCTTGCGAAAAAAAAAAGCTAAATTCATTTGGAGATGAGATCAGGTGACCGGAGACAGTAAGCATCTCCTGCTTCCCAGCAAAACCCGTCTCACTCCCGTAATGTGCGATGTAACAATACAGAAACCAAATCAAATATTGCCAAATATTCCGGGGAAGTTACTCTGAGAATGGACCTTTTTGTTTTCTTTTTAGGTGGTTCAACACCTTGAATAAATTTCTACATCATTGTAAAAATATTGATTTATCATGCAGGAAATTAACAACCGGATTATAAAATTAGGGCTGATAACGGACCGTCGTACGAAAACTTTAAACCTATCGTGAAGTCTGCTATCTGAAAATTCCTAGTTTTTCTGATTCTGACTTAAAGTAAAGATGATTTAAAATTTTTATTCATTATTTCATTGAGGTAAGCATACATTGAATGTTTGAAAATAGGTCGTCAGTCGGACGAATTGGTCTCAATTCTAGGTCGTCCCACAGGTATGTAGGTTGTTTTTGACGATCGGACGACCGCGAATTTCGAGCCCTGAGATGTTTTCTTTAGGCATATTCTTAACCGCAGTCCCTGGATCCATGACGTTACATATCATGCGCCGGTGGACGTCACCCTACATCTTTATTTCTTCTATAAAAACTTTACTATTGAAGATAAATTATTGATTTTTCATGTACAGAAGCCGATTTGTATGTCATATTTATCAGTGCAAAGTTTATATAAATGCAGCCCTTTACAACTTTCTTATTTCCAATGTCTACGATTTTCTGGGACAACCCTCGTACATGATTTGATTTTCATGAAATTGTGCTGTAAAAAATAACTGTTCAGTGCTTTGATAGAGAGACAGAGGACTATTCTGTGTAAAGTCATCATGCATTGTTATTTTTGACCGTAGGTTAGCCTTCAGGACTTTTCATGCAATAGGTTTTTGGAGGTACATGTACATGTACATCTTTGATATAAAGTCAGCATGCATCCACATAGTATCCAGTATAGGCTGAAAACTGCTGATTCTTAGATTATTTTTGTACATCATATCTTCATTTAACATTTCTTAGAAATTCATACACGGTTATACATTATATGCAACAGATGATCCAGTCAACCAAAACAGGGGGAGGACCACATTACAACATGGTGGTAGGGCAGTCCAAAATAGAAATAATGCCCAGCAGGTCAGAGGTCAAAGACAGGTTGCAAGAGGTCAAAGGGTAAAACCTGATTGTTTGTAATGTTGAAAATTAAGCATGTACATGTACAGCTGACACTCGTTATCTCAAACTCGGTTATCTCGAAATTCCGTTTATCTCGAAGTCGAGCGGCGGTCCCATCTTTTTTCCTTCATATTCTAACCAATTTGACTTCGGATAACTCGAAATCGGTTATCTCGAAATTTCGCTTATCTCGAAGTAATGTCGAAGTCCCAAGTCATTTTCTTCGTGTATTCTATACTCGTTAAGTCGAAGTCCTAATGTTTGTATAAACAAACCAATTGACATACCAAACAATAGTGAAATCGCATGGTAAACAAACAATTATAAGTACTGGTAACGCAGGTTGACTGACTCGCCGTTGTTTGATCGACCGTGACATCAAAATTAATTAAGGGGGATAACAGTTAATTAGATAATATCATTGCGGAAACAATGATATGTGTATGTTTCATTCATTAAAATTGCATTGTTTGTTATGTTGAAATTCTTATGAGAAGCGACGGCTAAAAAAAAAACCAATACAACCCCCCCCCCCCCCTAAAAAAAATCCGGAAGATTTAACGTAAACTGAAATAAAGCAATTTGAGCAACAATGATTATACTGATGGTCTACAAAATAATCCATACATAAAATTTCATACAGTAAGAGGAAGATGATTAAACTTGATTGCATGCGAGTAAATTTAAATGAAGACATGTATACGACTTTGAAATATAGCAGACGAAAAAATTAAATATAGCGTACGAACAAATGTCTTCATTGTACTTTGATGACACAATGATCTAAAACTCTTGAAGGTAAACGGCTTATGGCAAATTGACAAGACAACCAAACTTGTATTATATCAGGGCCGCTGCGATCGGCGCGGAAAGGGGGGGGGGGTCACACAACGAATAAAAATACCTGACATTCTTAATGCGCCTCTTTGTAAAATTTCAGTATTAAGAATACGTTTATGGCACTTCTAGAATCTGTTCTACGTTGTGAAGTAAACATTACATTGTCAGCATGAGTAGCCTTTTAAGCTCCGATATCTATTGTATAAAATACAATAGCAAAACGATTCTTTCAGCCTTATAGGTGGTACAATACATTCGAAAATATACTGTAAATTCGACTGACGTTTATCTCGAACTCCGCTTATGTCGAAGTATTTTCAGTGGGCCCATCGACTTCAAGATAACGAGTGTCAGCTGTATTAGCAAATTGCATATTTATCTGAATATTAAAAATTAAACAAAAATACAAGTTGTCATATCAGACATTAAACAATCCCTGAATTCTTTAATAGTCAAAATTGATTTAAAATTATTTGAACGTAACTTACAGAATTTCAACTGCGGCGACTGTGAAGTAGCCTTAGCGGAGCTATACTGCTCTGATTGTCAGAATGCCACAGACGGACATGGACTGTATCTGTGTAGACAGTGCTCTGATACTCTACATAGTGGGGCGGCTAGACGTAGACATCAAGTAGACAGTAAGTAACTATTGTCAGAATGCTACAGACGGACATGGACTGTATCTGTGTAGACAGTGCTCTGATACTCTACATAGTGGGGCGGCTAGACGTAGACATCAAGTAGACAGTAAGTAACTATTGTCAGAATGCTACAGATGGACATGGACTGTATCTGTGTAGACAGTGCTCTGATACTCTACATAGTGGGGCGGCTAGACGTAGACATCAAGTAGACAGTAAGTAACTATTGTCAGAATGCTACAGATGGACAAGGACTGTATCTGTGTAGACAGTGCTCTGATACTCTACATAGTGGGGCGGCTAGACGTAGACATCAAGTAGACAGTAAGTAACTATTGTCAGAATGCTACAGATGGACAAGGACTGTATCTGTGTAGACAGTGCTCTGATACTCTACATAGTGGGGCGGCTAGACGTAGACATCAAGTAGACAGTAAGTAACTATTGTCAGAATGCTACAGACAGACATGGACTGTATCTGTGTAGACAGTGCTCTGATACTCTACATAGTGGGGCGGCTAGACGTAGACATCAAGTAGACAGTAAGTAACTATTGTCAGAATGCTACAGATGGACAAGGACTGTATCTGTGTAGACAGTGCTCTGATACTCTACATAGTGGGGCGGCTAGACGTAGACATCAAGTAGACAGTAAGTAACTATTGTCAGAATGCTACAGATGGACATGGACTGTATCTGTGTAGACAGTGCTCTGATACTCTACATAGTGGGGCGGCTAGACGTAGACATCAAGTAGACAGTAAGTAACTATTGTCAGAATGCTACAGATGGACAAGGACTGTATCTGTGTAGACAGTGCTCTGATACTCTACATAGTGGGGCGGCTAGACGTAGACATCAAGTAGACAGTAAGTAACTATTGTCAGAATGCTACAGATGGACAAGGACTGTATCTGTGTAGACAGTGCTCTGATACTCTACATAGTGGGGCGGCTAGACGTAGACATCAAGTAGACAGTAAGTAACTATTGTCAGAATGCTACAGACAGACATGGACTGTATCTGTGTAGACAGTGCTCTGATACTCTACATAGTGGGGCGGCTAGACGTAGACATCAAGTAGACAGTAAGTAACTATTGTCAGAATGCTACAGATGGACAAGGACTGTATCTGTGTAGACAGTGCTCCGATACTCTACATAGTGGGGCGGCTAGATGTAGACATCAAGTAGACAGTATGTAACTATTGTCAGAATGCTACAGATGGACAAGGACTGTATCTGTGTAGACAGTGCTCTGATACTCTACATAGTGGGGCGGCTAGACGTAGACATCAAGTAGACAGTAAGTAACTATTGTCAGAATGCTACAGACAGACATGGACTGTATCTGTGTAGACAGTGCTCTGATACTCTACATAGTGGGGCGGCTAGACGTAGACATCAAGTAGACAGTAAGTAACTATTGTCAGAATGCTACAGATGGACAAGGACTGTATCTGTGTAGACAGTGCTCTGATACTCTACATAGTGGGGCGGCTAGACGTAGACATCAAGTAGACAGTAAGTAACTATTGTCAGAATGCTACAGACAGACATGGACTGTATCTGTGTAGACAGTGCTCTGATACTCTACATAGTGGGGCGGCTAGACGTAGACATCCAAGTAGACAGTAAGTAACTATTGTCAGAATGCTACAGATGGACAAGGACTGTATCTGTGTAGACAGTGCTCTGATACTCTACATAGTGGGGCGGCTAGACGTAGACATCAAGTAGACAGTAAGTAACTATTGTCAGAATGCTACAGACAGACATGGACTGTATCTGTGTAGACAGTGCTCTGATACTCTACATAGTGGGGCGGCTAGACGTAGACATCATGTAGACAGTAAGTAACTATTGTCAGAATGCTACAGATGGACAAGGACTGTATCTGTGTAGACAGTGCTCTGATACTCTACATAGTGGGGCGGCTAGACGTAGACATCAAGTAGACAGTAAGTAACAATTACAGATAGACATGGACTGTATCTATGTAGACAGTGCTCTGAAACTCCACATAGTGGGGCGGCTAGACTTAGACATCAAGTAGACAGTAAATAACTATTGTCAGAATGCTACAGACAGACATGGACTGTATCTGTGTAGACAGTGCTCTGATACTCTACATAGTGGGGCGGCTAGACGTAGACATCAAGTAGACAGTAAGTAACTATTGTCAGAATGCTACAGATGGACAAGGACTGTATCTGTGTAGACAGTGCTCTGATACTCTACATAGTGGGGCGGCTAGACGTAGACATCAAGTAGACAGTAAGTAACTATTGTCAGAATGCTACAGATGGACAAGTACTGTATCTGTGTAGACAGTGCTCTGATACTCTACATAGTGGGGCGGCTAGACGTAGACATCAAGTAGACAGTAAGTAACTATTGTCAGAATGCTACAGATGGACAAGGACTGTATCTGTGTAGACAGTGCTCTGATACTCTACATAGTGGGGCGGCTAGACGTAGACATCAAGTAGACAGTAAGTAACTATTGTCAGAATGCTACAGACAGACATGGACTGTATCTGTGTAGACAGTGCTCTGATACTCTACATAGTGGGGCGGCTAGACGTAGACATCCAAGTAGACAGTAAGTAACTATTGTCAGAATGCTACAGATGGACAAGGACTGTATCTGTGTAGACAGTGCTCTGATACTCTACATAGTGGGGCGGCTAGACGTAGACATCAAGTAGACAGTAAGTAACTATTGTCAGAATGCTACAGACAGACATGGACTGTATCTGTGTAGACAGTGCTCTGATACTCTACATAGTGGGGCGGCTAGACGTAGACATCATGTAGACAGTAAGTAACTATTGTCAGAATGCTACAGATGGACAAGGACTGTATCTGTGTAGACAGTGCTCTGATACTCTACATAGTGGGGCGGCTAGACGTAGACATCAAGTAGACAGTAAGTAACAATTACAGATAGACATGGACTGTATCTATGTAGACAGTGCTCTGAAACTCCACATAGTGGGGCGGCTAGACTTAGACATCAAGTAGACAGTAAATAACTATTGTCAGAATGCTACAGACAGACATGGACTGTATCTGTGTAGACAGTGCTCTGATACTCTACATAGTGGGGCGGCTAGACGTAGACATCAAGTAGACAGTAAGTAACTATTGTCAGAATGCTACAGATGGACAAGGACTGTATCTGTGTAGACAGTGCTCTGATACTCTACATAGTGGGGCGGCTAGACGTAGACATCAAGTAGACAGTAAGTAACTATTGTCAGAATGCTACAGATGGACAAGTACTGTATCTGTGTAGACAGTGCTCTGATACTCTACATAGTGGGGCGGCTAGACGTAGACATCAAGTAGACAGTAAGTAACTATTGTCAGAATGCTACAGACAGACATGGACTGTATCTGTGTAGACAGTGCTCTGATACTCTACATAGTGGGGCGGCTAGACGTACACATCAAGTAGACAGTAAGTAACTATTGTCAGAATGCTACAGATGGACAAGGACTGTATCTGTGTAGACAGTGCTCTGATACTCTACATAGTGGGGCGGCTAGACGTAGACATCAAGTAGACAGTAAGTAACTATTGTCAGAATGCTACAGATGGACATGGACTGTATCTGTGTAGACAGTGCTCTGAAACTCTACATAGTGGGGCGGCTAGACGTAGACATCAAGTAGACAGTAAGTAACAATTACAGATAGACATGGACTGTATCTATGTAGACAGTGCTCTGAAACTCCACATAGTGGGGCGGCTAGACGTAGACATCAAGTAGACAGTAAGTAACTATTGTCAGAATGCTACAGATGGACATGGACTGTATCTGTGTAGACAGTGCTCTGATACTCTACATAGTGGGGCGGCTAGACGTAGACATCAAGTAGACAGTAAGTAACTATTGTCAGAATGCTACAGATCGACATGGACTGTATCTGTGTAGACAGTGCTCTGATACTCTACATAGTGGGGCGGCTAGACGTAGACATCAAGTAGACAGTAAGTAACTATTGTCAGAATGCTACAGACAGACATGGACTGTATCTGTGTAGACAGTGCTCTGATACTCTACATAGTGGGGCGGCTAGACGTAGACATCAAGTAGACAGTAAGTAACTATTGTCAGAATGCTACAGATGGACAAGGACTGTATCTGTGTAGACAGTGCTCTGATACTCTACATAGTGGGGCGGCTAGACTTAGACATCAAGTAGACAGTAAGTAACTATTACAGATAGACATGGACTGTATCTATGTAGACAGTGCTCTGAAACTCCACATAGTGGGGCGGCTAGACGTAGACATCAAGTAGACAGTAAGTAACTATTGTCAGAATGCTACAGACAGACATGGACTGTATCTGTGTAGACAGTGCTCTGATACTCTACATAGTGGGGCGGCTAGACGTAGACATCAAGTAGACAGTAAGTAACTATTGTCAGAATGCCACAGATGGACATGGACTGTATCTGTGTAGACAGTGCTCTGATATTCTACATAGTGGGGCGGCTAGACGTAGACATCAAGTAGACAGTAAGTAACTATTGTCAGAATGCCACAGATGGACATGGACTGTATCTGTGTAGACAGTGCTCTGATACTCTACATAGTGGGGCGGCTAGACGTAGACATCATGTAGACAGTAAGTAACTATTGTCAGAATGCTACAGATGGACATGGACCGTATCGGTGTAGACAGTGCTCTGATACTCTACATAGTGGGACGGCCAGATGTGGACATCAAGTAGACAGTAAGTAACTATTGTCAGAATGCTACAGATGGACACAGACTGTAACTGTGTAGACAGTGCTCTGATACTCTACATAGTGGGGCGGCTAGATTATAGACATCAAGTAGACAGTAAGTAACTATTGTCAGAATGCTACAGACAGACATGGACTGTATCTGTGTAGACAGTGCTCTGATACTCTACATAGTGGGGCGGCTAGACGTAGACATCAAGTAGACAGTAAGTAACTATTGTCAGAATGCTACAGACAGACATGGACTGTATCTGTGTAGACAGTGCTCTGATACTCTACATAGTGGGGCGGCTAGACGTAGACATCAAGTAGACAGTAAGTAACTATTGTCAGAATGCTACAGACAGACATGGACTGTATCTGTGTAGACAGTGCTCTGATACTCCACATAGTGGGGCGGCTAGATGTAGACATGAAATTTTTGACTAGAAGTATTATGCAAGCATAAAAGATTATAGCCAGAAACTAATTTCAAATGTGACATTTTCTATGTTAATTTTGCTATAAATAAATGTTCATGACATTTAACACTGAGCCTAACATAGAAAAATTAACATTAAGAATGCTCTTTAAAATAGTTACCAGGTGCTAGTTAATCATGTTAATATGTAGTATTGATGATCATAAATCCTATATTATACATGTAAATTACATGTATGAGAAATCAAACATAATAAAATCGTTTTCAAATCTATCATCAGGCAAAGAAGAAAATCTTGCGATTTTCCAATTTTGATCTATTTTTATACTAACAAAGCTGTTAAAGTAGGATTTTTGTTTCACAAACAAAACTTTTATCTTTATGTACAACTACATGTATCTGTTACAGATTTGGAGAATGCTCCAAAGGTTTCGGCGCCATATGTACCACATGTAAGTTCAAATTTAAACTCAAGTTATACATCTTATATCACTAAGCATAGAAGTTTTATCTTCAGTAAAAATAAAATAAATATTGAGTCTAGAAGATTATACATGTACATATAGTTGAAGGTAATTCTTACGACTTTTCACGTACACGCTTTACTGTCCTGTTCACTAAATCCAGAGCACCCTGTTCTCCCGGTTTTCTCTAAAATTATTGTCATATTCCAAAAAGATATCAATTTTAAAGTACTCCTTTAGTCATAACAGAAAATACCATTGTTATGGCTGTAAGTCAATTAAGTCAGAAATAAGACGGAAAATAAAAAGTATACAGGGATTTTCTATTGTAAAATCACTGAAAATGCGTGAAGTCGGACACTTTGACGTCACTGTTTACTATTGTTGACACGGAGAACAATATGGCGACGGCTCGAAATTAACATGGGAATTTCCTGTAGACATTTTATTTTTCATATTGCGGTTTGAAGGCAGCTGATAGGGTAAGTTGAGGTTAATTACCAGTTACGACTAAAGGAGGTCAATCCTCGGAAACAACAATTAAAAGGAAAATTCTTCAGACGACATAATAAATCGCCAAAACAGGGTGCTCTGGATTTACAGTAGCGAACAGGACAGTAGGTTGTATAAGACCCTTGAGGACTGTCACTTTCCTAGTGGTCTATACTGTATTTATATTATATGCATGTAGATTCAATAGTATACATGTTTTACAGGCATTCAAAGCTCCTTTTTCCATACTTGTGGCTATGTACAGGTAAATAACAATAATTTTCTTGCTTCCTTAAATTTCTTGAAGAAATGTGTATTTCTGTATAGTAATCCATCAAGTCTCTGGCATTTTTATATGGAGAGTTATTTCTTTAATTCTGAGACCTAAAATCGTGAATTTATACATGTATATACATGTATGCACAACCAATGTAATTCCATGAGATGTTACTATTGAAAGGAACGTTTTGCAATTCGTGTATTAACACTCGTGACGTCACAATGCATCAGATCTAAAGAAAATTGCCGCGACGGCTGTTCTAACCTGCAAACTGAACCCGCGGTGATCTGAATTTTGACGTCACTCTTTTACCTAGAAAAGGCAATTTCAGAAAACAAGAATGAAATAGACAACTACATGTATAGTGCATATATATAGAATAAATGTCATAATTTGTGTTTTGTTACGGGTATACAACACACAGCAAGTGCATTTATTGCTAACGGGCATTACATGTACGATAAATGCACTCGCTGTGTGTTGTATACCCGTAACAAAACACAAATTAAGACACTTATTCTCTATATATAATTTTAAATTTACATATATTTTAAGTCAAAAGCATGAACATGAAATAAATCAGAACAAAAAATAGGATTGATCTGTATCATATTACATGTAGTTTGGAAATGTTTTATAGGAGATTTACATTTATACGATCTTTCTCAGAGCTCTAAGAGAAAGACCAGCTAAATTAAGTATGACGGAGGAAGAAATTAAGGAGAGAGCCCAGCCATTAACAGATACAGACCTACAAGACAAACAGACAGGTAAGAAGCTAAATACATTAACATTAGCTAATAAACATAAATCATTTAATTTTCATTATAACAATGATTCTGATTGGTTAAAAATTCCTGGTATACTGTATCCAAAAAAATAATCTGGCAACATCATTTCCATATATTTAGAATCATTATGCTCACCGAAAAATTTCAAGGGAGCTTATACATGTAGTCGCCATCGTTTCTGTCCGTCCGTCTGTCCAACACAAACTCCTTAACCCGACATTAGAATTTGATGATATTTTACACAAATGTTCATTAGGATGGATCCTTTGGGACAAAGGTCACTTAAGGTCAATTATCAAAGGTCAAGGTCATTTCCAGGCTAACAATAGAGTTTTTTGCAATAAAAAAATTGAAAATGAATTAAAAATCAGTATTTTGTCCAAATGGTCTGAAATTTTGTACAATGATAGAATAATGCATAATCTTTTACATATCTTACGAGTGTCAAGATTTTTTTATTGTGTTGATGACGCAGGGGGTGTTGGGTGTTACACATAACTCCTGGTGACTGTATAATACATTGTATATAGGCTGCATGAAAATGTCATCATAGATCCCTCAATCAGGGTAGCCCCTTTAGGACCAAGGTCAATCATCAAAGGTCAAGGTCATTTTCCAGCTAAAAATAGCTTATTTCCTTAAGCTTAAGTTTTTAAATTAATCAAAATCATTGTTTTACAATTCATCAAAAAGAAGTGTTTTGTCAAAACGGTCTGAAATTTTGAATAATGATGGAATTTTGAATATTAATAAAGTGGACATCCATAGCAAGAAAGTACATGTATCAATTACCTGTCAACCGATCTCCTTATACATGTAAGTAATTGATTTTAGTATAAGAATTAGAAAAGCATAATCTTTTAAATAAGTTACGGGTTTTAAGATTTTTATATTGCGCTGATGAGAAATTGTGTGCCAAGAGGGAGGGGTGGGGTGGGGTGGGGTTGGGGGTTAGACACAACTTCAGGTGAGTGTATACATGTATAATGTGTATATACGCATGTAGGCTTTACAAAAAATGGACATTATACATGTAGATGTAAAACAATAAATATTGAAACAATAAATACATGTAACTTCAGTAGGAGTAATGTTACAGAGCAGAGGTAATAATCTTTCATACAAGAATGTCTTACACTGTTCATCATTTGACTTTTACATATTTAGGTCAGTACTGTGCAGGATTTGATTGTATGGAGAAGTTACTGATGATGAGGGGATTTGTACAGAGAGAGGACGCCAGAAATCCCACGTAAGTACTGTTTGTGTACCTGTGTACCTACATGTATATGACGTGTACATGTTTTAGGCCAGTGAAGTTACTGATGATGAGAGGATTTGTGCAGAGAGAGGACGTCAGAAATACCACATAAGTACTGTGTGTGTACCTATATGACATGTACATGTTTTAGGCCAGTGAAGTTACTGATGATGAGAGGATTTGTGCAGAGAGAGGACACCAGAAATCCTTTGTAAGCACTGTACATTTTGTTTATTTTTGCCTGCTTCATACACTGTGCATTATCAGGTAAGCACTGTCAAAAGGGTGCTTTACATGTTATTTACTTCATTGTTTATTAGATGGGCACTGTCAAGTTTGTGCTACATGTAATTCAAGATATCACTTATTGCTTCATTTGTAATACATGTCCTTGATGTTCATAGGTTGAATATAGTCAATGTTAGATATGAAATGTACTGTTTACAGTATTCTTATTTCTTTAACTTCCATAGGACAGATGATGATGATGATGATGATTTCTTTCACAGATATGCACTGACAGATCTAGGAGAGGAACTTGCAGAGAGACTTTTTACCTTCCAGCAGGCTGTACAGAGATTTATGATGTCAAACCATATACCTCAAATACCTCAGTCTAATAGGTTTGCATAACATATTTTCTGAATCTTTATTAATACATGTATCTGTCAATTTCTGAAGCAACATGAACATGTCCTTAATTTCAGTGGATTAAGATATTTATCTACGGCCCTTAACATGCTTATCAGCAGAATTATCATTGAGTTCTGGCTATAAATAAACATTAGGAATGCTCACTGCGGGGAAACCAATGGTGAAGTGAAAGATGTCAGGATGTAGTAGGCATGCAGCTGTAGAGATTATATTGATGCTGGCTCTGATATTTATTTTCATATGTACAAGGTCAGAGGTCAAGGTTAGTTAATGTTGAATTTCTTCATTTCCTTTATTATGTACAATTACAAGGTCAGAGGTCAAGGTTAGTTAATGTTGAATTTCTTCAGTTCCTTTATTATGTACAATTACAAAGTCAGAGGTCAAAATTAGTTAATGTTGAATTTCTTCATTTCCTTTATTATGTATAATTACAAGGTCAGAGGTCAAGGTTAGTAAATGTTGAATTTCTTCATTTCCTTTATTATGTACAATTACAAGGTCAGAGGTCAAGGTTAGTTAATGTTGAATTTCTTCATTTCCTTTATAATGTACAATTACAAGGTCAGAAGTCAAGGTTAGTTAATGTTGAATTTCTTCATTTCCTTTATTATGTACAATTACAAGGTTGGAGGTCAAGGTTAGTTAATGTTGAATTTCTTCATTTCCTTTATTATGTACAATTACAAGGTCGGAGGTCAAGGTTAGTTAATGTTGAATTTCTTCGTTTTCCTTTATCATGTACAATTACAAGGTTAGAGGTCAAGGTTAGTTAATGTTGAATTTCTTTGTTTTCCTTTATTATGTACAATTACAAGGTCAGAGGTCAAGGTTAGTTAATGTTGAATTTCTTTGTTTTCCTTTATTATGTACAATTACAAGGTCAGAGGTCAAGGTTAGTTTATGTTGAATTTCTTCGTTTTCCCTAATTATGTACAATTACAAGGTCAGAGGTCAAGGTTAGTTAATGTTAAATTTCTTCGTTTTCCTGTATACATGATATTCTTTCTTTCTATACAGTCAAGGTTGTTATGGGGGTAAGAGAATTTGTCTGATTGTGGATGAACAGGAGAGAGACAAGGAGAGGTTATTATCTATAGCAAGGGAACGTAACATCAATGTACAAGTAAGGCAACTAGGAGCAGGAGACTACATCTGGATAATGACCCCTCCCCAGGACAGTCAGAACTTTCGATGCATGGGTAGGAATAACACAGAAGAGATAGTAAGTTTCAAAAGATGGTGATAAGTATTGCTAAATTGTTGTACAATTCATTTAGGTGTTAAGTGAATGAATGGATTAATTTTCTGCTTTAAATAAATGTCATTGAAATTCTTTTGTTTGTAATAAGGTGCTGCCTTATATAGTGGAAAGGAAAAGCTGGGAAGATCTCCGAGAAAGTGTCAGAACAAAGAGGTTTTATAAGCAGATCAACAACATGCTGGTAATGTACATTTTAATACATCTATTAACATTGTAAATAGTGTATAAAAGAGGAGTGTATTATACATTTAGTTGAACCTGCTATGTACATTTACTTACAAATGAATGTTCTTGAGGTACTGTTTGTACTACCCTTGTTGTAATTTTTATCCCTTCTCTGACTTGAACTTCTTTTCATAACAATACTAATAATAACATGTATATTGTATGTACATGTAGGTGAAGTTTCATTTACATGTAGCATAAAATAAGTCTTAGGAACATGGTTAACGAGTATATGTATATACATGTACATGTTCATGTACATTTTAACGAGAGGAAAATATTCTCAAAGTAAGGCCATATAAAATTCATAGGTCGTTTCTCAGATACCACCACGCGCTATAATTTGCCGCAGACGAGACGTTCTTATTGCAACTGCAGAAAAATGTACCTGCCGTGTGTCATTTTCATTTGTTACTTAAAAACGAAGTTTAATCATTCAAATGGTACCTGATAAATATTTAAGTGTAATCACAGCACATTCCGTATATATGGTTACATTAGGACGACTTTATTTACGCGCCTTCTGTTAAATATAAATTTGTATAGCTATTGTACACGTGAATGGCTACTGACCACCTACTGACACGAGTCATGGACGCTTAAATGACCAATTTGTGTGTTTAAATCGTTTAGTATACATTCAAGGATTTAATCTTTATTGGTCTCTAATGCATACATAAATATTAATACCAGACAATACCTATCAAGTATTGATATTGAGATGTTGCCGAGTCTATTGATAATGACGTCGGTGTAAATAGTAAACATGGACTGCCGATTAGATTCTGCTTCATCTAGACCTGGCCTCCGAAGACGCTATATGCCGAGATTTTGACCAAATAAACGATGCGAGGGGTCATATAGCGTGGACACGCCAATCGAGACACGAGGATTTAATTTGAACTTCGTTTATTATAAACAAAAAACACACATCAAGTCTCTTACGCGTCGCTACTCAAAGCATTTAAAATGTGGCAGGAAGATTTAAAAAGTAAAATTATGTAAAGGAAAGTGGAGACTGCCACAAATTTCAGTGTACAATTATTTTGACTTATAGTTCAAAAATAATTTCCTATGAAAGAAAATAAGGGGGGGGGGGGTTATGACAAGGCACAAGATTTTTTTAATTTGAGGATAAGAAATTTGTTGAGTTGATATGCAATACTTTGGTTAGAATACAACTATCTCCCATTTTACTAAATAAATAAAATGTTTTAAACTCTACACATACCAAAAAATAAAAAAAAAATTGAGTATATGTAAAACATTTTGCTTAACATAAATTATGGGAGTGCCCTTGATTGAAAAAAAAATGGCAGTGACCTTGATTGAAAAAAAAAAAACAACTAAAAGTAAAAACCCTAGATACTGTACCTTGCCACTTTTTTTAGACCCAATTATCTGAGAAACAACTATTTATTTTCACATGGCCTAAAGTCCATAATTTCATGATGCCTGAAGTTTTCGTACAAGTATGATATTTTTTATATTTATATACAGGGTAGTGGTATAGAGAACTGTTTTTATTTACTGGAGGGATCTATGGGCAGAATGAGGTACAAACCATCAGAGGAACAACAGAAAAAACTTAGAGTAGGTCTCCTTAGCTTCATTCATTATTGCAGTAATCTACCGATATCTGAAAATTTAGGTGATGATACTGTAGCAGAGAGTCATGTAGAGCAGTTCGACTACTGGCCTGGTTCAATACAATAAAACACACTCAGTCTGATGATCGGTTTCACTGACATTTATTCAAAAAGGTGAATGCATGGGAACCTACAAAGTACAATAACAATCATAGATAATTTAGATAAATTTACAATAAATAATCCAATTAATGAATTAATTTAAATCATTTCATTTCATTACTTTAAAAAAATATTGTAACTCTGATCTGATTTTACAGTCTTCAAAAATATAAGAGTTGTCTCTCTTACACCAGTATCAAAAATATTTCAATCATCATACATTACATCGTAATCATAGTAACAAAAATATATAAATTGGAAAAATAGAATTGCATTAATAATTCATTCAAACAATATAAATCACAATACATTTTATAATCAATACGACATAGAAAATAATGACAATAATAATAATACCTGTTAATTCAACAGGACCAGACATATGGACGTGACGACTGACGACGTACATACAGACTACATGTATCACTGAAGACTCTAGACAGACCTAAATAAATGATAATACAACTAAGGATAGGAATAATGCTAATACTCCATAGAATTCATTTATGGTAAAAATACAAATAATTCAGGATCTGTATAACGGGAATTCATATTACCTTTAAGGGAATTATGAAAATATAAAATAGAAGAATTTATGGAAATATTCTCTCAAAATAATTCATTACAAATCTATTCTCAACGAGGAATGGGGGTTTGATCTCAAGAAAAAAGTTCAAGATGATTTTCAGTTGTGAGCAATACTTGAGGATAATGTGTGAAGTAGAAAGTTTGCTGCTGACAAACTCTTTTCTTGTGAACTTGAATTTTAATGTATGAATGGATTTGTAAATTGCAATTTTTATGTCGCCTGCAACTCAAGGGCAACATCAATCTCCTACGCATGTGTCCGATTTCAGTTCCGCTTTTCTTCACTTTGAAATCTACCTCTGCCTTCATCGCCTATTGTTTGTCTGCAAGATTCTTGCAGACTGGAACTGGGGCTTCATATTTGTAAATTAAGTATTGCAAGTATATACCAGCAGTTTTGACTACATTTATGAGGTATACAGTGTACATGCAATGCTTTTCTTTCGATGCAAATTATACGATGCAGTATCAGGGATTCTTTCTTCAATCGTACGTTGCCAACACGATCAGCTGAGCGAGAAGTCCCCAGTAAAAATACAAATTCTAGCTATAAATCGAAACCTACTGTCTTTAGACATGAGTCTTGTATAAATTTTCCTACATCAAGAAAAGAATCGTTTCCTTCATTGCCCATTTACTAGCCCCTAAACACTCAAATATGTGCCTCTGCCTTTGAATCTTTAGCACTGTTTACGTCAGAAGTCCGAATGACGTCACTGTGACGACATGCCGTACCTGCGATGCCTCTCGGGTTTTTTCATTGCATGAAATGGCGTAGGAAAATAGCAATGACGGCAAGGTTATATTGCAAGAATGTGCCACCTATGACCTTGTTGCAAGTTGGGGCAACATATAGGGATCACTCTGTCCGGTGTATGTCTGTATGTACATGTGTGTTTGTCTGTCTGGGAGTCTGTCACACTTTCACATAAATGGCTAAGCATGCAACTTGATTGTTATGCATTATTGTAAGACTCATAGTCTTCTATGAAAGATTCATTGGTTCCACCTGAGGGGTCTCAAAGTTATGTTAAACCCAAGGCTTGTGAGGCTTTTGCAAAATTTTGAGACCCCGAGGGTAGAAACTATGCATCCTGTGATATGTGATACAGCTGTAGCTTACATAGATGTAGTGGTATATCATAGGCCTACTCTGTAACACGTACGAGGGTATGAGAGAAACCTCTATAGAACTTGCTTGGATGGTCAAGCATGGTAAGACTCAACAAACATGGAATGAGAGTCATGGTCACCCTCAAGGTCAAGGTAACATATTTAGTGTCTGATATTTGACAAGTAACTAACCTGTTCTTGAACATTTTCATCTTTATGAAGAAGCAGTAGTACATGTCAAATTTTGTTTTAAACTTTCAGGAAACGTTGGAGACAATATTTATAGAGAATGGATTCTACGTTAATTATACAGCTTCCTGGTACAAGTCCGTGGTCTGGTTACTATGGGTTACGGCGCTCCTCAATGAAATGCTACAGAAAGGTTTGTAATGCCTTGTTAATAATTCGTGTTGCAGATGATAAACATGTTCATAATTTTTCATGTATGTAACCAATGATACATGTAGTAGATGATACATTAAGTAAAGATGTACATGTATATATTATTCAAATATTAAGCACTCCTAACATGCGTAAGACGAAGGTAGTTAACAGTTTAAGGGTTAACTGTAAATGGTTGCCTATTATGACATCATGTTTTGAATGTATAGAGAATTTACCAATGTTCAGATACTTTTGACGTTATAACAAATGGAATTATATTCCTATAATTCTAGTCGCCCATTCTTATATCGTGTGCAAGTTACAAATGCTTGAACAATTTACCAATGTTAAGATACATGACTTGTACTTTTGATGCGGTTTCACATACATGAATTTTAAGCAAAATTAAGATTGTGCAAATAATAACTCTATGTTTTTGTGCGAAATCAGTGTAAATATTAGAAAGGACTAATAGTATGATCTTACTTCTAATGTTTATGGGCTTATATTTCTTCTTGGCCATGTGCAGATTTTCCAATTCTTGCTTTGCATTGCAAAAAGACTAAAATTATACACCCATGAACACCAAAAGTAAGACATTCATTTGAAAAGAAAAAGGATCTGGTTCATAAAATCCTTTTGAAAAGATTGAATACACAAACAATGTTCTTATAGAAAAATAGAGGAAATCATCATGATTATAGACTATTATTCCACATCTATGTTTTACTGTTACAGGACAGCTATCTACAGATGGTGTACCGTACTCTGAGTTTCGTAGTAGGACAATAGGACAGTCCCGTAATCCCTCACTACAACGTACTGACTACAGACCAGGAAATAGTCACGTGTGGGACGCTGAACATTACATAGACGGTCTGTTCAGGTAAGGATAGGGTATAATACAGGGAATCTACATTACTCTGAGTAGTAGGACTATAGGACAATCCCGTAATCCCTCCAGCAATACTCACCTCGTCATACAGGCTCAGTGAATATTGTCTTCTAGTGGAGCTAAACCATTGTATTTACCTTGATAAAAGTAAATAATTGTATAATACATGTAATGTCTTAACCAGGAATGATAGAATTGATCTTGGCATCTGCCAGGCTAGAGTGATTTAATGTAATAGGTGATATGAAGTAATTGAAAGGTTTTACTTTCCATTACAGAGACAGTGTTAATGAGATTTCCTTGTTAAATGAAGTCAAATCTGGGATGAAGACAACAGACAGATACAAGAAACACGTGTTGGTTATAGAGGGACTAGAGTCGTACAATAAGGTATTGTAGAAATATGAATTTTAGCAACCATATCATGGTATACAGAGCAAGCAGCCTGAATTTTCCAAATTTCTCTAAGTCTCTACAAACATGGCTATCATGATAGCTTCAAATTGCACTTATGACAAGAACTCAAATTATGCTTAGAAATTAATCATGAAAGAATAACAAAGTGATTGAATCTTTCCAAAGTCTTGTGAATTGAGGAACCAATTTGAATAATGTTTACATGTTAGTACAAGTGCCATCCTTTATGGAACAAATGGGATGTCCATATCGTATACTTTTTGGACTGGTGAAGATTTCGGGTCAATATTCCTCTTATGGCTTAAAACCTCTGGGTAATTGGAAAAGTGGGAGGGTTGTGCGCACGTAATCCATGATAACTACTCCATCTGCTACTGACGTGGCAGATGGTTGTCCTAAGTCGGCACGGATTGCCCATCGGTCTCATTGGTTTATGTGTAGTCTTTTGTGTTTGACGTTCCTATGGTGTGAGTTGGTGTATCTTGTCCCTTTTGTGTCTCTTTCTGTGGGTATCTGCTCTGTGTTTATGCATTGGGTGTTTTGGGATTTTGCTGGGGTGGTGCAACCTAGTGTTGTTGGAGATCCCCTCCTTTCTCTTACGCATACATGTATATAGTCTGGCATGTAGTCTTTTGGTTAAGATGTTGATTTTCAGCCCTGGTATCAAAGATACAATAATGTATTTTTATTTTTCTGCTGATTTAAAGGCTTTTGAAAATAACATTTCTAGATACCAACATGTAATTAATGTTTAATTTGTAAATTTCAGAGAAGACAGTCCATTTTGAACAAGTGCTTGAACTTAGCTGACAAAAATATGGAAACCACACCAAGTATGTATTATTTCTGACTTGAAAAATGAGAGATTGTTCAGCTACATTGTATATTAACATGTACGTATGTAGAAAAATATTGACAAAAAGAATGTCAGTCACATTGTTCATCAGCTCCAAGTGAAGGTCAATGTCACTGTAAAATGTAACCGGATATGACCATTCTACCGAATTGAAGTGAGGGGTGTTCCATGCAAACAGGAGATGCTTACTCTTCCTGGGCACCTGGTCTCACTCCTAAATTGGGAGTTGCTTCTTTCCATATGGTGGAGGTCTTTGTTTGTTTGCTTTGGTTCCTGTTTTATCCTGATTTCGTATGCCTTGGGTTTAAGATTTTCTGAATTATCGATTTTGTACTCTGTATTAGGATATCGTCAATATCTATATTTGCCATTGTAATATTTTTGTGTAATATTTCACAAGAAAACATGACTTCTCAATGTATGATCTCAAAGATTTATGCTGCAATGGCTGTTCTAATTTGTAAACTGAACCCAAAGTGACCAAAATTATAAAGTTTCTCTTTAACTGTATAGAACAAGAATGAAACTGATAATTGTGGTGCATATAAATGTTCATGTACTATATAAAAGTCTCTCAGCAAGCTCATTTATTGTGTGTAATTCGCTAACGTGCATTACATGTACGGTATGCACTTGCTGTATTTAAGACACTTGTTTTCTTTACAGTACCTGATACAGTGAAGGATCACCTAGGTCCACAACTCCACAACATGCTTCATTATGACATCATGTCTTACTGGCAACTACGATTACAGGTAAGTGTCTTGAGTTGATATCTTCATTATGACATCGATGTCTTTCTGGCACCTACGATTACAGGTAAATGTCTTGAGTTGATATCTTCATTATGACATCATGTCTTACTGATAGCTACGATTACAGGTAAGTGTCATCAGTTGATGTCTTCATTATGACATCATGTCTTACTGGCAGCTACGATTACAGGTAAGTGTCTTACTGGCAGGTACGATTACAGGTAAGTGTCTTGAGTTGATATCTTCATTATGACATCATGTCTTACTGGCAGCTACGATTACAGGTAAGTGTCTTGAGTTGATATCTTCATTTTGACATTACGTCTTACTGGCAGCTACAATTACAGGTAAGTTTCTTCATTATGACATCATGTCTTACTGGCAGCTACGTTACAGGTATTATACCAAGTGTTTCTTTGATTTTATGAGATTGTGTTCCATTTGTGCAGGTTGCTAATAAAAAAGCATGGAGACATCATTGAATTCCTTTAAAAACGTCGGATTTGTAGCACTGTTTCCCTTAATTTCATACTTGTGTCCATGGAATTTTACATGTCAGATACGTGCAAAAATGGGAAGTAACTTAGTATTTCGAAAAGTCTGAATTGGCCACATACACCTAATTGGCAATACCCTGATTGATATACTGTACGTTATACATTCAAGAAACTTACAGGGATGATGAAGCATCCTTAAGCTCAACACCAAATGAGGGTCAAGGTCATATACTAAGGGTCAAACAGGGGTCATTCAGAATAACTGTTTTTGAACAGTATTTATACATTCAACATTGCCTGAAAACCATTTTACAAACCTTCTAGATAGGACTCCAGGTCAATGAATGAAAGTCAAACACAATACCAAAAACTGCAATCCAAAAATGACAATCCAAAAATGACAATCAAGAACATGATACAACAGTACAAATTATAGAAAAATATCAAACAAAACATGCACATGATGTAGGGAGGAGATCACCAACAGTGAATAGATAGGGATGTATTAAGAGGAGAGAAACATGGAGACGGTAATACAGTACCATAGGCATAAGATATTACAAACTACAAAACTATCTTAATGAACAATTTCCACATAGTCCATGATGGTCCAGTGTAAGGAGAGAATTTGTCACAGTTATTGTATGGAGACATAACACCGTAGCACTCAATAATCTCTCATGTAAAAACACTGAAAAAATACACTACTTAAAAGAATTAAATGAAAAAGTTCAAGGTCACAGTACATTCAGATTAAAAAATCTTGTACAGATCATAACTTCTCACGGCTTTTATGGATCTGGATGATATTTCATGGATTTTGTTGCCCATGACCCGAGGATGTGTCGTGACCTTGGTCCAAGGTCATACGTCAAGTTCATAGTACAGAATGATTGAAAAAATAACTTATATGAACCATTGTGTATCTCTGCCTGCTTAGATCATGTGGGTCTAAGTAAAATGTCACAGAAATATGTTGTTCATGACCTTTAGGATTTGTCATGACTTAATCTAAGGTCAAAGGTCATGGTCACAATACATGAAGGTTGCAAAAACATGTGAAGATTATTACTTTTCACTGTATGCATGGATATTAATGATATTTTATGGATATTGTTGCCCAGGACCTAAGGTCCTACTGTTGGTCAAAGTCACCAGAATATGACGGTAAGATATAAAAAAATCATGTCGTAAGCATTAATTTCACTTTACTCTAAGGCCCCAACACTTAAACTGAAAAGTAAATTCTCCAGTGAGTGATATGTGCCCGCTTGGATCTCTTGTTAAGATAAGAATTACTGAATGGATTATAGCGTTTGTATGTGCCTCTATAAACAGACACTATAATTTTTAGCTCTACAGGCGGCCGTTTTACGAAGGCTCAACTTTGGTCGTAAGTCGTAAGTTTGGTCGTAAGTCACATTTTACGACTTACGAGCGTTTTACAAAAAGTTACGACTTACGACTTACGGCCAAAATCGGTCGAAAACTTACGACCGCCGGGGGGCGACCCTAAGTCGTAAGTCGCAACTCGTAAGCCTCAAATTATCATTGTTGCAATGGAAAATAAGGAAGGGAATCCAATGTGCCCGTCTTTGTGCTATTGCGATGTGACGTTTAATGAGATTCTTTCAAGTTAATGTTATTGTTTTTTATGTATGTCGTCTTCAAAATCTTATCTGACCGCTGATGTTATTATTTTTATTTACAACTTCTTGTTTAAAGTCTTGTTTGTTTTTTTTTTTTTTTCTTCTTCTTCTTTTCAGACAGGCTCGCGCGCTGTAAATTAACAGTAATTTGGCGCCTATGACACCTTTATAAAATTCTAGTACATGTATCCCCGTATCTCTATTTTGCTCATCGTTGATTAAAATTACAGTGTCCCTAAAACTAAATTTTACTGAAAACGTAAAATTAATTCCTGGGGGTCTAGATACCATAATATTGCCGAATTGTAAAATTAAATCCCCATATACGTCTATTGTAAAAACGCAATACATTGTAGGTGGCGCTAGTGGAATGACTTAGAGCTGCGCACCCCAAATTAAAAATTACGTTTTTAAACGGCTATAACTGCGAATGTATACGTTAGATTCACCTGAAAATTGAAATTCATACAAATGAGAATGTAAACTTTCATATGAAAAGAAAGATTTTGCATTATAAAATTTTGTAAAAAAAAATTTTAAAAAATTTCAGGGACACCGTACCTTTAAATATGAGATTTCTTTTTAATTTATAATTTTTTATTGAAAATATTTGAAAAAAAAAGTGTACTGTCCTATAAAACGGTCATAAACTTGTCCGTACATTGCGTTTTTAGCGCAAGCGTGCCGTTCTTTGTTTTTTGTTTTGGGGAGGGGGGGGGTTTGCTTTTTGTTTTTTGTTTTTGTTTTTTTTGTATTATTACGAGTAAATTTTACGGCACTGGCTTATATCTGGGGGAATAGTATTAGTGACAGAATACTTGTATCATGATTGTATTTATTTCTCCTTCGTACACTCAGCACAGAAGATTTTTGTGGCTATGGACGATTTTTAAAACGGCCTATTCATGTTATTACAAACAAACACAATCTGTACGAAAGAAGTTGAAATATAATACATTTCTTTGTCGTATTGTCGTATACAGAGACAATCACCCCCCCTCCTCCCCACCACCAAAGAAGTTTCGTTTGACAGGCTCCGCCTAAAAACCACCACATTCAGGATTTTTCTTTTAGGAACTTAAAAATAATCAACAATCGTTGTGCTTTTAGCTAATAATGTAGTTCCTTCTCTTCGCTAAATATAAAATTGCGACGCAATACTAGTTTGCATGAGGTATTATTTAGTATTTTTACCATGAGCGATTCAATTGTTGGTCATAATCAACGTGTAATACCATATCACGGACGAGATAACGTAAAGTGAATGATGCAAGCGCCATCTATATACGTACTATCTCATTAATTTGAACGTTTACCAGTAAAACTTAATTTCTATATAATATATTTCTTATAATCGCTATGTTCGCCGATTCTTCATAAGGAAAGTTCACAAAATTGTACGGGATGTACAACCCCTCCCCAGTCAATCCTTAGTGCACACGTTGCCCCAACTCCTCCCACGTCAGTCCTTAGTACACACGCTGCCCCAACCCCTCCCAAGTCAACCCTTAGTGTACACGTTGCCCCAACCCCTCCCAAGTCAATCCTTAGTGCACACCCAACCCTTCCCCGTGATTTGCGCTGAAAAATATCTACATGGCGAGTGGACATCCCAAAATTGTGGACCCCCTCTGACCAAAAATGCATGAATTCTTATTTAGAGTCAGTGTAGTGGGAGGGAGTCGCTTCATGATGATGCTCAAATTTAATTGTATAAGGATGAGGACTAAAGCTGCATATGTGTTTCTTAGTGGATGTACGTTGAAAAATAAAGTGAAATTCGTTACATGTACATGTATGAAAGACGCAATGCCACTGTATAAAATGTTTGAATACCAATTTTTTTTTACGAAATTCGTTGACAACAACTCAAATGTTTGTTTCAGCTCTAAAAAGATTACATGATTACTCTTGTTTTACGCGTTTAAATCCACTGGAAATTTACATTAATTGTATCTTTTTATATAGTTTCAATTTATTTAACAAAACGAAAGGAAATCTATGCGTTTTATTTCCCGCGGATTTTGTGGACAATTACGTCCTTCATTAACGGGAGAGTTACTTTACGACTTACGACCCAACCTGCGACTTGCGACTTACGACTTACGCTTACGACCTCTTTTGTAAAACGGTCCTTCGAAAAGTCGTAAGTTTCGAAAGTTACGACTTAGGACTTGCGACTTGCGACATCTTTGTAAAACGATCGCCTGGTCTCAGACCAGTCGAGCTTATGCGATACCCCGTCGTCCGGCGTCCGTCCGTCCGTAAACAATTCTTGTGCTCGCAACTCCTCTGAAACCATAGGAGATAGAAAGTTAATTCTTTTTGCATCCTACTTGGTATGTGGTCTAGTTATGCACCTGACATTTGGTTTCAGTCCCTGACCCCCAGGGTCTGAGAAAATGGGCGTGGTCATGAAAATCTATGTAATCTTGTGCTCGCAACTCCTCTGACACTATAAATGATGGAAACTAAATTCTTTTTGCAATATGATGGGTCTGTGGTGTAGTTGTGCATCTGATATTTTGTTTGAACCCCTGACCCCCAGGGTCTTAGAAAAGGGTGTGGTCATTTTCACCTATTTAGCTCTATGTAATCTTGTGCTCGCAACTCCTCTGACACTATAAATGATGGAGACTTAATTCTTTTTGCAATATGATGGTTCTGTGGTCTAGTTGTGCACCTGATATTTTGTTTGAGCCCCTGACCCCCAGGGTCTTAGAAAATGGGTGCGGTCATTTTCACCTATATAACTCTATGTAATCTTGTGCTCGCAACTCCTCTGACACTATAAATGATGGAGACTTAATTCTTTTTGCAATATGATGGGTCTGTGGTGTAGTTGTGCATCTGATATTTTGTTTGAGCCCCTGACCCCCAGGGTCTTAGAAAAGGGTGTGGTCATTTTCACCTATTTAGCTCTATGTAATCTTGTGCTCGCAACTCCTCTGACACTATAAATGATGGAGACTTAATTCTTTTTGCAATATGATGGGTCTGTGGTGTAGTTGTGCACCTGATATTTTGTTTGAGCCCCTGACCCCCAGGGTCCTAGAAAATGGGTGTGGTCATTTTCACCTATTTAGCTCTATGTAATCTTGTGCTCGCAACTCCTCTGACACTATAAATGATGGAGACTTAATTCTTTTTGCAATATGATGTGTCTGTGGTCTAGTTGTGCACCTGATATTTTGTTTGAGCCCCTGACCCCCAGGGTCTTAGAAAATGGGTGTGGTCATTTTTACCTACATAACTCTATGTAATCTTCTGCTCGCAACTCCTCTGACACTATAAATGATGGAGACTTAATTCTTTTTGCAATATGATGGGTCTGTGGTGTAGTTGTGCATCTGATATTTTGTTTGAGCCCCTGACCCCAAGGGTCTCAGAAAATGGGTGTGGTCATTTTCACCTATATAACTCTATGTAATCTTGTGCTCGCAACTCCTCTGACACTATAAATGATGGAGACTTAATTCTTTTTGCAATATGATGGGTCTGTGGTGTAGTTGTGCACCTGATATTTTGTTTGAGCCCCTGACCCCAAGGGTCCTAGAAAATGGGTGTGGTCATTTTCACCTATTTAACTCTATGTAATCTTGTGCTCGCAACTCCTCTGACACTATAAATGATGGAGACTTAATTCTTTTTGCAATATGATGGGTCTGTGGTCTAGTTGTGCACCTGATATTTTGTTTGAGCCCCTGACCCCAAGGGTCTTAGAAAATGGGTGTGGTCATTTTTACCTACATAACTCTATGTAATCTTGTGCTAGCAACTCCTCTGACACTATAAATGATGGAGACTTAATTCTTTTCGCAATATGATGTGTCTGTGGTCTAGTTGTGTACCTAATATGTTGTTTGAGCCCCTGACCCCCAGGGTCTTAGAAAATGGGTGTGGTCATTTTCACCTATATAACTATGTAATCTTGTGCTCGCAACTCCTCTGACACTATAAATGACAGAGACTTAATTCTTTTTGCAATATGATGGTTCTGTGGGTTAGTTGTTATTCTGATATTTTATTTGAGCTCCTGACCCCCAGGGTCTTAGAAAATGGGTGTGGTCATTTTCTCCTATATAACTCTTTGAATCTTATTTTTTGTGTCATTGAGCTAGCAGCCCCTGACCACTAGGATATTGAAAAATTGTCATGGCATTCTTTTTTGAAATATCTTATCTTGGATATTATGAATTCCATGAGTGATATTCTAGTTGCAGTTTAATGGATATGTTGTTTTGTTGTGCAATGCTCCTTATAATTTATTAAAGCACCTGCTTCCTTATAATGGTCTTTGGTTTAAAAGAAAGGAAATTGATCTTTTAAAACAAAACAACCAGGAGAGCTACAGTCTCGTCAGAGACTTCTGGTTTAAAACCGTGATGATAAATAATTTGCTAGAGGATAGAAAAGTGAAAACACGGGATTGACAGAAATTGCAAGTCAAAGGGATGGGAGGGAGGGGCATTCCCATGAGGAATTTTGTGAAAAATAAGGGGACACCCGGGTTCGAACCGGGGACCTCTCGATCTGCAGTCGAATGCTCTACCACTGAGCTATATCCCCTACCTGTTGTAAATAGTGGAAAAGATTTTCATTAAAGTTACACAATAGGAAACTTGCCAGCTGTTGTTATAATGGATTTCCCGTGGATATTGTTAGTTGTCAGTTTCTTTATGATAAATGTATGTTGATAAGTAATCATTACCACGACCGAGAGTCGCTGATATAGGTTATACCTGTACGTATCGCTTTGTAAATTAAAGTCAAAGTACACTACTACAGTATTTACTTATTATATTGTTGTGACTTAAAGGTTTCATAGTAGAAGTGATTTCTTTTCCCAATGTAAAATAAGGCGGAAGGAGGGAGGGGGAGGTGTCGGACTGTGGCCATCTCCAGGACAGAGTAATAGAATTAAGGGAATTTCTGTTTCACAGTCCAATATTTCATTGAAATTCCTTGTATTTTCGGAGACAAATGACAAAAAAAAAAAGGAAGCGCTCACCACGAGTGATGACGATCCATCTACATCAACGCACGAAAGAGAATAATATACATGATTGTACTTCTACAAGAAGCGTCGAGAATTTAATGATCCCCACCTCTAATGTGGGAGTTAGTAGATTTTTTAAGGTAAAATATTTTTCTCCTAAATATTCAAGGTTTCATACGCCCATCTATTATGTAGATCTAACCATAAAAGGAGCAAGTCAGTGTGAAATCGAGCCGAATCGTTGGGATGTATATTGAATGATTTTGTTATTGTCCGTTGAGTTTTGTAAGTACAAGTAATTCCGGATAATTATTGGATTTAAGACTTAAAAGTCACCCATTATTCCCAAAAGAAAGCAAACTTACAAACAAGACTTAATAGATTAAAAAAATTGCGCTGCTTGAATTCCCAAAATATCCTCTTTTCATCCCCGAACTTAAAGAAATCTTGCAGAAAACACAATTTTAAAACCTTTTAGGCAGAATTTAAAAAATATTGAAACATTTTTGAAATTAAAGTAGATCTAAAATGGATAAAACATGAAAATAAAAGATACACATTTATGTATATAGGTTAGAAGGTATTCTGAAGTTTCTGCATGAATAAGAAAGGGTCGGAGCCTTTCAAAAGTAAATCGGAGAGCAATATGGTATAGGGTACTAGTTATATCAGAAAGATGATTATAGCATCAGCCCCCCCCCCCCTCAAAAAAAAGAATAAATAAAAAGGAGAAGAAGAACGAACACAAGTTTTTATTAGATAAATAAGACGTTTTAAAACCGTCAGGTAACCATGAGGCATCGCTCGCAATCCAAGTAGATGCCTATATCTTTGCAGACTTGAAGCTACGTGTATACAAGCCAGGGGGTGACGGGAGTTTGGGATCTTTTCAAACATTCACTATCTTATGTTACATTTATTTACATAATGTTTTATAAACAAACCAAGTATTATCAGCGGAGAGTATAGAGACTCGAGAGGGGGTGTCATTCACACATGTACAATGTACATTTCATATACATATATATAATTTTGAAAGAACACAAAATATAGTGGGACGCCCGGAGTCGAACCGGGGACCTCTCGATTTGAAGTCGATTGCTCTAACCCCTGAGCTACGTCCCGCGCAGTATGTATTCTGTCATAAACTTTAAAATATTACACAATAGGTTGTAACTGGAGGATAAAATTATATACTAGGAAATCCCCTGTATAATGTACTTTCGTTTCGTTTGTATTATCGATTCACATTACATTTGTACATGTACATTGTAGTAACTTATTTTATGCTTCGTCCATGTCTTTGCCCATGTTACCTGTCTATCATATACAACGATATTGATTTACCATGATTAATCAGCAATTTAGTCACTCCTCCCCCCACTCCACCCCCTTCAACCCCACTCAAAAAATGAAAAAAAAAAAAAAACAGAGGGGAGAAAAAGAATTGAAAACAATAGCGTTTATTGAACTTTTATATAAGACTAGACTATACTATTATAAGACAGTTTGATCATATCATAGTCGAATCTAGAAGTTTTATGGGGAGTGTCCAAATACCAAAAATAATAATTTGAATATCTGCAAAAAAAAAAACAACAACAAACAAACAAAGAAAAGTCCGGAAAAACTTACAAGTCACTAAATTTGCTAAGTCGAAGGACCAGAACGTTTGTAAAAATGGGTCAATCAAAACCAAATTTGAACTTGGTCTGTATATCACATAAAGATATATAATCAGATACCAAAAATTAGTATGCAGCAGTCCGAAAAACTAAATTGTGACTGACTGACTGACTAACAGACGGACAAACGGAGTCGAAACTATAAGTTCCGGACTAAAAGAATGAAAAAAAAACTTCATTTCGATTATGATAATTATTGATAAAAGTAAAGAATTTATATCAAAAGGGAAGATTTTAATCATGTTAGTGATAATGAACATAGTTCCCGATTTAACAAAAAAGAAGTATTAAAATGAGAGGGTACCCGGATTCGAACCAGGGACCGAACGACTTGCAATCGTCTGCTCTACCGCTGAGCTATACCCCCTTGAATATTGTGTTGGAGAAAAATTTACTTGTGTAATTGATCTACAATTGTTCAGGAGTGATGCAATGTTTTGAAATTGATAGGAAAAAACTCAATATATTACATGAAGTTGCTATACGAGTTATCGATCCTGGACCTAAATTTTAGAGCAAGTTTAGTTTGAAAATTTACATGGGGAAAGGGGGAGGGTAGTTAGACAAGTTAGCTACAGCGCTTTTGAAAAAGAAAATTAAGAGGAATGCTATTTTCTATTGAGCCGTTCCGAGTCTCAGACTTCAGTTGCGAGATTGGGATGAGGTGAAAGAGGAAAGGGAGGGGGGGGGGGGGTGCAATCTTTTGTAAGATATCAGCTTCGGTTATTTAAGGTAAGAGATCGTCATGCATGCACTGGTCCAATTTCACTAAGTTTCTGTTGTCGACAAACTATTGAAGTGTTTGCAAAAATTAGGAGCTTTTCATATACATTTTGTACCTAGACGATGTGGGTTGATTTATTAGGCAAGGCCCTACTGCAACTGCTCATTAGATTTGTAAAGTTTATTTTACCTCTCTAAGGAATCACAACGTCATACGTTTCGATCGATCCTACGCGGTTAATGTAGGTTTACCAAGACCCCTCAATAATTCAAGCGCGTAGCCAGGCTTACACAAGTACGCTGGTGCGAATTGTGACAAAGGGAGAGGAGAAAAGTTCTCTCATCTCAAAGATATTATAGTCTTTGGTTATGCATATTAAAATGATATTTTACCCGTGTAAATATTGACGGGTAATTTCTAGTGTATAAAACTACCACGTATATACATGTAAAGATGCAAAAATCCCTAAGCTTCCGGGCGCTTCGGCTCCTGTATCCCTCACCAGGTCGACTAAAAATGCCTCCACTTGAAAATTATTCTGGCTACGCGCCTACTCATGTACCTAATCTTAATAATCTCTGGGAAACAGATCCTTCGTCGACTCGAGGCAAAAAAAAAAAATCATCCGATAATACTGGTTTAAAAAGTTGTACATGTTCTTCTATACATGTAAATATGATAAATATGTGTTCATAAACAGAGCACTCTAAATTTCCGTGTTAACTCTATACGGTTATGCCTGCATGATCACAGAGGCGAATCCCTTTAGACTTGGAAATATGAAATAAACGTTACCATCGAAGACTTGAATGAAACTTTCTATATGTAGGCTTGAAATGCCCATAATGCACCGCTAGTGCTGCTGAGGCAACAGATGGCGCCACTAAGTAGGTCACATGGAGTTCAATTAAAAAAAAAGTTTCCATAAAAAAGAAAGTTATGGGAAATAACATGATGTACATGTATATAATTTCATGCATTCCATATTGTGTTTGTAATGCGCATGGTGAATCCAGGTTTATCTAGATATTTCTGAGGAAGTAAATACGGAAAATATCAATAGCAATTCATCCATGTAAGATATTATATTATTTTATATATTTTAAATTGATAAAAGATACAACAATATATAATAAACAAAAATACAAAAGTTGGCTTATAGATCTACATGTATGCCATCTAATATACATCTGTTATATGTATGTAAAGAAAACAAAACAAACATAAGTACGAAACACAAGAGCAATCTCTGTACGCTGGGACTTTTTATAAGTAGACCGCATTGCCATGGTAGGGGATCTCTGTACGCTGGGACTTTTTATAAGTAAACCACATTGCCATGATAGGGGATCTCTGTACTCTGGGACTTTTTATAAGTAAACCACATTGCCATGGTAGGGGATCTCTGTACGCTGGGACTTTTTATAAGTAAACCACATTGCCATGATAGGGGATCTCTGTACGCTGGGACTTTTTATAAGTAAACCACATTGCCATGGTAGGGGATCTCTGTACGCTGGGACTTTTTATAAGTAAACCACATTGCCATGGTAGGGGATCTCTGTACGCTGGGACTTTTTATAAGTAAACCACATTGCCATGGTAGGGGATCTCTGTACGCTGGGACTTTTTATATGTAAACCACATTGCCATGGTAGGGGATCTCTGTACGCTGGGACTTTTTATAAGTAAACCACATTGCCATATGCTTGGTATGGGGATCTCTGTACGCTGGGACTTTTTATAAGTAAACCACATTGCCATGATAGGGGATCTCTGTACGTTGGGACTTTTTATTAGTAAACCCCATTGCCATGGTAGGGGATCTCTGTACGCTACTGACTTTAGCACATGCCCAATGTTAAAAAAATGGTTTATGTATAAAGAATATGTTAGGAAAAAAATGAACTTGACAAATCTGAATAGGACGACTTAATAAAATGGTTTCCAATCAAACTAACAAAAAAAATGAAGGTCAAGTGAATATCACTTGAAAAATGTAACTGTTTAGGATACACGGGAAAGTACATACATAAAATATGGAGATTGAGACCGTACAAAGGTAATATGACTCCTGTAAATCCCGAGCTATAATATATTTAATATAATTGTTATAGAGGCTACGCCATTGTGTATATATTGTCATCTTGTCTGGTCTTCATTGTAGTGGTATTCGTCCAGTCGCGTAGCCGCTTGTTTTCAATCAATTTCTTTTTAGAACACTTGGTCTTTGCTTTGCATGATAATATCCGTGCATGTATCATGTAAAATTATAAATGATTGTCGAAGTTGATTACTCAGGGGCGGATCCAGAAACGTTAGAATAGAATTTTCATTTTGTTTCTCTTGAACCTTTGAGCACTATCCAAATCTCATAGAAGTTAAGAACATTTGCACGAAAGCTCTCCCCCATGCTGCTTTGTTTGTAGAGAACGTGAAAAACAAGAAGATGAGTAACAATGCTATGATCACGTACAACATAAAGTTAAACATCCTTTTGAATTCCCGCCAATCCTTGACCTGAATTCTGGTGGTAGAAAGAAAAACTATGTCAAAATACACAGAGTTGTCGTTCTCCATATGCAAGAGAGTCCGAAAGGGGGCGCTGCTACTTTTTGGCTGCTCCACGTCGTGGTTTTCAAAAGGGGCGCTCATGAACATCATGGCGAACACTGAAAAAAAAAATGATATTCAAAATATGATTCTGATATAAGGTCAAATGTCAAGGTCACTGTTATGATTCTTATCACAAGGAAGACTGACGTCATAAGTAAAGATGAAGGTTAAGAATTTTCTGTGTGTTTATAGACAGCGCAAATACCAAACATAAATGCCCAGAAAGACATAAAAAAGAAATTCTAAACTATTCGAATATAAAGAAATTGAACTCTTAATTCGAGGGGCTATTCAAATTCATTTTTCGAATATAAAGATATTAAAATCTTAATTCGAGGCGCTATTCAAATTCATTTGAAGCAAAAACTTAACTCTATCTTGAGACACTGACTAGTGTGCGGGTACTTCCCTGTAACTTTTTAAAAATTGATTAAAACAAGGTTTATGTTTATGTGAATCCCTAGCTTTAGATTTGGCTTTTAAAATTTTCTTATTCTCAATGGCTGATTTTTGTAAGAATGTATATTTATCTTTGAACTTCGTCGATAATGGACTTTTTTTTTGAAAATCCCATATGGTACCTAAGAAATGCAGATCGTCTGTTTGTTTCTGTTTTACGAAATTGTGGTAAATATCGAGCGGACTGGGGAAATAAAATGAAAGTGAAGGATGGGGAAGGGGTGGGCTCGGGTTGTTAGCTAGTTTCTACCGCTGTTATCAAAGCTTTACATTCATTCACAAAGATGAAAAATTCGTACGTATCTGTTATCATCGAATTCATTTAGGTATTTGAAAAAGAAATTGCTAAAATTTATGAATATTTTATAACCTGTAACGATGCAGTCCACTTGGCTTATCATTATTTTACATGGTCGCTATTGAGATGAATTGTTATTGCTGTGTGACTATATAGAATTGTAAAACTGTCCGAAGCGGCAAATAAAGGGATTTCGATGATACTTTGTAAGGATCGATAGTTCGTTTTATATATAAAATAGCTCAAATTTCAAAACTCCCTCGACAGCTAGGTCACAATCTTAGAGTTCATATCACAATGTAATGGAGCTTTTGAGCTTGAAGAAATTTATTTACATTAAATTCTTATTGATATTTATAAATTTTTATTCGAAAATTATTTACATTTGCCTTTTTCTAACAGGTTGAGCTAGATTTTTCCAGTTGATCTAGTGATATCTAGGGTCGATGGCCTTTAAACTTAATGTACACTGCAGAGGCACGTGTTTTTTTTTTTTTTTTTTTTTTTTTTTTTTTTTTTTTCTTTTTACTGTTAATGTTCATATCCAGTTATATGTAATCCGATACTGTCATTAGTTGGTTAATACTGAATAGCAAGTAATCTTTAAAACGAAAAACAAAAAACAAAAAAAACAAAAAAAAACAAAAAAAAACTCTTCTGCATTGCGAAAGCTTCTACATGTAGATCAAGCATATACAATTAATTCCTCTTTTAAAATTCAATCACTATTCATCATTGAACGCAATTTATACCCCCTCCCTTCCCTGTCCTCTCCTATCACACTGGGACAGGTACGAATATAATCGTGGTTCAATTCAGTGTCAGTAACTCTTTAGAAATAATCTTATACTTGCGTCGAACTAATTAGTATCTATCGTGTTTATTAATATTGAATTATGTTTGACCTTGTTTTAGTATAGGTGTAATCTTTAAAAGAAACTTCAATATGCGCTATTTTTGAGAAAGCCATGTACTCGGTGTATCCTATATAAGAGTATTACTGGTATAACACGTGTAAGTAAGGGTTATTCTACTGTCTCCGAGGGCGTAGCCCGAGGAGCAGTTGAATAACCCACTTGTTGCACGGCAATTGTTAGGCTGTCAAACAATTATCACCGTTGATAGAGTAATTATAAGCCGTCATTCCAAGTAGAAGAAAACTACTCATGGTCAGTAAACAGTTAAGAATTTCACGCATTTCAAAAGTAGATTTCAAAGAAAACAACGGTAAATTCGGTCCAGTATTAGTTGTTAAATGAGGGGGGGGGGGGTAAGAAAACAAAAGGGAGACTGATATTTGTTTTTTTTTCATTTAGTACATAGGAAGCGGATTTTAGGGGATGCACTTAAGGATTCCCCTGTACAAGTCTCCCAACAAATATTCAAAACTACGGGAATACTCCGCTATTTTGACATCTTTGTTTCTTTTCAAAAGTATTCAAGGGTACCAGTTAGTACAGTATTCAATCGAAATCTTAGAGTTTTGTCTGGTAGCTGATCCTATGCTTATTGAAACATTTTACAAAGAGCGGATCTAGAGCGGGCTGAGAGTCAGGATCCCCCCCCCCCTGGAATTTGTAAAAAAAAAACACAAAAAACAACATGATTTCCTGTTACTATGTATTTCCTTTAAAAATCAAAGGCTGGACCCCTTTCCCTAACGGGCAGCCGGCTGAATCAACCTTGTGGGGAAAAATCTATATCCGCCCATGACATTGAAAAAAGTAGTTCAACCTGTAAATCGCGGGATTTTTTTTTTAAATTCCTATTATGAAAAAAATCGTGTCCTTTTTTTGTTGTTGTTGTGTTGTATTTTCAAAACGGGAGGCAATGGACGTCAGGTCAGTTAAGGACAGTTAACGGCTCAGTTGATCATTCAATGATTAGTTCAATCATTAATTCAATCATTGCTTCACAATGAAAAATATTGCACTGTCTGGAAAGGTGTTAATTGCCGTCTACAAGGTAGACCGTGCAACAAGTAAGGGTTATTCTACTGTCTCCGAGGGCGTAGCCCGAGGAGCAGTTGAATAACCCACTTGTTGCACGGCAATTGTTAGGCTGTCAAACAATTATCACCGTTGATAGAGTAATTATAAGCCGTCATTCCAAGTAGAAGAAAACTACTCATGGTCAGTAAACAGTTAAGAATTTCACGCATTTCAAAAGTAGATTTCAAAGAAAACAACGGTAAATTCGGTCCAGTATTAGTTGTTAAATGAGGGGGGGGGGGGGGTAAGAAAACAAAAGGGAGACTGATATTTGTTTTTTTTTCATTTAGTACATAGGAAGCGGATTTTAGGGGATGCACTTAAGGATTCCCCTGTACAAGTCTCCCAACAAATATTCAAAACTACGGGAATACTCCGCTATTTTGACATCTTTGTTTCTTTTCAAAAGTATTCAAGGGTACCAGTTAGTACAGTATTCAATCGAAATCTTAGAGTTTTGTCTGGTAGCTGATCCTATGCTTATTGAAACATTTTACAAAGAGCGGATCTAGAGCGGGCTGAGAGTCAGGATCCCCCCCCCCCTGGAATTTGTAAAAAAAAAACACAAAAAACAACATGATTTCCTGTTACTATGTATTTCCTTTAAAAATCAAAGGCTGGACCCCTTTCCCTAACGGGCAGCCGGCTGAATCAACCTTTGGGGAAAAATCTATATCCGCCCATGACATTGAAAAAAGTAGTTCAACCTGTAAATCGCGGGATTTTTTTTTTAAATTCCTATTATGAAAAAAATCGTGTCCTTTTTTTGTTGTTGTTGTGTTGTATTTTCAAAACGGGAGGCAATGGACGTCAGGTCAGTTAAGGACAGTTAACGGCTCAGTTGATCATTCAATGATTAGTTCAATCATTAATTCAATCATTGCTTCACAATGAAAAATATTGCACTGTCTGGAAAGGTGTTAATTGCCGTCTACAAGGTAGACCGTGCAACAATTTGTTGTTATTTAATTTCTATATAGCCCAGGGCTATATGACTCGTAAACTTTGTAGACTTATAGACTTTAAGATTACAACGGGTGACTTACCTTAAAATACGGGTACTCTTTGAAACACGATCCTGCAAACTTCTGCAGATGTAATGTACAAACACCTTGATTAAATCACATATTTGCAGTTTTTCTTCCTGATGCACTAACAAGCACCTTACTCCTAGTTTTCATGGATTATATCGGTAATCGAAATTGCGAAATTCTATTGGAAGGCAAGCTGAAAATGTCTCAAAGTCCACCTTTTATAACGAACGTGTGGTTTTAAATCTCCTTTGTTTGAACAGAGTTAAATGTTCATATTTCCTATACGAGGCCCGGTGCGGGTTGACTGTACAAAACTCGATATTTTTCACTTACTCAGGTGTAAAGTCATAAGTAAATCAATCATTTACTGTTCTGATTAACTTGACCTGACGCGACCCCCCTGGCCATTGAAAGATTCACCTTAATAAATCGTCAAGCATCGCTTCGTTCCTTGCACGCTGAGTAACGAAGCAAGAGAAAATATTTTGTCGCAGTTGGAAGAAATTAATATTGAAAAGGGTTTAAAAGATTCCTCGACATTTTTTTTTCATGATTCAATATAAAGATGTGACCATGGGGTTTCTGAAATTTCCCTATTATTACGTGAAATGAATAAATAAACTGGAAAATATTTTTTAGCCGTCTATTCATTCAAATAGATTTAAAATTTCACCTAAGTGAAAACTAATAAGACCAAAGCTAGAGTCACTGGTAAAATACTGTGTAAAACATGTAAAATGAGTGAAATCTATGAAAAGGTTGTACATATAACGAAGACGAGAGTTAACTGCGACCTTGGTCGTGCAGATACGACGGGTCAACGTCATAGCAAACCATTGGGTCCCTGGCAATAATACCGAGAAGTTATAGCCCATGCAATTGGTGCATAGACAGACGGACGGACAGACAGACATGCTGAATGTCCTCCAAACTTCAGGGGGGGTTATAAACAGGGTTTTTTTCCCTTGTTTTGGGGCCGAATTTCGGCCCCTTCCCAATGCCAAATTTCCTCTATTTTTCCCAAAAAAAATCTTCCTGAAATTCCCAAAGAGGAATTATGAAAAAATCACCTGAGAAAATAAGACCCAAAACCTGGAAGTCAGCACAAATTGTCCTATTTCTAAGTGCATTTTTTAAAGTTTTTTATTCATCCCATGTTCAGTTCAAGCAAAACAATGGATTATCAGTGTTAATAAATGATAGTTTAAGGTTATACTTTGGTGAGGATTTGTGCAAAAATTTTCCCAATTTTAGCAAAATGTCGCAAATTTTCCCAAATGGGACAGGCACAGGCACCTCCCCCCCCCCCCCCAAAAAAAAAACCCTGATAAAAGCGTTGTTTCATAAATAAAACAAGCCTTTGTCATTTATCTACCAGTTTTTACCTTCCTGTACCTACTAATTTTCCGCATTAGTGTTTCGTACCGCTCTGTTTCCTATTTCATTTCCGACAATTTGCAAGCTGAAATTTTCGATTTAAAATTATAATTTCATCAACGACCAGAAAATGGTTGAGGATACAAAATTTAAAATTTTCTGAAGCAGACAGTTTGATCAAGGTGCATAGCTGCACACGCACAAGTTCACTTACTAGGCAGCATATACGAATCTAGAGTAACAGAAAAAATCCACGCAAAGGGGTTTGGAGGGAGGGGGGAGGCGACACTACATTGACCATCTTCATAAATCGCGGGTCCGATACGTCCGTCGTCCTACTCTCCCGACGACGGACGTATCGGACCCGCGATTTATGAAGATGTACATTGACATGCATTGGAGGCTAAAAAGTCAGCCATCTGTACATGTTTGTTACAACACAGAAATGAATATCCTTTACCGGAATGATACATTCATACAGAAATATTATATTATTGAGTTCGTCTGGATTTTTGGTCTACCATCAAATTCCTCACGACTTTTGAATACATTTCTGTTCTTTTAGGTCATGCTCAATATCTACGTGGTGAGAACAGAGAAGAAAGAAGACACGGCACATATTCAGGAGCGGGTCCGGGGTGTACCACCAAACAACTCTGGATCCTCTCCTTTCAATGTTTTTAGTGGGCACGGTAAGATGGGTTAATATTACGTGGTTTGTATAATTTCCTTCTGTAACCTTAAACATTTGACTTGTCTCCGATCTTGTTTAGTCTGTTACCTTTCAACAACTAAACGGTCATTTTATTCAAAATGTCATCTATAAAAAGTTTACAGTATGAAACTTTAAAAGTATCTCTACGTGTACAATGCATTTCTGTTGAGAAACGAGGAAGTGTTGTAAATACCTAACAAGTCACAAATTTTAAAGAAGCTTGATTGTTCATTCCTAGCTTTAAGGTTATTGATTACTCTATGAACATGAGTCACTGTGTCCTACCTGTCAGTCTGTCTGTCCGTCATAACATCTGAATCATACTGAAGTATGAGTTAATGGCAATGCATGTACATATTAGATGAATGGCTCACAAAATGAAACTTTCCATTGGTTTGTTCCTGACAATTAAAGTTAAAAAATATCATGTTTATTTACCAAATGCACGGGGTAGTTTCGAAAACCTTAGTTATTTTCCGTTTGGGACGGTATCTGACGTAGAGCGATTGTGACGTCATCTAATTCTATTCTATTTATGGAAACAGTCCCTAAACGCTGGGAAATGACAGTAAAAATTGACGGTGCCATACCGATTTCATGACGTCATAATGGTTTTATGTCAGATACTGTCTCAAATGGAAAATAACTCTCTGTTCCGCAAAGACTCAATTATAGATCTGTAAATTGGTTTTTATTCGTCATGTACCAATTTTCGTCATTTTCGTCAGTGCCTCCCTTGATGAAATTACGTATCGACGAATATAAATACTCCTGACAAAGTATAGTGTAGAAAGGAGTTATTACGACAGACAAATGACAAATCATTGAAAAGTGAACACCAAGACAAAGTCGCATATAATGTGTTTCTAATTACCAAATGATATGTTTTCACAACAAGCTAGGTGGTATACATGTCTCTAATTGTTTGTTTACCAATAATTGTTAAACAAACAATGAAAACAAACGTATACGGCCTATCTAAATGTTAAGTTGGCATTTGAACAGACAAATTTACATTTTAGGGACCCCTTGATGACGAATTTACGTACTGACGAAATGGTCATTTTGAACGAATTGACGAAAATTGGTACTGACGAAAATAAAGCAATTCACAGTATTATAATTTCATTATGAATTCTATGAAGTGATATACATTTGTTAATACTGGTAAGTTCTGAAATTTAAGGAAGAAGATTGGACAATGTCAACCAATCAAGCTCGAGTCCAAGGGGAAACAACCCAGGTAGAAAGAGATTTAACTCTTCTGGAGCAAAAGACAGACAAACAGATATAGGAGGAGACAGACATGATGTAGGAGAGCAGCTAATGGTGGCCACTGACTCACAAACAGAGGAGTTTATGATCCAACAGGTGTGTTGCTCTATCACTTAACTCAGAGCTCCTCATGAAACTCAGAAGTGTACAGTAATCAAAATCCTCTGACTCCTCCTTCTGACTCCCTTTGTCAATATTACCCTTGACTTCTTCATCATTGTTCATTGTCACTGGTTTTTACTCAGTGAATGGATGGGATTTTTGCAGCTGGAAAGGGGTGCACAGTTTTCCGTCACTACATAAACATGTACATGTAGCTTTAAGACAATTTCTACTAGATTCTTTTTGTGACGTCTCCTGTGAAGCAAAGCGACACTGAGGGATTAAATTGTCTGGCATCCGTCTGTCTGTCCATCTGTCACAGGCCTGAATTCGTTAGTAATTAGTGATAGGATACTGGATGTGTATACATACTTAAATGAACAACATGACCATTCTGCACATTCTAAAATTTTTGATCAGTTGATCTTGACCTTGAACTGTGACCTACATGTACATTTGAAAAACTTTAATATTTGGCATAATTTTAGAATGATGCATGTGATAGGTGATAAGATTCTCATATTTCTCATGTGTATTCCTTGTGACAAGACCTTTATGCTGATACCAAGATGTTTGACCTGGTGACCTTGACCTTTGACTCTGACCTCCTTTTGATAATTTAAAACTTTCATATTGGGCATATTTTTTGAATGGTAGATGATCAGACTCTCAAATTTCTCATGTGTATTCTTTTTGATGAGACCTTATGCTGATACCAAAGTTTTGATCTTGTGATCTTGACCTCTGACTCTGACCTAAGCTTTGAAAAACATAACTATTGTATGGATTTTGATATCATGAACAAATAGTTAGTATTACTTTTATTGCTATTTATTTGTATCCTATAGGCTAAAGCTTATGATATACAGTTATGATGACATCATAGCATTATTAAAGGCCAACGTTGGCAACCACCGGGTCATTAATATGCATACCCGAGTGACATAGGCTTGGTAGGCGTGATATACCGTCTTTGAAGATAACGCCGTCTATGAGCAGCGTGTTACATCAAAGACATACGGACAGGTAATCCTTTATTATGCTAAAGAGATACCTGAGTCTCATCTGTTTTAAGCTGTCAATCAAAAATTGATAGGGGTAAAGGATTTAAATTTAGGAACCAATCAGATACCAATTAGAGATGCTAATCCTATGGTGGTCAGTGAAGAAATGACAGAGAGTTTACTTGTCCCCTTGTATAGTCCCCCGTCGGCCTTTAAGCTACTGTGGCAACACATTTGGTTCTATGAACACTTGATCTATTTTGTAGCTTATTTGTCAAAGCCTTGCAAATCCCTCTTGGTGTATTTCATGAGTTCTATGCTCACTGATTTTAGACATTTCTTAAAAAATTTTCTATTCCAGGCAATTGCCCTCAGCAAACAGGAGTCAAGATGTAACAGTAACTCTGCACCTCAGTCCAGGAGTGGGCGGGGAAGGCAGTTGCCCTCGGCAACCATCACAGCACCAACTACTGAAGAAAGAGTGGATAGAAGCTGTTGTAAGAAGTTGACCTTTAGTAGTAAACATATTTCAAAAATATCTATTTCAGCTCATTAAGAAAAAAAATTAGCATAATACAGTAAATCTCACATCAGAGTTAATTAAAGAGTTGTAAATTATCTTAAAAATGGGATGCTATAATTCAAACATTTAAAAACAATTTATAAGTACAAGTCATGCAGTTTTAATTCCCCTCTCATATTCTGTCTGTTACTTCCCTAATAGGAACAGTATCTGATGTAAATTCATTATGACATACTGAAATTCCTATAGAAATGTCAAATATACACTTATACAATGTTATATGAGTACTTTCTTTTCCTATGTTTCGTAGCTGGCCTTGATGAAAGAGGTGGTGATGATGACTTACAGAGGGTACTGAAACTCAGCCTACTAGAGGCTCAACAAAATCAGGTACGTGTAATGATATAATAGCATAATCATGTCCACATACAAACATGATACTCTACGCAATTTTCCAACAGTGAGAAGGAACTTGCCAACTAGATAAATAAACAACTATTACTCAATTTACTGTTTCATAATGATAAACTAATTTAATTTCGTTTCAGACTCAAGTAATACAGACGAAGCAAAGCAGTGACATTACTAGTCACCCTGTGTTAGACATGGATTTAGTAAGACAGTCTAGGATTCAAAAATTAGATTCTATGACTCGTTATAAATCCCCAACAAAGAAAGCAGCAATATTGAAAAATAAAGCACAAACTGCCTCCTCAAGCTCATTAGGTGTTGAGACTAGACTTTCAGCCAGCAATACTTTGTGCCAACCAGAAAGTATGGAGGACAGTCAGGATCTTCATTGTCAAGGAGAAATACATTTTAGCCGTGATTTGAATTATACTGTAAGTAGAGATTATTCAAGGATAACTTCAGAAAGAAATCTTGATGAGCGTGCAGTAGATAATGGTTCCACTATTTCTGTGGGGTTGAATAAAAGTATGGAGGTCAAAAGGGGTCAGAATTCCACAGTAACAAAGACATCAAATTCCTACTATACTTCAAGCACTGGATCACCTGTTACTACAACAAATCTACATAGAGATGCTCAGACAGACTCGTTACGCTTTTTAGCTCCTCATCTAGTGATCCCATGCCAGCAGAGTCAGCATGTCATACCGAGCTGTTCTAAAAATAAAACACAATCCACACTACCGAGTTCTGATAGTCAGGACGAGGATTTACAATACGCCTCTGAAACTCAGTCTTCAAGATCAAGGGGCTAAACGTTCTGACAAATATGAAAATGATAAGGATAGGGAAGTGTTGGACAGACATAAATCAAGAGCAAGATGATCAGGAATCTTCATTAGCGAACTCCTAACAATGGCAGGACAAATTCTTATGAAGACCCTGTTGAGAGTATTGAAATTCTGGACTCGCAGTCACAAGATTACGAGGGTACAGTTGTACCAGTGGATGTTAATCAAATTGGAGATGCTAGTATCACATTGAAGCTGACATAAGCAATAAAACTCACAAAGAAATGCTTCATCAAGTGAGAATTCAGAGGTTATCACTATTGACTCGCAAGATTCCCAGGATCTGGACAATGATGCAAGTGAGGAATTTTACACAAATGACAATGAAAATCAAAAGGATAATAAAGTGCCAAATTGTGAAGTGTCCGACAAGGATGCAGTGGAAAATGAAGTATCCACTTCATCTGAAAAGACCGTAAGTGCTTTAGATAAGCTTTATATGGAACATCTTCTAGGTGTTGATTCTCAGCCTGATCCTGAGGATAATCAAGGGAATATACTGGTGCAGGATTCACAAGATGATGTTGTCAGTAACGATGGTTGCCAAGGGCTAGATGATGTTGCTTGGTTACCACCTGAGGCAGAGGCGAGCTTGAGAAATTTTGCTGGAGGAAAAATTTCTGTGGAAGAATCTGTACCAGATAGTGACATTCAGTACTCTACACCCTCAGTACACAAAGGTGAAACCACCAGTTTAGTGTCACACAGTACAGATGATGTTGTGACAGGAAAACTAAAATTGCCAGAAGCAGAAAATGTTGTTGCATCAAGCAATGAAGAAAGTATTGATATTGTGTCAAATAGATGTGCTGTGAAAGACAGTGCTGAGAGTATGGCAAATACATCTGCCGCTAAAAACAGTGTAATGAAATCTAGTGCTAATAGCGATGAATGTGCTGAATCAACAGCTGAGGACTGTAAAACAGAGAATGATGAATGTTTTCATGGTGACAAAGTGCCTTCTGAAATTGAAAACAGCAAGTCAGTACATGAAACGTCAGATATCAAAGATGTAGAGGGGGATATCTACTCTGATACTGATAGCCAAGTAGACTGCATACCACCCTCACCTGAGAGCAACGTTAACAGTGATTTATCTATAATTGGTAGATTGGCAAATTTGCCAAGAAAACTAGATAAATCTGACAGTAAGGATCATACTAGAGTGTTAGATAATCCTAGTGGTTCAGGACTTCATTTTAATCCTGATTGTTCAAGAGGATTAAGTCTTGAAAATGAAAGAAGTTCTGGATGTGATGGTACTGAAGCTTCAACGATGCCTAAAGATTCTGATATCTTTGACAATGTTGATACCACCAGTGTGTTTCACAGTCCTGGAAATGCTGGAATAAATCATGATCATATTAAAGTAACTGCCAACACAGAGCTTGCTATGAGTGATAATGGTGCCCTTGGACCTGGACCAGCAGATTCCTATGATCCTCAGATAGATAGTTACTCTTCAGGATGTGAAGTTCTAAAGAGGAGAGAGTTTGAACAGGAAGATGGTCAACAACAATACCCAGAGGAAGGCGTTGAGGGGAGTGTTACTGTCAAAGAAGAAAACAAGTTGGACTCTGAAGAATATGAAGGAGAAAATGACCCACAAATAAACAACTTTATGAATGCTGGAAATGAGATGGAATGTGAAAATTCTCAGACTGAGCTGTTCACTCACTGCGATCAAAATGATGATAATCAGGCATCTAGTAAGTCAAAGGAAGGTACTCCTTCAACATCAGACATAGGAAGATCACATGATGGCGTAGAAGTAGAGAATTCCAATGTAGATGGAATTACAGGGAGTGGAAACGATTTTGGCGCTGTGATACAGTTGGATGACAGTGAGAGTTTAGTGACATTTGGAAATGACAACAACGCTGATTCCCTACCACCAAGCCCCTGTCCTGTAAGAGAAAGTACAGATTCATTACCGTCGATAGAGGACAGTCAAGACTTTTCTCCATCATCAAACTGTGAGGGGTTAGTGTCTCTAGATGACAGTGAGGACCTGCCGTCAATGGACTGGTTTAAATCTAAGAAGAGAAATTCATCAGATTTGACGAAAGGTGGTTATAGCAGTGGACATACTCTCACTACAGATCTACTCACCATGGGGAACTCAAGTACTTCTTTGCTTTCATCACATTCTTCTGTTGTGTGCCATGCAAGGATTGAGTCAAGCAGCAATAAGGATGTTAGCACAAGCAGACTTAGTTTTACAAAAAGCCACAAAGAGACGAATAAAACCTCACCTGCTGGTCTGACTGTCTCTTCTGATATTTGCAAAGAGCAGACGTGCTCAGGCATGAAGCAGAAGGAAATGTCTGATCAGGAGTACGCTAGGCTACTGCAGGAACAGCTAGACATGGAGTATGAGAACGAGAAAAAGAAAAGACAAGAGGCGTCTTCTAACGTGGAGGCAAGGTCAACTAGAAGTAAAAGAAATGCCAGGAAAAGAAGTTCTGATGATGTTGTGGTGATCAACGAAGTTGCAGTAACTGTAGGTAATAACAGGAGAAGAACGTCTGGGAGAGCTGTGGGTGTTCGGATTTCAGATGACGTTATTGTGTGTGATGATGCAATGGTAGACAATCGTTCAAGGGGAGGAGGCAGTCAACATGACAAACGTATGGTTTCATCTGCTCAGGGCAGAATCAACCACTCTGCCAGGGATAGTAGCAGTATTGGAGGGAGTAGAGACAGTAATATTGCACATAGGAAACTTCAAGGGGAGAGGAGAGAAGGTCAAGGATATGACGAGGACTTGGATAAGGTTATTGCATTAAGTCTGCAGGATGTCAAGCAGACACCAGATAGTAGGAACAGACTGGACATGATGCAACAGAGTAAGTTTGTACTGTTTCTTTCTTAGATTTGCAGCACAATATTGTTTTCATTTTTGCTGATTTTTTTTTAAAAATGCTTTTTAAATTTCATTGCATGAATCATATGAAATTCATTGATTGTCTTCAAATAGTAGACTTTTTTTTCATGTATTTTTACCACTGCCACAGAGTTCCGTTTTTCTATGCACTTCCTCTAAAACCTTTAATGGACAAATTTCAATGAAATATGCAAAAAATATACAGATTTGTATGTAAAAAGGGGATTGCTACCCATTAAGTATACATTTAGCCAACTGAAGGTATGACTGAAATTACCTCGGATAATTCATATTAATCATTTTGCATTCAACAACTTGTCAATGTCAATTCATTTTTAGCTCACCTGAGCCATAGGCTCAAGTGAGCTATTGTCATAGTGTTGCGTCCGTCGTCCGTCGTCGTCGTCGTCGTCGTCCGTCGTCGTCGTAAACTTTTCACATTTTAAACTTCTTCTCCAGAACGGTTGAAGGGATTTTGATGAAACTTGGTAGGTATGAAGTACTCATGGTCCCCTACAAGTGTTGTTGTTTTTCGTCCGGATCTGTCAACAGGTGGCGCCACCACAGCCAAAAGTAGGTCACGGGGGGTACCCTCCTTTGACAAACTTCTTCTTCAGAACCAAAGCATGTATCGACAAACCGAAAGCATCAGGATGATCTAGAGAGATGTCTTAAGAAGTGTTGTTATTTTTGGTTCCACTTCGAAGTCAAATTTTTGACGCGTTTTTGACGTCTTTTCGGACTTTGTCAGAAATGCACATTTTTGCACTATTTCTTTAAATAACTCAATAAGTGTATGATTTTACACACTCATTTACTACATATTTATCATATTTAACTTACTTAATGCTTTGATATGTATTTTATGCTTAAAATTTATTTTTTTGATTTTTTATGAATTTTTTTCTTATGTAAAAAGGAAGGGGGGGGGTTGATTTTCATACATTTTCTGCTTCTTTTCTATAACCACTCTTCAGATTGTCATGACAATTTGTAGTTATGAGGTACTCATGCATGGTACCCTACAAGTGAAAGAATTTTGTCAAGATATCCACTTTTGGATTTTTAAGGAATATTTTTATGCCCCCGGAATCAAAGATTCGGGGGCATATAGTTTTTGGCCTGTCCGTCTGTTTGTCTGTTTATCTGTTTGTCTGTTTGTCTGTCTGTTTGTCCGAAAAACTTTAACATTGGACATAACTTTTGAATGGGAAGTGATAGGGCTTTCATATTTCACATGTGTATTCCTTGTGACAAGACCTTTCCATTGATACCAAAATTTTTGACCTCATGACCTTCGCCTTGACCTTTGACCTACTTTTCAAAAACTTTAACATTGGGCATAACTTTTGAATGGGAAGTGATAGGGCTTTCATATTTCACATGTGTATTCCTTGTGACAAAACCTTTCCGTTGATACCAAAATTTTTGACCTCGTGACCTTGACCTTGACCTTTGACCTACTTTTCAAAAACTTTAACATTGGGCATTACTTTTGAATGGGAAGTGATAGGGCTTTCATATTTCACATGTGTATTCCTTGTGACAAGACCTTTCCATTGATACCAAAATTTTTGACCTCATGACCTTCGCCTTGACCTTTGACCTACTTTTCAAAAACTTTAACATTGGGCATAACTTTTGAATGGGAAGTGATAGGGCTTTCATATTTCACATGTGTATTCCTTGTGACAAAACCTTTCCGTTGATACCAAAATTTTTGACCTCGTGACCTTGACCTTGACCTTTGACCTACTTTTCAAAAACTTTAACATTGTGCATAACTTTTGAATGGGAAGTGCTAGGGCTTTCATATTTCACATGAGTATTCCTTGTGACAAGACCTTTCCATTGATACCAAAATTTTTGACCTCATGACCTTGACCTTTTAACCCAGTGACCTCACATACATGTACTTAACAGAAAATAGTGTTCATACTAACAAAGATGCCACCGGGGGCATTCGTGTTTCACAAACACAGGCTTTATTTAAGATTGTACATAGGTATAATGCCTTGTATGTTTTCCATGCCAAATGGACCCATGGGGAGTAGCTTCAAACCCCGGCGGGACCCCAACAATTTTTTTTTCCCTTTTTCAGTTTTTTTTCTCTTTTTATTTTTATATTTATCGCTAGAAATGAAACTGTGAAAGAATTTTGTCAAAATATCAACTTTTAGATTTTTAATGATTTTTTAAATAAGACAAGTTATAGCTTACTTATTTTCATACTTCGAATTAACTTGGCCACATACGCTATCAAATATACGCTGAATTTATTTTTAAGATGTTGACTTTTTGTGTCGCCTGCGAAGCACAGCGACACTTAGGGATCACTTTGTCTGTTGTTCGTCTGTCCGTCCATCCGTCCCTCCGTCTGTCCGTCTGTCTGTCACACTTGGGTGTCACACCCCATAACTTTTGATTGGTAAGTGATAGGGCTTTGATATTTCACATGTGTATTCCTTGTGACAAGACCTTTATACACATATCATAATTTTTGACCTTTTGACCTTGACCTAGATATTTGACCTACTTTTCTAAAAATCTAATATTGGCTATATCTCTTGATTGATTAGTGATAGGGCTTTGATATTTCACATGTGTATTCCTTGTGATTAGACCTTTCTACACATATAATGTTTGACCTTGTGACCTTGATCTAGATATTTGACCTGCTTTTCAAAAAATCTAATATTGGCTATATCTCTTGATTGGCAAGTGATAGGGCTTTGATATTTCACATGTGTAATCTTTGTGACAAGACCTTTCTACGCAAACCATATTTTTTGACCTCGTGACCTTGACCTAGATATTTGACCTACTTTTCAAAAAATCTAAGATTGGCTATATCTTTTGATTGGTAAGTGATAGGGCTTTGATATTTCACATGTGTATTTCTTGTGACAAGCCCTTTTTTCACATACTTTATTTTTTAACCTTATGACCTTGACCTAGATATTTGACCTACTTTTTGAAAAAAACCAAGATTGGCTATATCTATTGATTGGCAAGTGATAGGGCTTTGATATTTCTCTTGTGTATTCCTTTTGACAATACCTTTCTACACATACCATAATTTTGACCTCATGACCTTGACCTAGATATTTGACCTACTTTTCAAAAAAATTAAGATTTGCTATATCTTTTGATTGGTAAGTGATAGAGCTTTGATATTTCATATGTGTATTCCTTCTTGTGACAAGGCCTTTCTACACATATCATAACTTTTGACCTCATGACCAAGACCTAGATATTTGACCTACTTTTCAAAAAATCTTAGATTGGCTATTTCTTTTGATTGCTGAGTGATAGGCTTTGATATTTCACATGTGCATTCCATGTGACAAGACCTTTCTTCACATACCATCATTTTTAGCTCACCTCGACAAAGTTGAGTGATCTTATGCTAAAACCCCACGCGTCCGGGTCCGCGTCCGGGTCCGGGTCCGTGTCCGCGTCCGCGTCCGGTTAAGAAGTTTGGGGTAGCTCAGTATCTGACAAAGTACTAACGCTACAGTAACCAAACTGGCACAAGTGATTCATCTTTGGATGCTGAGGTGAACCCATGCATCGTATGCAGCATCTGACCTACATTTTCCGCTTGAGTGACTTGAAATTTGGGGTAGCTCAGTATCTGACAAAGTACTGATGCTACAGTAACCAAACTGGCACAAGTGATTCATTTTTGGATGCTGAGGTAAACCCATGCATCGGATGCAGCATCTGACCTACATTTTCCGCTTGAGTGACTTGGTTAAGAAGTTTGGGGTAGCTCAGTATCTGACAAAGTACTGATGCTACAGTTACCAAACTTGCACAAGTGATTCATCTTTGGATGCTGAGGTGAACCCATGCATCGGATGCAGCATCTGACCTACATTTTCCGCTTGAGTGATTTGGATAAGAAGTTTGGGGTAGCTCAGTATCTGACAAAGTACTAATGCTACAGTAACCAAACTTGCACAAGTGATTCATCTTTGGATGCCGAGATGGACCCATGCATCGGATGGAGCATCTGACCTACTTTTTCCACTTGAGTGATTTTGCTTTTAAAAGCCAATATTGAGCAGAGTATAAGTGCTACATGTACCAAACTTGCATATTAAATGTATCTTTGATCAAACTTTCATAAAATGACCTTGACCTACTTTTTCTGCTTGAGTGGTTTTGCCTTTAAAAGCCAATATACATGTACTAAGAAATATGTTTGAATTGAATTTTGCTGTCACGAGGTGAGCTTCGTAATCTGTGATAACCTATGTTTTACCTCGTGCACTTGCCCTATATATTTGACCTACTTTTCAACAAATCTATGATTTGCTATATCTTTTGAGTGGTAAGTGATAGGGCTTTGATATTTCACATTTGTATTCCTTATGAAAAGACCTTTCTAAACATTCCATAATTTTTAACCTAGTGACCTTGCCCTTGATATTTGACCTTATTTCAATAAAAAAAAAATCCGCTACGCAGGCGACACAAGCATTCCTTGGATTGCTTTTCTTTCATACATGCATATTTCAGAACAATTTCCCTATTTAATGATTATTTTCTCTGTCTTATTTCTGTATCTATGGTAAACATAGTCGCCATATATCTTGTGTTACAGATTTGATTGGTTCAATACCTCCTTGCCCCTTTAGTAGGGGTAACTACAGGAAATAAAAAGGTGCACACTAAAAATTTTGACTGACTTGAAATGCCCGGAAGTCTGTAAAATTGGTCTTTTTTGATTGCGAATCTTTGGCATGCATAAAAATGTAAAGAAAAGGGGGGGGGGGTCATGCATGTCCTTTTTTCGCAAATTTCACTTTTTTTACAGGAACTCTGCGTCCTCATCGAAAATGTTCCGAATTTTGCATATTTTCAAACCTATCTGTAGGCATAAAAGACAAGATCAAGTTCGAAGTTAATTTATCACGACTATTGATTCATTATGCTAAAAATACATTTCCAAGCACCGCATTTCAGCATATTTACCGAAAATAATTTGTCCAAGTGGCTTCACTGGGTCATGAGGTTTGATACACTGTACACTGCTGTTTGGAAAATAAATTGGCTCAATTTCTGCACAACTCACTTGAATTAATAATGTCCGCTAACAACTTGTCTGTGTTAATTGGATTAACACGATTTTGACTGTACGTTACATGTATTAAGTTGAAATAGCTCTCATTCATAGATTTCTGTATAATTTAATATGAATAAAGGCAAAACCGAAAAGTCTTTGTTTTTTATTCTTCCGGAATCAAAGATACGGGGGCATATAGTTTTTGGCCTGTCCGTCTGTCTGTTTGTCCGAAAAACTTTACATTGGGCATAACTTTTGATAGGAAGGTGATAGAGCTTTCATATTTCACATGTGTATTCCTTGTGACAATACCTTTCCATTGCTACCAAAATTTTTGACCTCGTGACCTTGACCTTAACCTTTGACCTACTTTTCAAAAACTTTAACATTGGGCATAACTTTTGAATGGTTAGTGATAGGGCTTTCATATTGTACATGTGTATTCTTTGTGACAAGATCTTTCCATTGATACCAACATTACTCTGACCCTGACCTCTCACATACTTAAAAGAAAATGGTGTTTATACCAACAAAGATGCCACCGCGGGGCATTCTTGTTTCACAAACACAGGCTTTATTATTTTCTGGCATACTAGCTATTAATAATGAAAGGTTTGGTGTTCAATTTTAAATAAACTTAATTTATGAAATCATTTCATTGTTTAATTCTGTTTCTGTTGCACATTAATGTGGAATTTTACAAAATGATTTTATATTTTGATGTTGCATAATCGAACTATACTAGCTTGGCATATGACTTTGGATCGCATAATCCATCTTTTCAAATCAGTAAAAAAGTTGTTGTTTTGAAATGTGACTATTTTCTCTTGTTTGTACTTTTAAAGGTTGTCTGAAAAAAAAACTTGTCTGCATCCGGCAAAGATCTTGTTAGAAAGGTTGTGGGCTAAAATCCTGGTACTGGCACTATCAGTATTCAATGTCAGTATGTCAAGTAGAGCGTGCATGGGTATCAGGTGAGCGTTGTGCCCCCTGGGGCTCTTGTTAACTTATTTCAGGACATGGTAGGAAGAGGGCTGGTTCTAGTGTGTATGATGATCCTCCAGTTAAAGTTCCAAGTTCGGTCAACTCTACAAGGACTAGCAGCCCTTCTCCATCTCAAAGTGATAAAAGTGTACCTTCCCATAGTGCTACATCCAATATGGCTGCCTCGGACTCTGGAATTGTGGGAACACCATGGTACAAAAAGCTGTTTGCTGCTGACTCCTCAAACAAGGCAAAACTTGAAAGCCAGAAACAGGTTAATTATGATTTCAATTTATGATAATGATCAGGAAATCAATGAGCCATCATAGGGCAGATCTACGAGTTATAATAGGTTTTCAAAATTTATTCCCAGCAAAGTAAAAATGTACTGTAAACCATCATTTATTCGCGGCATCTTAAGTTCGTGAATACGAGTTGGGTGTCTGTTCATGACATTTTATGTTCGCAAGTTCATATGCATCTGAAAAAAAAAATTTCATTAAAAATGTCAATCTCGAAAACTTAGAACTTAAAAATCTGTCAAAAAAGCCCTGATTGCTAATAACTTAATTGATAATTGAATGCCTTCTTATTCAGTTGCTTTTAAATTAACACATTGTGTCAAGCGCTCCGTCAGGTAAAATGTTATCCAAACAAACCAATTATTTGCAATGCACGAAGACAGTTCTTTGGTGTGAAACTTTTTCTTTTAAATCCATTACTGGCTTGTAAATTTTGCTTTAGAAAGATTTTATTATAGGATACGTAGTCATTTGTGACAACCCCATTTGGATATGTGTCCATAGCGTTTTCCCAAGTTAAAAAAAAGTTATCTCATTTTACACCAGAACGATTTCTAAAATGGTTTTACGAACATGATGTTTCCAGAAACTAAAATATCAGAGTTAAGAGTGCGGTCAAATATGTGGTAAAATTCATTGTACTATTGAGTTCAAGTGATTGATAAATTAACATTGCTAGTGAACAATGTGAATCATTGACAATTTGATGACTCTTTATTTATGCACACGTACATGTACGCACCTAACTACGAAAACATATTCGCGATGTTTTATGTTCGCGAATCTGTTGACCTCGCAAATATAAGTAAAATGCTGTTGAATAGAGGATGGTTCACAGTACCGTAATTCTCATCACATGTAACACACAATTTCATTGGCTGCATTTGTTCAAATTAAGGCTATAAACATAAAATCATAACATTTTTGCCTTAAAATCAGCAGTAGGTCACATCCTCAGTGATGCCTTGAAATATGCCTTGTAAAGTAATGAATTAGACTGAGAATATTTGTATTTGAATGTCTCTGCCAGGGATGAATTGTATATTTTATACAATGTAGTTTCAACACTTTATTAAAGTGTTTGGTATTTTAGTCCAAGAGAATACTGAAAGCAGTAACATTACTAACTTTAATTGGAGTTATCTTTCTTGGAAATTTATCTCTTTATATTACTGAAAGCAGTAATACTATATAGATTGTCAGGTCGCTCTTATACCAGTGGATTCAGGGAGAAATGAGGCTGATAAGGAGTTGTATCTCATTCAAATGTATACTGATAATTTTTTTAAAACATCAGGAAAATTTTTTTCCTCAACATATTTGAAGAAAATGTGATATTGGAAAGAGGAAAAAGTGGAAAATAGGTTCCGAATGGACATCATTTTCACTTTTAGTATAAAAATTTGTTCATACTGAATGAATGTGTTGTTGAATGAAAGAATTGTGTGATAAAAGCTCTGCTTGTAGCTTAGAAATGTTTTTTTGTCTATATTACAGAAAGATGTAATATAAGGTAGCAACCTGACTGTTTTTAGCTCTACTGGTCTCAGACCAGTCGAGCTTATGCGATCACCCTTTGTCCGGCGTCCGTCCGTCTGTCCGTCTGTCCGTCTGTACGTCTGTCCGTCTGTCCGTCTGTCTGTCTGTCCGTCTGTCCGTAAACAATTCTTGTCCGGACAACTCCTCTGAAACTGTAAGAGATAGAAAGTTAATTCTTTTTGCATTTTACTTGGACCATGGTCTAGTTGTGCACCTGACATTTAGTTTCACTCCCTGACCCCCAGGGTCTTAGAAAATGGGCGTGGTCATTAAATTCTATGTAATCTTGTCCGGACAACTCCTCTGAAACTGTTAGAGATAGAAAGTTAATTCTTTTTGCATTTTACTTGGTCCATGGTCTAGTTGTGCACCTGACATTTAGTTTCAGTCCCTGACCCCCAGGGTCTTATAAAATGGGCGTGGTCATTAAATTCTATGTAATCTTGTCCGGACAACTCCTCTGACACTATAAATGATGGAGACTTAATTTTTTTTGCAATATGATGGGTCTGTGGTCTTGTTGTGCACCTGCTATTTTGTTTGAGCCCCCTGACCCCCAGGGTCTTAGAAATGGGTGTGGTCATTTTCTCCTATATAACTCTATGTAACCTTGTGTTCGCAACTCCTCTGACACTATAAATGATGGAGACTTAATTCTTTTTGCAATATGATGGGTCTGTAGTCTAGTTGTGCACCTGATATTTTGTTTGAGCCCCTGACCCCCAGGGTCTTAGAAATGGGTGTGGTCATTTTCTCCTATATAACTCTATGTAACCTTGTGTTCGCAACTCCTCTGACACTATAAATGATGGAGACTTAAATCTTTTTGCAATATGATGGGTCTGTGGTCTTGTTGTGCACCTGATATTTTGTTTGAGCCCCCTGACCCCCAGGGTCTTAGAAATGGGTGTGGTCATTTTCTCCTATATAACTCTATGTAATCTTGTGCTCGCAACTCCTCTGACACTATAAATGATGGAGACTTAATTCTTTTTGCAATATGATGGGTCTGTAGTCTAGTTGTGCACCTGATATTTTGTTTGAGCCCCTGACCCCCAGGGTCTTAGAAATGGGTGTGGTCATTTTCTCCTATATAACTCTATGTAACCTTGTGTTTGCAACTCCTCTGACACTATAAATGATGGGACTTAAATCTTTTTGCAATATGATGGGTCTGTGGTCTTGTTGTGCACCTTATATTTTGTTTGAGCCCCCTGACCCCCAGGGTCTTAGAAATGGGTGTGGTCATTTTCTCCTATATAACTCTATGTAATCTTATGTTCGCAACTCCTCTGACTTTATAAATGATGGAGACTTAATTCTTTTTGCAATATGATGGGTTTGTAGTCTCATTGTGCACCTGATATTTTGTTTGAGCCCCTGACCCCCAGGGTCTTAGAAATGGGTGTGGTCATTTTCTCCTATATAACTGTATGTAACCTTGTGCTCGCAACTCCTCTGACAATATAAATGATGAAGACTTAATTCTTTTTGCAGTATGATGGGTCTGTGATCTTGATGTGCACCTGATATTTTGTTTGAGCCCCTGACCCCCAGGGTCTTAGAAATGGGTGTGGTCATTTTCTCCTATACAACTCTATGTAATCTTGTGCTTGCAACTCCTCTGACACTATAAATGATGGAGACTTAATTCTTTCTGCAATGTGATGGGTCTGTGGTCTGGTTGTGCTGATATTTTGTTTGAGCCCCTGACCCCCAGGGTCATAGAAATGGGTGTGGTCATTTTCTCCTATATAACTCTATGTAATCTTGTGCTCACAACTCCTCTGACTAAATTCTTATTGCAATATTATGGGTCTCTGGTCTAGTTGTGCACCTGTTTTTAGCTCTACTGGTCTCAGACCAGTCGAGCTTATGCGATCACCCTTCGTCCGGCGTCCGTCCGTCTGTCCGTAAACAATTCTTGTCCGGACAACTCCTCTGAAACTGTTAGAGATAGAAACTTAATTCTTTTTGTATTTTACTTGGTCCATGGTCTAGTTGTGCACCTGACATTTAGTTTCAGTCCCTGACCCCCAGGGTCTTAGAAAATGGGCGTGGTCATTAAATTCTATGTAATTTTGTCCGGACAGCTCTTCAGTGTATGACTATAAATGATAGAGACATAATTCTTTTTGCAATATGATGGGTCTGTAGTCTAGTTGTGCACCTGATATTTTGTTTGAGCCAATGACCCTCAGGGTCTTAGAAAAGGGTGTGGCCATTTTCTTTTATATTATTCCATATAATCTTATGCTTACAGCGCTGACACTATAAATAATGGAGACTAAATTCTTTATGCAATATGATGGGTCTGTAATCTCGTTATTCACCTGATATTTTGTTTGAGTCTCTGACCCCAAGGGTCTTAGAAAATGGGTTTGGTTGTTTTCTCTCTATTAAACTACATGTGATCTCATGATAGCTAATTTCCCAGAATTTATGGATAATAATTAATTTATTTTTTCCAAAATATTATCGGTTTGCAGTTTAGATGTCATTACAGTATTTTACTTGAGTCCCTGTTCCCTAGGATTATGGAAAATGGGTATATGGCTATTTTCTCTTACCCTTTCTACATGCATTAAGAGTACATAAGTGACAGAAACTATAAATAAACAAAGATATTGCCATTTTACAATATTATCATAGATGAGTCTGTAATTTAGTTTTTCTCATATTTTATTTGGGATCTGACCCAGGATTTTATCTTCAGTTCTATAGAAACGCTAGGGGATAGTTTCGGAATTTCCTCTGATCAATCAATCAACATGAAAATCTTTTCTATAGTGTTTATATAGTGCAAGAAAGATATCAAATTATCAAAATGCATGTATTTCTCACTAATTTTTTATTTTTTTAACATGTTTAAGGTGTAAGATTTTTAGGGAGAGTAGTGAGAATTTTTGTTGCAAGAGTAGAATTTCCTAAGTGATCACAGACTTGAGCTGTGCTTTCTGTTAAATGGGAACACCAGAATCACAAAGATTGATCAATTTATCAAATAAAATAGCAATAATGCATCCTTCACATTGCCAAATGAAAGGAATATTGTGCTTGTGTAAGTTTTTTTTTTTGGGGGGGGGGGGAGAGGGGGAGGTAACTCTTACATCTTTCTTATAAATTCCTCCACTGCTTGGAGTACCACCCCCAATGGGATGTAAACTGTGTGGTTTGATGAAATTTTCATAATGTTTACATTAAAGCAAGTGACACATGTTTTAATAGTAGAAAATATAACAAGAGATGCCTTATAGGCATATCTACTATGTGTTAATCAAATAAAAAAAAAATTAAAAAAAAATACTAAAAAATTCATTTGTAAAAGCCAACTCATACAAAAATATTTCAACCCAGGAAAACTTCTACCAAAATCTTCTTTTATTGCCATTTTACAATATTATCATAGATGACTCTGAAATTTAGTTATCCTCATATTTTATTTGGGATCTGACCCAGGATTTTATCTTCAATTCTATAGAAACGCTAGGGGATAGTTTCGGAATTTCCTCTGATCAATCAATCAACTTGAAAATCTTTTCTATTATGTTTATACAGTGCAAGAAAGATAACAAACAATCAAAATTCATGTATTTCTTACTTATTTGTTAATTGTTTAAGGTGTAAGATTTTTGGAGAGAGTAGTGAGACTTTTTGTTGCAAGAGTAGATTGTCCTAAGTGATCACGGACTTGAGCTGTGCTTTCTGATAAATGGAAACACCAGAATCACAAAGATTGATCATTTTATCAAATAAAATAGCAATAATTCATCCTTCACATTGCCAAATGAAAGGTGCTTGTGTAAGTTTTATTTTACAAAATTCCAAATTTAGTATTTATAGAAGTTAAATTTGTAACAGGAGAGGGAGAGATGTGACTGGACCTGGAATCGAACCCGAGATCTTCTGCTTTCAGGGCAGACGCTCTTACCAACTGAGCTATCTTGGCACGATGCCGGTTCCTGCCACACTCCTCTCAACCAATTTTTCAGGTTTCCATGCACTGGAAACCTCACACAAAACTCCACTTCACCTTGAGTCATTTAGTTTGGCGCCAATTCTGTAACAGGAGAGGAAAAGATGTGACTGGACCGTGAATCGAACCCGAGACCTTCTGCTATCTTGGCAGACGCTATTACCAACTGAGCTATCTGGGTACGATACCTGTTCCTGCCATAAATTACTGGTTATAAACAAATGTTTCAGGCCTTTTTGTCAATTGGACCTCGAGTCATTTTGTCCTTTTACAATCTGACCAATCAAAAACATCATTTTAACCTCATGCAGATTTTAAAATATTTATGGAACACCCTTATTCTGAACTGGGATATATGGTAAAAATGTTTTCTATAGAGGATCAAATATTTCATTATAACCGGTATGTAAAAATAGTTTGTATTATATTTTAATAATTAGCTTCTGTCTACATTAATACCACATTCACCCTAAAAGCTCATGTTCTTCGTTCAATATTCTATTTACATTGTTTTACATTTACTAAAAGAATAGCCTAAAACCTTTTTAGGTTTTAGAACAAAATGGCCGATACTTTTTTTCACTCGGTAGGCCACATGTCCTATTATATTTAATTTCAATCTGAAACTGTCTGATTACTTGATCTAAGTATTTTCACTGGTCAGTATAAGAAAGAAGGAAATATCTTTATAGAGTATCCAATGCAATACTATTTCAGCTCAAATGAGAGGTTATTTATGCCTTTAGTCTTAATTTTATCAATGGGCATATAGTGGTAGGTCTGTCTGTTCATCTGTTTATCCATCCGACTGTCAGTATATATTCCATTCAACTACATTCTGATGAAAGGGTATTAAAGATAATATAGCTGTCATATATTGCATGTCTATGTATCTTGAGAATGCTCATCTTTTGGAGCCAAATTTTTAACCTTTGACCCCATCCCTGACCTTTGACCCACATTTTTCGAAAAATAAAAACATCTGTGATTTTAGTTTTGATACAGTCATATGGTATGTTATATATACACATTTTTAGAAATTCTCTCACATTCTAGAGAAATCTAAGGCATGGTCCATTTGATATTCTTGGGGGGGGGGGGGGGAAGACACTGTTTTTTTTGGGAAAAATAAAAAAATTTGCTCTGAATTTTGATGAAAAAAAATTAATTAGAAATTGATGGATATGCATTGGCATGTGGTTGTTGGTTCTCATAAAAAAAACTTGATATATACATTTATCCCGCCTCTGGCAAATTTTTTGCAATCTGATTGGTCGAGAACCAAATATTATGTTGTATTATTTTACTAACAGGATATTATTTTGATATCCTGCTTCTACTAAGACCCTTTATGCTTTTGACGTCACCAAAATGCTTTAAAATATGTTGACGTAAGATACACAAACCAAAAGCGATTCAGCGGGATAAATTTGTTATACAGTGTTTTCAGGGGGGATACAGAAATATATATTAGGTCGATGAAAAAATTGGTATTAGGCGAGGTGAAGCCGAGCATTCATTCTCTTGAGTGTATATGTACAAATCAACCAGGAGAGCTTCAGTCTCATCAGAGACTTCTGGTTTCAATAATATAAGGGATTATTGTTAACAGTAATATTACAGTTCTAAGTAATATTACTATTTATAGTATTCTCCTGGAGGTAAAACTGAGTTTGCGACTCTGAAATCATTCAGTGGATGCTTGCAAATCATTCATTAAAAATACAAGCAAATGCTATCCCTATAGATTACTTTCTTGAATATGTGCTCTTAAATTGAAGCTTTTGATAAAAATCTATTTAAATTCAATTTAGATTGTGACCTTGACCTTGGAGTTTGACCTACTTTTGAAAAAAACTTTAACCTTTGGCATAACTTTTGAATGTTACGTGATAGGGCTTTCATATTTCACATGTGCATTCCTTAATTATGCCCCCGGAATCACAAATTTGGGGGCATATAGTTTTTGGCCTGTTTGTCTGTCTGTTTGTCCTTTTGTCCGAAACTGAAAACTTTAATATTGGGCATAACTTTTGATTGGTAAGTGATAGGCCTTTCATATTTCACATATGTATTCCTTGTGACATTGTGCATAACTTTTGAATTTTAAGTGATAGGGCTTTCATATTTCTATGTATTCCTTGTGACAAGACCTTTCCATTGATACCAAAATTTTTTACCTTGTGACCTTGACCTTTGAACTACTTTTCAAAACCTTTAACATCGGGCATAACTTTTAAATGGTAAGTGATAGGGCTTTCATTTTTCACATGACATTGTGTATTCCTTGTGACAAGACCTTTCCATTGATACCAAAAGTTTTGTCCTTGTGACTTTGACCTTTAACCTACTTTTCAAAAACTTTAACATTGGACTTAACTTTTGAATGGTAAGTGATAGGGCTTTCATATTTCACATGTGTATTCCTTGTGAGAAGACCATTTCATTCATAGCAAAAGTTTTGACTTTGTCACCTTGACTTTGACCTTTCACGTACTCAACAGAAAATGGTGTTTATACTAACAAAGATGCCACCGGGGGCATTCGTGTTTCACAAACACAGGCTTCATTCTAAATTGCATTTATACTCATAAATTACCTTGCAATCATTTTGTATTTAGCTGCAGAGAGTGAGAGAACAGCAGAATGAGAAATATCAGAGTCAGAAAACAGCACCAAGATCTTCATTGTTTGATACCAAGTATACAGCAGCATCTTGGCAAGACTCCTGTGACGGTAAGTGTCAACTGAAGAGTGTCCCTATTCAGTTTAAGGCATTAGGGGTATAGTACTCTCCTTCTGGATGTTTTGGTAACAGCAAAAGTAAATACCTTGAAGTTGGGCGAAGACGCATGACTTCGGCAATGTTCAGGACCATACATTTTCATGGCGAGTTGAATGAAAAATTAAAAGATATCAAATACATGTATCTAAAAATTCATAAGACATTGAAGTACACAATTTCTAGCTTTAAGATAATATTGTATTATATCCCTTATACCTTAAAGTTAGTAAATATCTACATGCTGTTTTAAAGTCATCAAGATGGCAGGAATAGGTAGATATTGATCATGGGAAAAAAGAAAAACTTTTTTAAAATGGATTATTTATTTAATGTATTTTGTCGGTAATAATGCATTAAGATTATTATATTTTTATAACAGAAAATATGCAACATCAATTTATCAGCTTTTTCTTTACATTGATCGAATGAACAATTACTCTGTGATAATGCTTCAAATAATATCCTTAATTGAGAAATATTGTATGAAAATTAAATACTCATTTATTGTTTGTTTTTCATTCCAGATGTTGTACAGTTAGATTCAGAGGGTTACCTGGTGTATGACAAAGCTGCTACCTGTAGTAGACCATCACACAGGCCAAATGCAGGATACGATAGGAATACACAAATCAGAAGTCAGCCCAGCTGTTCCTCATCTCTGATTGGTCAAACTTCCTCCAATCAGGAATGGAAATTCTCATCATCTCCCAGAAAAGATATTTGCTCCTCATCTGCAATTGGTCAATCTTCTTCATGTAAGGATTGGAGCTTTGAGTCGAAGGACAGTGTTTTAGCCAAAGGGAAGGAAGAAGGAAATTCAACTCTCACCCAATCAGAATCCTTGTCTAAAACCAAATGTGGTAACTGTAAAATGATTGGTCACAAGCGAACGTGGGAGAAATGTCCATATTATTTTTCATTGGAGGAAGTAAAAAGGAGACAGGTACTACAAATGAATTGTATGAAATGCCATTACACTGTTCCTATTTCTGTCGAATAATATACAATTATGTACTTTTCTCAAGGTAAATACAATGATTTAGCTCCCCGAGAAGGGTGAAGTGAATATTGTTCTCAAAACCATTGTATTTACGGAGGTAAAAGTAAAATTATTTTATTACCTGAAGTTTCAAAATCATCTACATGTATATCAATTATTTAAAAAAAGTCTCTCTGCAGCCAGTTTCACAAAAATACTAACGAACAATTTCAGGAATTTTCGTAACTTTTTATCATTTAATTCTGCTTTTAAAATAGAAATATGATCGATATTTGTTCCCGACTTTAGATCAAGTATGTAGAAATGATATTAGAAAACATAGTACAATTTTCATAGGAAATCTTTTTAACGTTTTATCGATTGACGAAAGTCACGAAAATCAAAGATTCGGGGGCATATAGTTTTTGGCCTGTCCGTCTGTTTGTCTGTCTGTTTGTCCGAAAAACTTTAACATTGGACATAACTTTTGAATGGGAAGTGATAGGGCTTTCATATTTCACATGTGTATTCCTTGTGACAAGACCTTTCCATTGATACCAAAACTTTTGACCTCGTGACCTTGACCTTTGACCTTTTAACCCAGTGACCTCACATACATGTACTTAACAGAAAATAGTGTTCATACTAACAAAGATGCCACCGGGGGCATTCGTGTTTCACAAACACAGGCTTTATTTCGTAAGAATGTTTGTGAAACTGGGCACTCATCTATTTTTAGCACATGGAGAGCTGTTGGAATCTTATATCTACCTGTGATGACATCATCCTAGGTAGACATAATGGTTGAACATTTCACTGAGCGGCTGTTTTAGCCAGTCAGTAAAGGGGAAATTTTCCAATCATGCAATGATTTATATTATTTGACAAATTTGAACAGTCATAAAATGAGTATATATTTTATAAAATTGCATTTTATGTTAATATAATGACAGATCAACACCTCCTTGAAATAATTTGTATCAGTCACGTCAATTATCAAATCTATTAGACATGAAGCAGATAAAAATTCTGACAAAAGACAAGAACTGACATCAAATGAAAATATTCTATTTCCCATGGATAGGTGAAAGGCATGATAAAAGACACTACTTATCACAAAATTTGGTCATATTTGAATTATAAGAACATAAACAACAAGTAACCTTGTCAATGATTGAACCTGAATTGTGCATGCAGTTTTCTTTCAATGATATGATCTCTGATGATTATTTGTAAAATCAAGATGATTTTACAGTATCTTGAAAACATTCCTCATCTTTTTTAAATTTAAAATTATTACCATAGAATTGAACTATTGATGAAAATTAAGATTTAGTGTTTTGACATGTCTATACATGTATGTATATGTATATTGCTGTTTTCTAGGAACAAGCTGACAAAAACAGAGAGAGGATAGAAGCCAAGGAGAGAGCTGACCAAGAAGTTAAAGATAATCTGGTAAAGCTTGGTGTAGTACAATTTTGTTTATTGTCAGTGTTGTTGTCTTTTGTCAGACACTCATGTTGAGAGTTTCCATAAGCGTTTACAGCAGAATCAGCATGAATGATAAAAAAGGAAAAAATAAAGATTTTGAACAATCATAGAATCATATCTCCTACATGTTATTAAAGTAGATGACAGTATACTCAATTCCGTCTTTTCGATTTTACAGTCCTATGTTCGATTCGTGCAGGTATCTGACGTAAAAGCACTGTAACGTCATTAACTTCCTTTGAAAACGTCATACATGTACATGTAACCCTGTTTCCCTGAATTTCATGCTTGTTTCCATAGAATTTGACATCACATTGCATTGACGTCAGATACCAGTGCACAAATGGGAAGTAACTCTCTATTTGGAAAAGACCGAATCTGACAATGATAAATCAAACCATAAGGACAAAAAAAATGGGAATAAAGCCAAAATACTTAAACATGATTTACAGCACATTAAAGAAGGGATACATATGTGAATGTGTGTGCATCTCCAAGTGGCATGTTTACATAACAATGGACGGCAATTCTTTGTAGGAACAACATCATAAACGACTGGCTAACATTGCGGCGGCTATTACTGCGGAGAAAGAGAGAGTGGAGGGAACTATTCAATCAATAGACAAGAGAAAGAAAGTACGGGAAAAACAAAGGTCCAAAAGAGGGAGGAGGTAGCCTACAGAGCCATCTACACACCAGTGTAGGGCTGCCTGTGTTCTCTTTAATTAACCCTCATCACACCTGTGCATAACCATGCACCTACACACCTGTGTTCTCTTTATTTTTAGACCACTTACACAACTGTGTTCTCTTTTGTTGTAATTATTTTTTTATGGCGATACATTTACCTAGCTGTTAAGTACAAATGTATGTTGAAAGACCTTTACAGTATTGGATCTGTTTAAATACATGTATTTGTTTTACATTATGATACAGTAGGATGATTCATCTGCTTAAGTTAGGTCATTGGTTTTGAAATTATGCTACAAGATATTTTTGAGTATTATGACATCACTTTATTGATTAATATACTTCAAAAGAAATGCGAAGAGATATATTCTGTAAATAATATTACAGAAGATTTAGGGCAATTTAGTCATCAACAAGTATGTGTTCTTTTCAGTTTATTATAGAGCGACTATCACTTAATTCTGCTTATGTTACATTTTACAAGTCATGTTCTTTTTAGTATCCAGGTAATCTAACGCAACTGATATCCTCGTCGATGAATAGTCCCATTTCACTGGATAAGCAAGACATTTTATTTGGAAAAGATTTTATAAATGAAAATATAGTGATAAATTTCACGATGCTATATTCTACATATTACATATACATGTATGTGAACCTGAAAAAAGAGAAAATCCCAACTCTAATTGGGTTAAGAAAGTATCTAAATATCAATCATGAAATACAGAAATATATACTTTTAAAGAATATAAACATGAGATATATGAAACTTTGTGGAGACCATGGGATAACTTTTTTCATGGTTATGCTACTCTTCTATTTTCATTATATTTCATTATTCAAGTATGCAAGTGTGTTAGAGTTGTCCCTCTTTCTCTCTCCATTCTTTTTATATAAAAGCATTGCTTTAAATTTTGATACAAATTAATATAATGAAATGAAAATGTATATGCTATCCTAGTTATTGTCATGATAACAATGCAGGTTATAAAACTTACATATCTAATGCCATATACAACTGTACACATTCAAAAATAAAAAAAAAATAGAAAAAGATACATGTATAAGGCAGCATGACATTTGTGTTCAGTTTCTCAGGTTGTTTTGGTGGGCCAACTTTATTTTGCTGTTATGTATGTATATGTTGTGACTCTAATTAGCTATTCAAATGGAGCTTTCACATATAATTGTTTTTGGTCAAGTATTACTTCAGTTACTTTGTATTTTGTTGAGTTTGTCTATGAATAGAGGGATTTTATTTTCTTGGCATTTCTGTTATAATTCTGTTTTGAAATTTAATTGCTGTTTTAACATTTAAAAAGAATATATTAACCCCAGGGCTGTAATCAGAGATTCAGGAGTAGACTTATTTTGATCTACCATTGTCCTTCTGTATTTAACGAACAATTTTTATGTGAAAATGGCGGTCATATTTTTTTTAGACAGCCAATTGTGCTTTATGTGAAATTCATATGAAATTTAAATGAAAGTTTACATGAAATATATGTGAAACGAGCATGAACATGAAATTTACATGAAAATTTTTACATGAAATTCATGTGAAGGTTTTGATATGAAGTTAATGTGAGTTCCATTTCGCATGACGGTCACAAAGAAAAATTCATGTGAAGAAAAATTATGTGAAATTCATGTAAAATATATTTCACATAAATCTTACTGTGAAATTTATATGAATTTCATATGAACTTTCTTGTAAGATTTACATGATGCTCATTTCATAATAATTTCATGTGAGGCACAATGATGCCTGTGTAGGTCGCCATGGTAGCCAGATAATTATATACTGTAAACATGGATATTTTTGCTGGGTAAAAATTTTGTGCTATTAGCGTTGAAACATTACGCGTTGGGTAAATATGATGCGATGTAAATGTCTCTGCTTTTGTAAGGTTGCAGTGGGGTTATTTTCGTTTAGGGGAAATTTACATGAAATTCCTTGACTCGTGAAATATGAGAAAATTACCCCCCTGCAAAATTTTTCATGTTTGCAATGTTGGTAATGAAATTCTTTTGAACTTGAACTTTTCTTTAAAAACTTCCCTTTAAAGAATTATTATAAGCTAATAACATTTGCTTTTAACAGTCTTGTCTTGTTAAGTTTTAGCATTTTGTATTGTAACATAAGCAAAAAGATCAAATTTCTGTTTGAAAGTACAAAGTTAACATGTACGAGGGGCATTTGAAAAATCCTGAGTATTAAGGCGTTTTGTAAAGATGAGCGACATTACCTTAAAATCTTGTAGACCAATCCCTCAAAGTACTCCCCTTTGACTTCTATGCACTTTCTTAACCTTCCAGTCCATGTTTTGAATGCCGATCTATATGCCTCCTAAGGTATACCCTTCATACACTGAAATACGGCACTTCCGACGGCGTGGCGGCTTTCAAATTTTCGTCAACGGAGCGCTTCTTTTATCAAAGGATTCAACCAAAAATCACACGGAGCTAAGTCAGGACTATATGGTGGATGTGGTAAAACTGCAATTCTATTTTCCTGTAAATAGTCTGTCACCAGGCAAGATTTGTGGGCCGGAGCGTTATCATGAAGAAGTTTTATTCCTCTTGAACCCGTCGCTGGTCGCAATGTTTTATAGTGTTCAACCACTCTAGACAAAACATTTTCTTTATAAAACAGTCCGGTGACACTTCTTCCTTCAGGAACAGCAACTTGTGTAACCGGGCCCTTGGCATCAAAGAAAAGAGCGTACATAACCCTCCTTACAGACCAACTTCGTCGCACGATTTGAGGTCTCGTACCATCTCCTCCGATCCAAACTTTATTATTCTGCTTTGTTTCTGGTTCGAAAAAGTAAATCCACGTTTCGTCCCCAGTCACTATTTCGTTTAGTCGTCACTGATCACAGTCTTCATACAATTTTAACAATTCCAGGGCTGATTCTACGCGGAGACGCTTTTGGGCCTCCGTAAGTAAATGTGGGACCCATCGGGCGCAGACCTTCCAGTTCCTGAGGTTCAAACGTTCCTTTAAAATTGAAAATACTGCTGACTAATTAATGTTAGTAGTATCCGATATTTCTTCCACCGTGTAACAAGCATCTTCCTCAATTGCATTTTTCACTGCAATTATGTCTTTTTCACTAAAGGCCGACAAAGGCCTACCTGATCTTGGGTTATCTTCTAGAGATTCCCTGCCTGCCTTAAATCGCTTTATCCACATTAAAACTGTAGGATACGAAAATGCTTGGTCCCCATAAACTTTGTCCAAATCGGCTTTTACTTCCGTTGGCGTACACCCGAGAAATGCGCGAATTTTGCAGTACGATCTACGTAGTATACCAACGTACTAATTACATGATGTCATTTAATTGTTGATGACGTCATCATACTGGTATGAGTGGCGCATAACTGTGTACGTATTTTCGTGACGTATAAAATGATACCAAATACTTAGTAATTGGAACACAAGTAGTGAAATTATAAGGAAATATTCAGGACTTCCAAATGCCCCTCGTATATATTCCATTGATGCGTTGTGATTTAATAATTTTATGGATGGTTTAATTTTTTTGAAAGTTAGAGGATCCCGGACCTTAGGGGAAGACTATACAAAATGGTTTTCAGAAATTGAAATAACCTCATGAATTGTTTGAACTACATGTATGTCTAAACACGAAAACCATGGTGTGCATGACAGATTTCTTCAAAGTTATATATTGACACAAATTATTTAGGAGTGATGAAAAAAAGAGGCCTTTAAAGGTCAAGGATCCTTTTACATTGAAAGTAGCTAAGTAAAAAATTATCTTATTTTACTTAAATTAAAACAGTTACATTACAATTTTTGAAAAGAATCAAATACATGTATTATAAAAGTTGTAGACATTTTCAAATCAATTTTTCTCATATCAGCATCATTTTACAAGACAGAGGACTTTGAGACATTTTAAGATCACTTGATGTCTGTCTTTGTCTCTCTCTTAGATACTCACTAGTGTAACCAGCTTTGATACATGTATAAACAGAACACTTCAGTGGAACTTGCACCCTTGGTTATTTAGGATGAGACTTGAGGACCATTGAAGACAGGCCATCAATTACAATTCAAACTCACAAAAGGCTATACTTATAAAATTCTAGTCATTGTATTGAAAACTTTATAAACAACCAGTAGAATAAGTTTACTTTAAATTTGCATGATTTTAATTAATGTAGTTCGCTAGTAATACTTTTGTAGCAGAATCTTTTTAGTCAAAAATGAAATAAGATTGTTGATGTTTCCTTGTTTGTTACTTATTGAATAAAGATAAACACATTTTGAAAAAGGTTTAGCTGTTTTGAATTTGCTATTAAGCAAGTGTGCTATTTTGTCTACCCTGACAAAGCTGTTGATGTCATCTTGGTTGACCACTAGCCTAGTTTTCAATGATTGCTTTATCATTAGAGCCTTGAATCCGATCATCGACCTTAAAAATTGTCTAGTAATTTACTAGTGAATGGTTTCAGGTAGGACGCTCATATTTGCATGTATTCCTTGTGACAGGATCTTATTACATGTAGTAAGTACAACATTTTTAAGCATGCGACCTTGTCTGTGACCTTTGACATACATTCAGAGATTCAGAATTGGCTATTAGTATTGTACCATAAGAGACTGGACTTTTATCGTTTTATATAGCAAATGTACTATTTGCAGATTCCACAGTGACTGTGTTTGATCTTACAGAGTGTTAGTTGAACAATAGCATAGTTTTCCTTGTTGTGAGACCTTTTGTCTTCGTTGTTGAGCACTAGTCTGGTTATATTTGCTCCAACGAGACCTCTTGTCATCTTTGGTGATCACTAGCCTATACATGTGTGGAAAATGCAATCTAGATGGACAGCTTGAGTACATGATTTATAAAATGCCCTTTCTTGACCGACTTCTCGAAGATTTTGCCTTCCATTCTAATGTCAAATAGTGCGAAAAGGTAACAAGCTTCATAGATTTACAATGCCCTACTTTTATAATAGTTTTATTTTTCACATCTGATCGATTTTCTTAATATGATACATATGCCCTTGTTGGGCCTTGTCCATTTAAATGGAAAAAAATGTGGATCGAGTGCTAAATTTAGATATCAATTACTACAACAGAAGGGCGTTTGCCTCCTCGTAGATTAGGACATGTGATTTATGTGAGAATGATGAAAATGTAAATCGGTTCTCTAAGGACTGTGATCAAAACATATGTAAAAGGACATATTTTCGCAATAATATTTCAAAGTTCCACATTGTATTTTCAATTCCGAAGGTTTTGCAGTGACACCAATAAGTTTTTGCCGAATGAAGTGTTGATAAAAATTAAATTCGACAAATGTTCGTTGACCATGGTAACATATAGAATATGACTGAAGTATTAGATATGGACGAAATTGAAGGAAAATCCAAAACAAGTGTCAGTGCTTTATCACAACTTGAAATAGTATGTAAATTGAAACTAAAAATACCAGATTGTTATTCCATGTGTGTCAGTTCTGATAGTACATGTAGTATTTGGATTGGTGGTAATGGATACGTGTACAAGATGTTCCCTGACTGCTATACAATCATCCACCAGATACCTGCTAGGAAGTCATTGTGGCCATGTCTTCACATTGCATGTTTACAGTCTGGTGATGCTGTTGTATCGTATGGTGGACTTTCATCCTACATAGATAGATTTACCTCTGATGGGAGAAGAGTAGAATTCACAGACCTATCACCGAGGAGAACTCACGATATAGCCGTCAATAACCATGACGAGGTTGTTGTCAATGTTAACCTTGAATCCTTAATCATCTTCTCCAACAGCGGAGAACAACTCAGAGAAATCAAAGTTGATGGAGGTATTCAGTCATTTTGCACCGACAGAAAAGGGAACTTTATTATAGCGCACCCTGACACATACAACATATCGGTACTTGATGGTGATTCTCAAAAAGTCATAGCCACGTGGTCTGCCCCTACATCTGATATCAAACGTCTGACATGTGATGGATATGGAAGTATTCTTGCTACAAACAGGGAGAAAAATATTTGTGTCTTCAGCGAGAATGGAAAAGTAGTGAAAACGTCGACAATGGACTGTGATGCCATTGTGGAAATATGTGTGAATCACCAGGGTCCTTTATTGATCCTTGTAAAAAAAGATAAGAAATACGGAATACTTGTTGCAAAATATTTTGGATAAGAAGCTGTGTACGTCATACATTTGTATAATTCAGATACACTAAAGTCAAATGCGACAAAGAAGACTCTGACGACAATCACAACAACATCTCAACAACGATAGAGTACTAAATTGAGCACCAACGGACCCCTAGCAAGCCAAAGGTGGGACAAGGTGCGTAGGAGGAGTAAGAATCCCCTGTTTAGCTAGCCGCACCCTCCGTCGACCGCACCGCATTTTCTCATCGTTTTCAATTGTCAATGTCCATTTTCTTTTTAACGACAAACATGACGTAAACGAGTAAAGTTCTACTATGTAATGTTAGTATGATTTTGCCGACTATGAAACTGAATTATTGATCGGTTTTTTTATGTTTATTACTTGAAGTTTTTGGACCGAATATTTTAAAACTTTTATATACCCTTTGGGATGAATATGATGTTCATGTTATTTTCATTTATCACATGATCGATACACCCGGTATGCAGTTTCATAAAGCCATTTTATAAATATATGATATGATCACATGTTACATATCGCTCTGCTTGAATGCGATTGGTCAAACTTTGTGGGGCCCTTCATGGGTGCGTCAGAGGTTTTATTATTTGTTTAAAAGATACTTGAGTGTGTAATTTAAAGCATGAAGCGGGAGCGTCCATGTAAATACGTTATTTGTAACATGAACAGAAAAACGTACCAGGTGTCTTGCGAACATTGCAAAAAGTACAACTGTAAACGATACAAATGTTAAATGTCTACAAATCAATAGCATCATTTAAGACCAGAGCTGAATTTCTTCATGGACCAGACATGCACGTTTCGGTTACTTAACCCTCGTCAGTGATCCTCAGTCTAAACAATGTAATATGGCCAAAAAGTGTAAAATTATTATGTTCAAAATGTACCGAATGACGAAGCAGAATAGGTGGGAAATGTTACAATTACAGTTGTAAACTATGCAATTGAAAAAAAAAACCTTGAGAGATATTAATATAATCTTACACAACCATTAGGGAGGGACGGTGATCTCTCAACCCGAGTGTACAAATTTTGCAAGTCCATAACGAGGCTTCACAAGATAAAGTTTCACAGGAGGGTTGAGAATTATAGCCATCCCTCCGTCATGGTGGTGTTTGATTGTTTTTCTCCCACGTCGTCGACTAGACTGTCTGTTATAATTGTAGCTTTACTTCCATAACATCGGTTTGGTAGTGATCCATGACGTCAGAGGATGATATTGATTTATCTCACCCCTGAAAAATTTGAGAGTTCTTAGTCTCAAGTTGGAGAAACAATCAATGTTTATCAGTAAACAGTCAGCTCAACATAAAAACATGTCAAATTCTGTACACAAGAAAGGAGGGGATCTCCAACAACAAGACATGAATCTACCGGTCAGTGAATCCTAACCACAGCAATATGGAAGGTACAATTTGTAAAACCCAAGAATGTAGTCCGTTCATTGATAAAGTAAATTCTGCCAATGGCGAGGTAATTGGACATTCAGCTCAGCTTGGATCGATTTTTTTTCTCAATACATCAAATTAATTATGAGAGAAAGGAGGGGATCTCCAACAACACCTAGTTGCAGCATCAACAGCAACCTCCCAAAACACCCACTGTAAAACACAAAAATGACACGCACAGAAAGAGACGCAGTAGTACAATGAACGTCAAATCACAGAAAAACATAAAACACAAATGACTACACATAAACCAACGAGACATAAGTAAGATTGACACAAAGTTTATTTGGGTAGTAGTGTTTCGTAATTGGAACATATATTCTCTTTTAAATTTGGATTGAAACAGTCAACGAACATTGGAATCCATTGAACATGGAAAGCTTTTTGAAATACGATTCCCAACTTGCTAAAGTGTTTCATTTCATTAAAACTCTATATTGTTAAGAAAAAAAGCCATGTAGCGATGTTAAACGTCTTCAAATTCAAAAGCATCATCCAAGAACAGACGCAGCATGGACCAGACATGCACACCCCGGGTACTCAACCCTCGTCAGCGATCCTCAATCTAAACAATGCAATATTGCTAAAGAGTGTGAAAATTAGTATGTCCAAAATGTACCGAAAGCCGTAGCAGGATGGGTGGGATATGAAAATACATGACCCATGTTTTAGATATTTCAAGGAATTTTGATAACATATTTTTTTGAATGCAGTGAAGAGACGATTAACCGATGTTGATCGAACTTGGCTACATGACCCTCGGTGACTCCTGGTCCACCAGTAGTGACACTCACCAAGTGGTAAAAATGTTCAACGTCTTCAAATTGATATCATCATTTACGAAGAGATAAAATTACAGCATGAACCAGACATGCACGCCCCGGTTACTCAGCCCTCCTCAGTGATCCTCAAGATGTGGAACGATTTCAATCTTACAAACAAAATTTAAGAAAATGGTATGGCATAAATTATATTGCGATTTTAAAGTGATATTTGAAGGCTCCTTGAACAAAATTTTAGAAAATGGTTTGGCATAAATTATTTTTCGATTTTAAAGTGATATTTGAAGGCTCCTTATCTTTCTTAAATTTCAGATTGTGATATGAATTTTGGACAATATAATATGAGATCAAATGAAATATACATTGTCAATGAACACGTACAATGGTAATGGATTCTGTTAAATATACGGTAAGATTCTACCAATCTTTATGGTAGGGAACGTCTTTTAACAGGTGCTCTAAATCTCTCAATAATCAATTTAATTAAGTAGGCAAAATCGTGCAAGTTAGGTAGTTTTTGCTAAGAAGAATGAAATATGTAACCATATGGCCTCTCCCCCACAAAATTTGAGGTGAATTATTCGGATTCTTCTAAAGTAATTAAATATTCACTTGGTATTATGTTGAAATTAAATAAAACACAATTTTACAAAAATACGGAAGTGTTCCAATTCTTCACCTTGAAGAAAATTTCAAACCAAAAGTAATGCACCAGACACGTACTTCGGATACGAAAATACCTCAACGAACAGGGGTGTTGTACAAAACTACTTTGGGTCTTTCGGAAATAGAGTTCCGTATCCCCTCTATAAAACATTGTATTAATAATACAACCTTCCACACTTCCAAGTTTGGAAAATCATATATATATATATGCTGTAATATAACTATTATAATGATATACTGTATTTTAACTATTCTGTTATCATAATATATAATTTTAATTAAATGATAAAAAGCACAAGGAAGAAATAAACAACAACGTTGAGTATTCAGAAAGTGTCGGATCGGCCCATTATGATAAAATGATGATATTCTAAATTTTTGAATGTTAGTAATAAATTATTTTTATACAATTGGCATTTAGTAACCCATTATTTATAAATTGAGTGACCTCAAAATGTCGAAATTTTCCTGTAGGAATCACATCTGAATACGACTCTAATTATGATTTTAAACTAAAATGATTTTTATTATCGACCTCACGAAGATTCTGTACCCTCAAATCCTAACTATATTTCAACAAGTGCAAACTATTCCAAATATGCAATTATCGTACCTTTAAAAGTATATTTATTTTGTATTATTTCAAACATTTGATCGATTTTCTTTACTTCATTTTAACATGTACCCTTTTTTTGGCCCCACCAATTTAGATCAAGTGAATCGTTTACTAAAATTAGAATGTCAAAGCAAGACAACAAAATGGCGTTTGCCTCGTCAAAAATTGGGGCTCAGGAGGCTATCATTAAACCGTGTGATCTATGTGAAGAAGATGAAAATGTAAACTGGTTCTGTAAGGACTGTGATCAAAGCCTATGTGACAGATGTAAAAGAACCCATCTTCGCAGCAATATTTCTAAGTCCCACATCGTACTTTCGATTTCTGAAGGATTTGCTATGGGAAAAATGAATATATCAAATATGTGTCGAGTCCATGACAAACCGTTTCAATTCTTCTGTAGGACTTGTGATAGGAATATCTGTGCGAAATGTTTGTCTACAAAGCACAAGAAACATGATTTCATAGATTTGCATGACCTGCAATCAGAGGTTCAGAAGCAGTTAGATGACGTCATCAAAGAAAAGGAAGACGAAGTACAGAAAATGACCAAAGCTCACGATGATTTGGAGCAGCATGAAAATGAGTCGGAAAATTACTTAAAGGAGAAGTATGCTTCAATCGACGTAAATGTCAAAGCCATTCAAAAAGCCGCTGCTGAAGAAGGAGAGAAAATGAAGCAATCTCTTTACGAAAGAATTGAACAACACGATAAAGAAGTCAAGGAAGGAAAACAAAAAATTCAAGGTCAAACTAAAGTCCACAGAAATGAGATCCATACTATTCAACAGAAACTTCGACTTCAGACTGCGTCATCATGCAATAACTTTGTCAAGGAGTCAAAGTCAAAACTTCAGTCCCTCCGGTTTTTATCTATAACGATTCCGGATATAAGTCAATTGTTTGCAGAAGGAAGAGTTGATAGAAATCAAATCCGACAAATGATTGGAAACATAGGAAAGATGGCTGAAGTATCAGTTATGGAATATTCAAAAAGAAATGACGAAACAACAACAGGCAATGTTTTATCACAAGGTAAGGACGAAACAACAACAGGCAATGTTTTATCACAACTTGAAATTATTCGTACTTTGAAACTGAATAAAATAGAGAAATGTTACATGCTACTGTATGTGTCTCAGTCCTGATGGTAGTATATGGATTGGTGGTTATAGATACGTGTACAAGATGAGCTCTGACTGCTCTACAGTTCTCCATAAGATAACTGGGAACTCTGCTACGGAGACTTTGTATTGTCGTTACATAGCATGTTTACAGTCAGGTGATGCTGTTGTATCTTATAGTGGTACATCCTACATTTTATCCTTAGTTGAAAGATTTACCTCTGGTGGGAGAAGAGTGGACTTCACAGACCAATCACCGTGGTTCACTCACGATATAGCCGTCAATAACCATGACGAGGTTGTTGTCAATGTTAACTGTAAATCCTTAATCATATTCTCCAACAATGGAAAAGAACTCAGAGAAATCAATGTAAATGGAGGTATCACGACATTTTGCATAGACAGAAACGGAAACTTTATCATAGCACACCTTAACTCCTCAAACATCTCCGTGGTGGAAGGCACGAGTGGAAAAGTCACAGTGACGTGGTCCGTTTCTACATCTGATATCAAGCGTCTTACATGTGATGGATACGGAAATATTCTGGCTACAAACATGAAGAAAAATGTTTATTACTTCAGGCAGAATGGAAAAGTAGAGAAAACCCTCACGGTGGACTGCGATGCAATTATGGGAATCTATTTGAATGATGAGGGACATTTATTGATCCTTGTGCAGGAAGAAAAGAAATACAAAATTCTTGTCGCGAAATATTTGGAATAAGAACTGATATCATACATTTGTGTTTATAGTTTAAGTTGGGTTGCTCATATCTTATTGTTTTCTATTGTCATTGTCATCGTCCAGTTCCTATATTTTCAATGACGCCAAAAATAAAGTGATGTTATTTCACGTTGTAGCTAGTCATTACTATATGTCATGCATGTATAATGGTTTTATGAACATTGGCTTTAAGGTATTATGGGTATAATAACAATATCGGTGAAAAGCTTAAAAATAATGTGCTTCCATAATTTTAGATATTTGATACACGCCATGAAAATGTATTGTCCCGAACATTGCCGAAGTCTTCGGTAAACTACTAAACTTCGTGGTATTTAATTTTTCTGATATCAAAACAACCAGAATTAGAGTATTATACCCATATTGCCTTAAAATAGTAGAATTTGAATATTCTACTACATGAAAATTTGTTTGAATTTTTTTTTTCCGGAAGGTAAAGAGTTGGTACACTTCCGTATCATCATATTTATTGTTGAGACCCATTGCAATCAGTATGATTTTTATTTTCCATATATCAGTGACATTGTAAGTAGTCAAACTTCAAACACAGGTTTTAAATTTAGTGTGAGGCGAGTGACTGGTTGTGCTTGATATCCGAACCAGAAACTTGTTTGAGATCATTATAGATTAAACACATCTGACACTTGGTGCCTGAAAAAAAAGATTAACGGACTTTAATATTACATAAACAACTTAGAAATCTTTACATTTTGTGGAAGATTAATTCAGGCTATAAACATATTCGATTCTGTGTGATATCATATATTATAATGCTGTCTATCCAAATAATTCTGATTGAAGTTTAAAACTATAGATAGCCATTGGTAATAGGGGACTAGTTTGGTTTTTTCAACTATCCCTGTTGTATGATTATTTCTTTCTGAATAAAAATAAATTGTTCATACATGTATAAGTTTTACGTCCTGAGTCAGTGAATGAAATAAACATTGAAGAAGTACCCATCAATAATTCAGTATCAATGGCAACATTTTAAAATGTCCATTAGAACAGATGCTATCCCCGGAATAAACAATATTCTGAAGTGATACCAGGTGTCCGGGGAGAATCAGAGTCTCCTGACTATACATGTAACACTTATTCAATTCAAGCTTATAAAAATGTATATAGCGTTATTTAAATCTATAAAGTATTAAAACAAGAAAATATAACAAAATGAATGTCAGAAAAAGACAATGCATATCATGCATATTCGCAGATTTTATCATTTATCGCAGGGGATATGGCCCGGGGAGGGGGGATTACACCCTACATCTTTTATTAGCAAGGGGTTAAATTACAAAATAATTTCATTTTGATAAGAAGATTTTTAACATTGTAACATTAATAACATCCTGCTACGTCTGATGAGGGTTAAGTACCCGAAACGTGCATGTCTGGTCCACGTTGCCAATTTATCTGTTCTTAAATGATGCTATTCAATTTGAAGACGTTTACATTTATACCACTTGGTGAGTGTCACTGCTGGTGGACCAGGAGTCCCCGATGTAGCCAAGTTCGATCAATTTCGGTTGATCGTTTCTTCAACGCATTCTAAATTTCTGTTATCAAAATTTCTTGAAATTTCTAAAAAGTGGGTCCTGTAGCATCATATCCCACCCATCCTGCTACGTCTTTCGGTACACTTTTTCGACATAGTAACTTTCATATATTTTTGGCATATTACATTGTTTAGATTTAGGATCACTGATGAGGGTTAGGTACCCGAAACGTGCATGTCTGGTCCATGTTGCCAATTTATCTGTTCTTAAATGATGCTATTCAATTTGAAGACGTTTACATTTATACCACTTGGTGAGTGTCACTGCTGGTGGACCAGGAGTCCCCGAGGGCACATGTAGCCAAGTTCGATCAATTTCGGTTGATCGTTTCTTCAACGCATTCTAAATTTCTGTTATCAAAATTTCTTGAAATTTCTAAAAAGTGGGTCCTGTAGCATCATATCCCACCCATCCTGCTACGTCTTTCGGTACACTTTTTCGACATAGTAACTTTCATATATTTTTGGCATATTACATTGTTTAGATTTAGGATCACTGATGAGGGTTAAGTACCCGAAACGTGCATGTCTGGTCCACGTTGCCAATTTATCTGTTCTTAAATGATGCTATTCAATTTGAAGACGTTTACATTGAAATATTTTCAAATACTATAAGACATTATCGGATGTTTGCACCGTAAAATCAGTATTTGCCGTCCGCAAACATTGTACGTCATCATCTACTGTCCACGCAGCTCACAAATCAGAAAAAAATGAAGTTTTTTTTCTACTTTGTCGGCAAATGTTCTGATTAAAATTCATATAAAGGGGGTAAATCTCGAAGTCTTGCAACTAACAGTGTAAGTCTGTACGGCCAATACTTTTTATTATTATTTTCTAAAATGTATTATTATCTTTTTTTTGTCTCGCTAGTTTCCGATCACTATTGATGCTGTCTTCGTTATAGTAGGAAAAGAAGGGAGGAGATCTCCAACAAGACCCCGTTGCAGCATCAACAGTAAAACACCAAAACACCCGATGCAAAAACACAAAAGACGAGTACAGCATGAGACGGAAAAGAGACACACGACATGTAAACATCAAACACAAAAGACTACACATAAACCGACGAGACCAATGGATAACCGGTGCCGACTTTGGACGGCCATCTGTCACGCAAGTAGCAAATGGTGTGGTTATCCTGGATTACGTGCGCACAACCCTCTCACTTCTCCAATTACCCAGAGGTCTCGAAGAACGTACAATTGTGGTGTAAAACAACCTCCTCACTGTAAGATGACATCACACAAACAAGACCGCGAAACACAGAGGCCCCATAGACACAGATGAATATGTAAATGGATATAAAAAGAGGGCATGAGTACTACAGTCCGTGCTCTGCCGGCTGTAGCGAGCTCATGTATGTAATCACCCGAGGAGTCCGACTGACATTCAGAGAGGACAGGTGGTCGGGGCCCTGTCTTCTCTAAAGAGGTTTGGACAGGGCCCGTCATGGAGTCCCGTCGTTACAGTCAGTCAGAGTGCAAGTCTCAAGGATGTGCTTGTACAAGACTGTAGATTGGTCAAGTACCAAGCCTAGTGTCCGTCTGGTGACATTAGGATCATACCCACGGTATAAAAGGCGTTTGATGATTCTGACGCATTTTCGATGGTTATGCTGCCTACCTTTGATCCTTTTTTATTTTGTTTATCATATCACCATAAAAGACAGGTTGTGTAATACCCATAGTAATGTACTCTGTTGCATGTATAGATCCGAATTTTCAAAGAAGTTGACTGTAATTTTTGTAAAATTTCCAGAAAGTCTTAACTAGTTTATGAAAGCGGAAACCTTGACCTAAAAGTTTTTTGGTAATTTGTAAATTTCTACTGTGAAAATCCAAAATATCAGTACATGCTCTAGCGTACCGGATGAGCTGTGATATGTAAATGCCGTATGACGGTAATCTTGGAACATCACCGTCAAGCCAAGGGAAATTTACAATGTTGAATCCAAAATCATCCCTTTTGTCATATACACTTGTATGAATCTTTCCGTTTACAATTTTGATATTTAGGTCCAAAAAGGGTGTTTCTGTATTTGAAAGGTTTGCCTTGTTAAGGGTTAATTCTTGTGGATAAATTTCATTCTTATATAATTCAAAAGCAGGATTGTCAATGGTTAGAATATCATCCAGATACCTAGAAGTATTATTGAAACATTTCAGCTCATCAAATTTTCTTTGCTTTTGAAGATTTTGGATAAATTCCTTTTCATAAGTGTATAAAAATAAATTTGCAACAAGAGGCGCACAGTTAGTACCCATAGGAATTCCTACAACCTGCTTTTATAGATCCTCACCAAATCTAACATAAATATTGTCCAAGAGGAAGGACAAGGCATTACACAGGTCACTACATGTCCATGATTTGTATGATTTGTAGTCTGTCGAGGAAAAGAAACCCTTCGATTCAGATTAACAAATGTAAGTTTTTTGCTCTCGATCAAAACACCATTTAATGAGATTAGATAATCGATCATTAATTTTGTCATGAGGAAGTGTGGTGTACATATTAGAGAAGTCGTATGAAGAAATCGTATTGGCTTGGAAATTTCCAGATTTCATTTTTTCAATCACATCCCCTGAATTCTTAATAGACCAAAATAAATTTACATTGTTCCTGTTTAGAACCGTTTCACAATATCTAGTTATGTGTTCTTTAATAGCAGTAAGTGCTGACGTCAGATTCCTAGACAAAATTGTAGTGGAGCAGTTACTAGAATTAGCAATAAATCGAAATTTGTAAGGAGACTTGTGCAGTTTCGGTATGCAATATAGTGTTGGGAGATCCAATTTAGAAATAGAGATATTGAATGAAGACAGTTCACTGTTATGCTTGCCTAAAATGTTAGATGCACTTTCATTGCTTTTGATATATGTATTTGTAGAGGAAAGTTCCGAAATCAAAGTTGATATGTAGTAACGTTTTCAAATGATAATGGTGTTGTTGGCTGCTTTATCAGCTGGTGCAAAGACATATTTTTCATGTAATTTACTTAGTTTGGATTTGAAATATCTCTCTGATTTGGAACGTGGATTTTGAAAAAGATGAGGGTTTTTATGGAAGTTATCTATTCGAATATCCGTAATATCTAAAATGAGGTTTTTCCAGTCATTCAGAGCATGCGGTTCGACTCCTTCTGATTTACACCATCTTTTCGTATAATTATCTAAGGCTTCCGTAAGCACTTCACGGCATTTGACAAAATCTATCTTGGATGGGATTCTATACTTAGGTCCTTTTTTAAGAAGACCACGGAGCTGTCTGTCTTGGATAATTGAAAAGTCACCTGTAACAACATGGCCAGCTGGTTTGTAGAGATATTTAGAAGTTGCACATTCTCAAGAAGCAGGACACGATTCAAGTATGTCAGGATCCGTTGTAACTTTATTATAGTTAAAAACAAAGTTTCGAATAGGTTTCTTGTACTTATAACAAATAAGAGGTGGCTCTAAATTTTCAAAATATTGAGGAATGGTACTTTTTACGCGATGATCCCGAAAAATATTAGAGATGTTCAGAAGATCAAAACCTTTGTTAATAAACGGGATTTTTATGAATCGTCTTTTCGGTGAGGTGTTTTTCACAATAGGATAAAGTTTATACTGTGCGAATGAGACAATGATATTAAGTCTGAATCAGTCCGTGTTTCTTAAGAATGCAACCTCTGCTTCATCCAAGATAGATTTCAAGTGTATAACTGGTATTGACGACAGAGCATGTAACAGCTCATGTCTTCCGCCATTGCGTGCTATAGTAAGTAAATCGTTGAGAGAGCGGTATATTCTGGATCGTTTTCTTTTTTGTCTGTTTCGTCTTTTCCCGTGTGACCTGTATTTCCTTTTAGTGTTTGGGCGAATTGAAAAGATGTTGATATTGGTAGAAGCTGAGGAAATGTTTCCTTGTCCATAAATTTGATCGTTTAAACCAAGAGGGTACGCAGTCTGAAGTTTGGTGATCCAGGCAAGTTCAGCTTGTAGTCGGCGTTTTTTAATTTCGGTCTTACTTTCATTTTTACGTTTTGGAAAAGTCTGAACTGGGGTAATGGTGATATCCGAAATAGAATGATAATATTTAACAAAGTGATTATAAAGAAAGTTTCCGTGTTTTTGTTGACGTGAGGTTCTGATCTTATAAGAATGGTTCCTAAAACGAGATTTTAAAGGTTGGCCTGTCTCACCTACATATTGTGCGCCACATCCCCTGGCATTTCAAGTCATTACGTAAATAAGATCTTGAGACGATCAATCGATGTCTTGGTCTACCTCGATTTTGAATTTCTGCCCATTTACAGTAGATGTGATTATGGACACAACGAGCATCTTTTACTTTTGCACTTAGAAATAATAGAGAACCCTCTGTGTCTGTTGTTGAATGTAGAGCCTGCAGATGGAGTAGTGCGTAAAATACGACTGTGGGGTCTAAATTTGAGAGGTGATAAGAGTACTCTTGGTGAGGAAAAAAGTTTTTTACTGTTGAATGTCGATGATGGTAAAGTGACTGTAGTGACAGAGGGTAATCTCAAGGGGGTTAGTTTGATACGAGGCGACCTTAAAAATGCCATAATGCGATAATGGAAGAAAAGTGAATTAGAGTCTTACGTAGAAGACACTACAACAAAGCCAAGTTAGAGAACACAATGAAATTAAAACACTTCAAACATCGGGTCGCGGGGAATTGCTTTACCAACTCCACACTTCAACACGAAATAAGTGTAGATATAAAAAGAAGGGAGGAGATCTCCAACAAGACCCCGTTGCAGCATCAACAGTAAAACACCAAAACACCCGATGCAAAAACACAAAAGACGAGTACAGCATGAGACGGAAAAGAGACACACGACATGTAAACATCAAACACAAAAGACTACACATAAACCGACGAGACCAATGGATAACCGGTGCCGACTTTGGACGGCCATCTGTCACGCAAGTAGCAAATGGTGTGGTTATCCTGGATTACGTGCGCACAACCCTCTCACTTCTCCAATTACCCAGAGGTCTCGAAGAACGTACAATTGTGGTGTAAAACAACCTCCTCACTGTAAGATGACATCACACAAACAAGTAGGGTGACCAAGTCGCCAAAAGTGGCTTATTTAAGGAGTTTAGTCGACACGCATAGTACACGGCAAATATTGGTATCAAATGAAAGCTCTTTATCTGTGGTTCATGAATCAAGATGTCGTCAAATGATTTTCATTGTAGATCGTTTTCAAAAATGACGTTGAAATGACGTCATCAACGTTTTAAAGAAAATACCGAAAAATCACTGAAAAAAGGAATCGATGAATATTTTTTTCTGTGGAAAGTAACATCAAAGATTGAAAGGTGAAAATTACTAACATATTTAATACTTTTTCGAATATGATAAGTTTTAATTCAAATTTCTCATAAAATTTGCGTTTTGGGGTTTAAAAAGTTTATTTTGCTAAAAAATTGCATTACTTTGTGAAAATGCTGTTTATTTTTTCCCGTCTCTGAGATCCACTAAATGAATTCTGATGGTTCTTCAAAAAATTAAATCTGAACATTTTCCTCTTCCAATTGAAATAAAATATATTTAATTATTTTAATGCAAAAACGTCAAAACTGCTGTTTTTCTACAAAAATCTGCATACTAATTTCTATTAATTTTATTTCTATACATCAATCATAACATCTTTATCACTTATGAATTTGATAATTGAAGGATGCATTCCATTCTGATCTTTTATGCTCTTTCGCATAATAACTTACGTTTTAAACACACTATTTGTATTTTCAGTCTTTTGGGGGGAAAACTGTATTTTTCATTCAAAAATCACGGATTTCTGGATATTTTATATATAATTCACAGAATCATATCATTGCAATAAAATTACAATCTTTAGTGGTTATAGCATAGTTTTTCTATCGTGTAACAAAATTCAAGCAAAAATTTTATTTTTATTATCCAAACTGGGGTAAGATTAGGATTTTTATGGCAGTTCTTGTATGCATGTCTTTTATCCTATGGAAGGGGGGGGGGGGGGGGGGGTTACGGACATCGGTATTGCAGCACCGGTGCGTCCAACACCTTTTAGAAAACATAGAGACAAAACCGTTTAAGCTTTATCATATTTACCACGTAGATTTAACTTAACGAACGTAAGAGAATTTTATTGTCAAGGTCGTGTGTGAAAGGTCAAGGTCATTTTGAGGCTAAAGATAGATTTTTATGAGAAATAGATTAAAATTTCATTGAAATAATTGTTGTTGTTCTCTTATTGGTATAGTGTTTTGGAATTATTCATACTTAAAGGAAAATTAATGATCTTTCAAATATGTAATGGACTTTCTATATATTTTGTTCCATCAGCAGAGAAATTACAAGTATGCGTACATTTAAATGAAGAGGGGGGGGGGTCATACTCATATTTATTTATTAAAACTATAGGAATTTCAAACACGATTGATACAATGTCATTTGAGCTTGGTCTCTTTTACCATGAACATTGACTTAAAAAAGACAGAAAACCCTACTGATTTTGAAGGTCAGGGTCAAGGTCATTTTGTGGCTAAAAATAGATGTTTTGTTAAATTTTTCAAGAAAAATAATTTAAATCTATTTTGGGTCAAACTATTTTAAATCTTTTTTATGATAAATAAAATATAAATGATCTTTTATGTATGTAACGGGGTTTTATCTCCTCCTTTTGCACATTTGAGAAATTATGCAGAAGAGGAGGTGGTTGCATGCACACATGCTGTAACAAGATATGGTGACCAATTCGTCTGAAATAGGAATTTCCTAAATATCTTTCGTTGAATGATAGAGAAATCAGTAATGCATGGTAATATCAAAGCTTATGAACTTCAGGCTTACCATGAAAATTGAGTAGACCCAGACAAAGGACTCACTTGATTGTTAGGGTAAGGGTCAAAGAAGGTCAAGTTCATTTGACATCATTAATCACATGACAGGCGTATGTTGCAGCTAAACCGTTGCCCTATTTTTAGTATAACTTCCGGGTACAGGGGGGGGGGGCTGCTTATTTTGAATTTTAAATGAAGGACCTATTTATTTCTCTAAGTATGTGTCAGCATAAAATATTTGTGAATTGTAAACCAAAAATATCTATTTTGACTTAAAATAAAAAAAATATATATTTTTGACTTACTACTCACAAATATTTTATGAAATGTGCGTACACTTTTCTTTTTTTTGGGGGGGGGGGGGATACAAGATTTGAACATTTATTGATAATAGATACCAACTGGTTAATAATCAAAATATTTTAAACCTTCTTCATGATGAATAAGATATATTACATTCCTTCCGCGTTACCCTAAAATGAAGGTATGTACCAATAAGAACGCACTTCTTTTTCAATTGAAAAAAAAACGGACATATAGTGTACCCTATGATTTACAGGCAAAAATTGGTCACTGGATATATTTTTTTGTGATAAACTTCAGAATCAAAGGGATTAATCATAACGATGGATATCTTTCTGCGACAAATTTAGAATAAAAACTAAGCAACGAAAAGCGTAGCACCCTCGCACGGCATCAATACCAATGTACTCATAGTAACACACTAGTAGGTAATGGCCTTTATGGCCCTGTCACACTTTCACTTTTTGGTCAACGCACGAGTAATTACCAAGTAAATTTGCCAACACGTCGCAAAACGTTGAGGTCGTTGTTTGGTCGCTGGCTTGTCGTTGTGTGGTCGCTGTAGGACGTTAGTGTGCGATGTGCTCGTCGGAAAATTTTGTGAATGCACGAAACCGCCGACGACTGTCCAGCGTCCAATTGTAAGTTATGGAGTCATTAGGAGGTCGCTGGGCATGCGTTCCCGTGCGCTGTGCAGTCGTTGCTAAAAACGTTGAGATCTCGCGGGTGCCGATAATTGCAACGACTGTGTAACGACAGGGGAGCGCAAGTCTAACGCGTACACAGCCACACTATTCTAGCGATGGTCTAACGTCCTCAACGTGTGTCAAACGACAGTCTAACGTCCTTGGTGTGTGCTTCAGGTCTTGACAACGAAATATTTTTTTGAAAATTAAGTTTTGCTGTAAACGTTGTAGACCGCGAGAAGGTCGCTGCCAGGTTGTTGACAAGTAGTTAGGCGAACGTTGCGAGATCTTTGGGCACGCTTTATAGAACGTTAACAGGTAAATTGTCAACTAGTTTTATGCGTTTGGTAGACGCTGAGGTCGTTTGGCGATCGCTCCCCATGCGCTACAAGGTCGCTACGCGCACGTTGAGAAAGTTGCTTCATAAATGATTTTCAGACCAAACACCGACGTTTACCAGCGTGTTGAAGGTCGTTATGTATACTCGTGCGTTGGCCAAAAAAAGTGAAGGCGTGACAAGGATATAAACCACTTCGTAGGTAATCTTAAAATAGAACTTATAATTCTTCACAACATATGCAAATATGCGTCAACATTGATGAAGTTCCATTTTAAAGTTGCCTCCTCTATATCTGTGATCTTGACCTTTGACCTTGATAATCAAACAAGTATTCTTTGTGTCATTTGTATAAAATGTATACTTTAAAGAGCTTGACCAAGATCTGTTGATGAATGACACAGAGGATCTTCAATGATTTTGACGAATTCAATCCTGCGACCTTGACCTATAATATGATGGGTTTCTTCCTATTGTTATTAGCAACAAGTGTATGGGCATTTGAAAGATCTAGTCAAAATTGTGCCCTCTTGGTTTGTATATAAAGATTTTAAGCATTTCCCTTCGGTGGCCATGATCTTTGACATTAGAAAATCAAAAGAGTTCTTCTTCTTGTTATAAACAATAAGTGTAAGGAGTTTGGTAAACTCCAATGTATCATCGGGGCTGTATTAAAAGATTTTAAAAATTCTTATCTGAGAGCTTAAACTTTGATGCATTACCTTGAAAACCAATAGTCAAGAGTTCTTTCTCCTATCATAAGCAACAAGTGTATTGAGTCTGGTGAAGATCAACTTCAAACTGCACACTCTAGGCTGTATAAAATTATTTTAAACATTTCCAGTCTGTCACCTTGACCTTATATTTGAAAAACAATAGAGTTCTTTCACTTGTCATAAGAAATAAATGTATGGAGTTTAGTAAAGATCCAATCAAATCTGTGCCCTCTAGGCTAAGAAAAATGATTTTAACGTTTCCAACTTGTGACCTTGACCTTTTACCAATGACCTTGAAAATCTATAGGGTTCTTTCTCTTGTCATAAGCAATAAGTGTATGAAGTTTGGTCAATACCCAATTAAAATTGTGCATCCTGGGCTGTATAAAAGGATTAATAACATTTTCAATCGGTGACCATGACCTTTGACCCATGACCTTGAAAATCAATAGGGTTTTTCCTCTTGTCGTGAGCAATAAGTGTATGAAGTTTGGTCAAGATCCAATCAAAATTGTGCCTCCTAGGCTGTACAAAAGAGCGTGACGTGCACAAACACACACTCCCTCTCCAACACAGTCACCCTTACGCACTCTCGTACGCACCCTCACCAACGGTCGCATTATACCCCACTGCAATTATCCTGCAGGGGATAATTAGCAAACATTTGTTTTCTATGATGGAAGAGAAAATTGACAAATATTTGTCCTCTATGTTTGTACACGGAGAGGAATATTTCATTTTTAGGGAATTATAATATTCACATTTTTAATTTGTTCTAAAAATAGCTACCAATGACGTCATCAATACAGATTTAACGTCATCGCGATTGACTTATTTTACGGATAAGATTGGAATTTTATTCTGTTGATGCAATTTGTACAGAAAATTCAATTTTGTTTTCTTCAATATTTCTTTCCTTTGTGAAAAAGACCAGAAATACGTAATCTATGTTGAATGACCCCTTTGACCTTTGACCCCTGAAAATGGAATGTTTGTACATTCAAACCTGTTGACGACATTGATATTTTGAAAGTACATTTCTTCTAGTTTCATTCGACATATAATTTACCCATGAACTAATCTGTCGACTAAACTGTAAAATTTAGCTCTTTGGTCACCGTACTATTATGCGTACTTATCGACACATTTCATGTATTTTTTTATAATATTATGTCAACGACATTTATCTAGATACAAACATGTATATCTGCCAATTTTAGTTTTAATGTTTATTTTCCGTTTGCTTACCTTTTGCCATTATTTCCCCATTTATATACGTAGAGCTCCTCGTTAAATTTTAACGAAATCGGTTACAGTTATGCCTTTATTACAACTTGTCATTTAGTTTTGTTTGATGGCCTTTCTTGAAATAAAGCTGAAATGTAAATACTATAAAACGCACTGGTTCCCGCGGCACACGGGAGGAGAATACAAGGGAAAATATCACCGCTATTTGATCGTAAAAGAATGATTTAACGGTAAAATATTTTTTTTTCGTTTCATTTCGTTTCTTTTCATTTCGTTTCTTAGTTTAGGCCCCCGAGTTTTACAGATATTATTAAGCAGTTACTGTACCTCCCTTCAAATGCTTAACCACAAGGAATTTTTTATGCCCCCGGAATCAAAGATTCGGGGGCATATAGTTTTTGGCCTGTCCGTCTGTTTGTCTGTCTGTCTGTCTGTTTGTCCGAAATACTTTAACATTGGACATAACTTTTGAATGGGGAGTGATAGGGCTTTCATATTTCACATGTGTATTCCTTGTGACAAGACCTTTCCATTGATACCAAACTTTTTGACCTCGTGACTTTGACCTTGACATTTGACCTACTTTTCAAAAAACTTTAACATTTGGCATAACTTTTTAATGGTAAGTGATAGGGCTTTCATATTTCACATGTGTATTCCTTGTGACAAGACCTTTCCATTGATACCAAAAGTTTTGACCTTGTTACCTTGACCTTGACCTTGACCTTTGACCTACTTTTCAAAAACTTTAACATTTGGCATAACTTTTTAATGGTAAGTGATAGGGCTTTCATATTTCACATGTGTATTCCTTGTGACAAGACCTTTACATTGATACCAAAAGTTTTTACCTTGTTACCTTGACCTTGACCTTTGACCTACTTTTCAAAAAACTTTAACATTGGGCATTACTTTTTAATGGTCAGTGATAGGACTTTCATATTTCACATGTGTATTCCTTGTGACAAGACCTTTCCATGGATACCGATTTTTTTTACCTCCTGACCTTGACCTTTGACCTTTTAACCCAGTGACCCTGACCTTGACCTTTCACATACATGTACTTAACAGAAAATAGTGTTTATACTAACAAAGATGCCACCGAGGGCATTCGTGTATCACAAACAAAGGCTTTATTTTCCGTCTAAAAATCGAATGTGCAAATTTGTGCTATCTTTCTCTGTCCATTTATTCTTTTAAGTACATGAAACAAATCAAAGTATTGTGCTCAATCATACCAACTTTGTCCAACAACCAAAAAGAGATAAATAAATTGGAAATTTCATGATTTGAAGTGATTTTTGCCCATTATGTTTATGAAGAAGCTCGAAATGTCCCGATTTCTGACACTTAGAGTACGAGTTGTCGTTACTATCAGTCGAAACCTAGCGGCGCCTACTGTATACAGCACAAAATCGATAATTCAGAAAATCAAAAACCGAAGGCATACAAAATCAGGATAAAACAGGAACCAAAGCAAAACTAACAAAAACCTCCAGCACATATTTATTTATATCATGTTTGCCCATGGTCATTTGAGAACATGATATGCAAATAATATTGCTCCCCTACACACATGCGTCAATGTATAAGATATATTGAAAATCACTTCGCTTTGCTTCTAGGTTTTTGACATACTTCATATAATTTACTGACATTACCCGGTGATCTTACGATTGATCAAGTCCTATCTTCATGTTCTCTATGTAGTCACAATCCAAACATGACCAGATAAAGTATGTAAACATGCCTGTCATTTATACACATGAATTGTATGATTTGAAGTCCAGAGATACATGTGGTTGACATAATCGTTATCTGTATTACAGATTACGATTGTGTTTGTAATGACTCATAAAAGTTATATCTGGAGAAGTGTTATAAAGTCGATCAAGCCGATGCCTATCGTGAACGTACATAATGTCCTACCCAAAAGTGAATATAATATGTAATTTTCTTGAAGATAGGAGGAATATGAAATATAATTTTGTATCGAAAGGAACTGCCACACCATTTTATATACTTATTTCATGACCGCTCAGTGTTTGTCAAATGATATATGTAAGCTAAAAAACAACAACAACTAATTGATACAAAATCACAGCATATTACATTGTTTTTATTTTATTTTACAGTATATGTCATCTCTATGTCCTCCAATTTTAGTTTATAATCATTCAGTACCTCATTTGATTTCAGACCAAGATTCTAATTAATGCACTTTTATCATACTTTCCTTTCTTGTTGTTCATGTCACCTTAACATTAAGGCAAAGGGATTCAAAATGAATAAGAATTCTTTAAATCAAGAAACCATGACGAAGTTCGAATTAAGGTACATCCCACACACAAAGATAACCAACTTTATACTTAAATTGCGTTGCGACAAAGAACTAGTTAAAACAAATTCTTAAATTATCTTGGATTATGTCCTTTAATTGTCATTATAGAAGATATAATATTAGCAAAAATTCCATTCCCTCTTCTTCTGTTACTGCTTACTATTTTTATCTTATAGTTTCAGGTCAATTTATACCTAGCAGCTAATCTATCGATCCGGAATAAGTGTTCTTACTTCCCTCTTTAAACCGCAACAATGCACATTACGTTCCAAAATTAGAGGGCATATCGGAGATACAAAATGGCGTTTGCTTCGTCAAGACTAGGAGCGCAGGAGGCTATTATTAAGCCATGTGATTTATGTGAGGATGAAGAAAACGTATACTGGTTCTGTAAGGACTGTGACCAGAATTTGTGTGATAGATGTAAAAGAATACACCTCAAAAGTAACATGTCCAAATCATTGCAAAACGAAATATATCAAACATTTGTCGTGATCATGGCGAACCGTTTTTGTTTTTATTTCGGACCTGTGACAAAACTATTTGCTCTAAATGTTTATCTTCAGATCATAGGAAACACGATTTCATTGAGTTGGGGGAACTTCGATCAGAGTCGAAGAAAACAGTGGAGGACGCTGTTAGAGAAAAGCAAGAGGAAATGATGATTATGTCGAGGAACTGCGATGATTTAGTACAAAATGATAAGGATCTAGACAGATCCATAAATGAGTGGTCGACTCAAATCGACGACCGCATAAAGTCTATCACACTAGCTACTGAAGAAGAGGGTCGAAACCTGAAAGATTGTCTCCATTCAGCAAGAGAAAATCACACACAAGAGGTCGAAAAATGTAAACTCACCATCCACGCTCATACCAAAAGATATGAGGACGAAATACAAGCCATTCGAATTCGACAGGAACTTCGTCTGCAGCCCGCATCATCCTTACGTGGTTTTGTCGCAAAATCAATGTCGAAACTAAATTCCATGCGACCTATAACATTTGAGATTCCAAATACTAGCCAACTTTTTTCTCGGGGAACATTTGATCAAACCCATATTCGACAAATGATAGGGAAAATAGGTAGAACAGATACATATTTCACGAAGGGAGAATGTTAGACTAAAGGAAGGGACAAAACCCAATGCCTTATCGGAACTGAACATTATCAGAGCATTGAAACTGAACAGAAATGATGATTGTTACAGCATCCACGTCAGCCCTAATGGTAGTATTTGGATTGGTGGTAATGGGTCCGTGCTTACTATCAGTCCTGACTACTCTACAATCCTTCAACAGATACCCGCCAGAAAGTCATTTTGGTCCTGCAGTTACATTGCATGTTTACAGTCAGGTGAGGCTGTTGTATCGTATGGTGGTTACCCTTACGTTGACAGATTCACCCTTGATGGGAGAAGGGTACAATTTGCAGACATTTCACCGATATTGACTTACGATATAGCAATAACCAGAAACGATGAAGTTGTACTGAATATCAATCATAAATCAATTGCAATCTTTTCGAAGGACGGATGGCAGCTCAAACAGTTTGAATTTGATGAGGGCGTACACACATTTAGCGGCGATCAAGATGGCCATTTAATCATTGAACACAAGAAGTTTTCAAACTTTTCTGTACTGGACATTACGGGGGGAAAAGTAGAATTGACATTTACCGTTCCCATAAAAGATATATGGCGTTTTGCATGTGACCGACATGCACATGTCCTGGCGACAAATGGAAAGGTCATTTACCTCTTTAACAGAGACGGACAAGTCATGCAAACTTTCAAAGTGAGCTGTGAGTGTATAAAAGGAATCTGTGTTAATCACGACGGTAGTTTGTTGATTCTACTGAATAAGCTTGGCGACAACAGTCTCGTCTTCGCAAAATACTGTAAATGAATAAGACACCAGGTTCGAGCAATGAACTTAAGAATGTTTTTATACAGAACTATATGCACTTTGGTAATATGATCATTGGACATCTACTGACCTATGTGGAATACAACTATAGAATTGTAACACAGTCAGACAATCATTTTAAACGACCATATTGCGAAGTATGGTCAGTAGTTGAGATTTCTATAATAAGGTCTAATAAAAACTTATCAATATTCATTTATTCCACAGTGTATTAATACAGGAATCATCTTATTGATTTTCCTTCATATTATAAAAATGTCAGTGCAAGACCATACCATCTCATAGTTTAAATTTAGTATTTATAAGTCATTGCACATTACATAACATGTTTATCTCTGCATATCATTTATTACCTAAGATATCAATAAATTCTATAAATCATTATTCATAATGTTCAACTTCAAGTACACTTGTTCAAAAAAAAAACGATGTTTTATATGAATATTTGTACATATAGTATAAAAAAGAGGAACATTTTGAAGGTTTTGTCGATTTTACATACAGTGAAACATAATCTTAATGCCTCGCTTTAAGAATTCGCTAATAGTATCTTAGCCGTCTTGTCTTATTCGTATAAAGGTGTCATTATATTTGCAATTGATGTGTATGCATTTATCGATGCTTTTAAAGTTATTATACTAAACAATTGTACACATATGTGAGACATCTGGGCAACCGGAAAAGTGGAAGGGTTGTGCGCATGTAATTCGGATAACCATTCCATTTTCTATTTACCTGGCAGATGTCGTCGTATGTTCGTAAGTCGGCAATGCTTGCTGATTGGTGTTGTTGATTTATGCGTTGTCTTGTATGCTTGATGGTTTGATGTTGTTTTTGTCCCCTTTGTGTTTATTTTTGTGTACATGTACATGTGTGTCTTCCCTGTGTTTTCACTTGGGGCATTTCGATCTGTTGGTGCTACACTCGAGTCTTATTAGAGATCCCCTCCTTTCATTTTAAAGAACTGATAGATTTAGTTATTCTAAATGACACTTATCCCTCCATTTCCAAAATATATACAGATCAAGGATTTCAAGGCTTTGAATGGGTACTAGTTACTTAAAAACTTTGAGACATGATGGTACATGTAAGGGTATGTACACGTACCTATCTTGCAGTATCATTGTTTTGAATAGGATTAGATTAGGAATTGTCGTTCAGTTCGATAAGTACATATTTTTGGGTCTTTTGATACGAAAACTAAAAACGACGTTTCCAAAGTCTGAAATTGTCATATCTTACTTTCTAATACCACAACAAACATATTTTTATCTCTTATCAATGATGTATCGAAATCATCAATGCATCATAATAAGTCTATGTATTACGCTTGATTAAACGAAACATTTTTTTTTCAATCCTTCAAAGTACGACAAATTTTTATCAAAACATAACTTATAAAATTAACATTTGGATTTAGCGAGATCAGTGTATCAGGGCAATCGTGCATTACTTAAAACAAATGAAGAGTATACATATAAAAATGATGTACTGGGAAAAAAGGAGTGTAGAAAGCACGGTTAACGTTTTGATGAGATATCGTGTCATATTTGGACAGGATGTCATCACTGTGTTCCACGGGAATCCCTTTTGATTAAACCAAATAAATACGGTCAAAATCTGCTTTATATGAATTCATTTTAGGCCTATGATATGATCATCATTATCAATTATATGATGGTAATTCATTCTGATCAAGAAAAGAGTTATATTCAGAGAATACTTCAGCAGACAATTTTCGATGATCACCAGTTGTTATGATATGGTGACATGTACAACATATTCTGTTTAATTGTTCTCTGAAAATACATCTATTCTTGACCTGAATAAATTATCATCATATAATTGATAATAATGGTCACATGATAGGCCTAAATAAATTCATATAAAGTAGATTTAAACAGTATTTACATGGTCTCATCAAAGAGGATTCCCATGGAACATAACAAATGATTCTCGGAGAGTTAATTCAGATGTGCCCTAAGTTAAAGAGAGAAAATTCCAATATAAAATGAGTAAAGTATGATATTCTGAGCAATGTACCAACAGTGAGAATTAACCAATTGAATTGTTAAATATGAGAAAGCAATTCACCATCTAATGCTGTTCACTTTTAAAACTTTATGACTTTAAATCATTTATATTTCTTCTCAGCAACATGTTTTACAGACCAAGCAAAGCAGTGACAGCAACCCTATGTTGGACATAAATTTAGTTAGACAGTCTAGGATTAAAAAATTAGATTCTATGACTCGTAATAAATCCCCAACAAAGAAAGCAGCAATATCGAAAAATAAAGCACAAACTGCCTCCTCAATCTCATTAGGTGTTGAGACTAGACCTTCAGCCAGCAGTAGTTTGGGCCAACCAGAAAGTATGGAGGACAGTCAGGATCTTTATTGTCAAGGAGAAATGAATTCTAGCCATGAGTTGAATTATACTGTAAGTAAAGATTATTCAAGGATAACTTCAGAAAGAAATCTTGATGAGCATGCAGTAGATAAGGGTTCAACTATTTCTGGAGGTGGGAGGTTGAATTATAGTATGGAGGTCAAAAGGGGTCAGAATTCCACAATAACAAAGACATCAAATTCCAACTATACTTCAAGCACTGGATCACCTGTCACAACGACAAAGATGCTCAGACAGACTCGTTATGCTTTTTAAGCTCGTCATCTAGTGATCCCATGCCAGCAGAGCCGCATGTCATACCGACCTGTTCTAAAAATAAAAAACAATCCACACTACCAAGTTCTGATAGTCAGGACGAGGATTTACAATACGCTCTGAAACTCAGTCTTCAAGATCAAGGGGCTGAAAATACTGATGAATATGAAAATGATAGGGATAGGAAAGTGGCGGACATAACTCAAGAGCAAGATCTTCAGGAATCTTCATTAGGGTGCTCCAACAATGGCAGGACAAATTCTTATGAAGACCCTGTTGAGAGTATTGAAATTCTGGATTCCCAGTCACAAGATTACGAGGACACAGTTGTACCAATTGATGTTAATCTAATTGGAGATGCTAGTGTAAAGATTGAAGCTGACTTAAGCAACAGAAATACACAAAGAAATACTTCCTCAAGTGAGAATTCAGAGGTTATCACTATTGACTCACAAGATTCCCAGGATCTGGACAATGATGCAAGTGAGGAATTTTACTCAAGTGACAATGAAAATCAAAAAGATAAAACTGAGCCAAATTGTGAAGTGATGGATGTATCTGACAAGGATGCCATGGAACGTGAAGCATCCACTTTGTCTGTAAAGACCGTAAGTGCTTTAGATAAGCTTTATATGGAACATCTTCTAGGTGTTGATTCTCAGCCTGATCCTGAGGATAACCAGGGGAATATTCTGGTGCAGGATTCACAAGATTTTGTTGTCAGTAACGATGGTTGCCAAGGGCTAGATGATGTTGCTTGGTTACCACCTGAGGCAGAGGCGAGCTTGAGAAATTTTGCTGGAGGAAAAATTTTTGTGGAAGAATCTGTACCAGATAGTGACATTCAGTACTCTACACCCTCAGTACACAAAGGTGAAGCCACCAGTTTAGTGTCACACAGTGGAGATGATGTTGTGGCAGGAAAACTAAAATTGCTTGAAACAAAGAATGTTGTTGCATCAAGCAATAAAGTCAGTGCTGATATTGTGTCAAATAGATGTGCTGTGAAAGACAGTGCTGATATTGAGTCGAATGTATGTGCTGTGAAAGACAATGCTGAGAGTATGGCAAATACATGTGCTGCTAAAGACATTGAAATGAAATCTAGTGCTAATAGCGATGAATGTGCTGAATCAACAGCTGAGGACTGTAATACAGAGAATGATGAATGTTTTCATGGTGACAAAGTGCCTTCTGAAATTGAAAATAGCAAGTCAGTACATGAAATGTCAGATAACATTGATGTAGAGGGGGAAATCTACTCTGATACTGATAGCCAAGTAGACTGCATACCACCTTCACCTGAGAGCAATGTGAACAGTGATTTATCTATAGTTGGTCGATTAGCAAATTTGTCAAGAAGGCTAGATAAATCTGACAGTAAGGATCATTGTAGAGTGTTAGGTAATCCTAATGGTACAGTACTTAATTTTAATCCTGATTTTTCAAGAGGATTAAGTCTTGAAAATGAAAGAAGTTCTGGATGTGATGGTACTGAAGCTTCAACGATGCCTAAAAATTCTGATATCTTTGACAATGTTGATACCGCCAGTGTGTCACACAGTCCTGGAAATGCTGGAATAAATCATGATCATAATAAAGTAATTGCCAACTCAGATCTTGCTATGAGTGATAATGGTGCCCTTGGACCTGGAACAACAGATTCCTATGATCCTCAGATAGATAGTTACTCTTCAGGATGTGAAGTTCTAAAGAGGAGAGAGTTTGAACATGAAGATGGTCAACAACAATACCCAGAGGAAGGCGTCGAGGGGAGTGAACTTACTGTCAAAGAAGAAAACAAGTTGGACTCTGAAGAATATGAAGGAGAAAATGACCTCCAAATAAACAAGTCTATGAATGCTGGAAATGAGATGGAATGTGAAAATTCTCAGACTGAGCTGTTCAGTCACTGCGATCAAAATGATGATAATCAGGCATCTAGTCAGTCAAAGGAAGGTACTCCTTCGACATCAGACATAGGAAGATCACATGATGGTGTAGAAGTAGAGAATTACAATGTACTAGATGGTGTTGAAAAGAGTGGAAACGATTTTGGTGCTGTGATACAGTTGGATGACAGTGAGAGTTTAGTGACATTTGGCAATGACAACAACGCTGATTCCCTACCACCAAGCCCCTGTCCTGTAAGAGATAGTACAGATTCCTTACCGTCGATAGAGGACAGTCAAGAATTTTCACCATCATCAAACTGTGAGGGGTTAGTGTCTCTAGATGACAGTGAGGACCTGCCGTCAATGGACTGGATTAAATCTAAGAAAAGAGATTCATCAGATTTGACGAAAGATTGTCAGAGCAGTGAACAAACCCTCACTACAGATCTACTTACCATGGGGACCTCAAGTACATCTTTACTCTCATCACATTCTTCTGTTGTGTGCCATGTAAGGATTGAGATTAACAGCAATGAGGATGTTAGCTCAAGCAGACTTAGTTTTACAAAATGCCACAAAGAAACGAATAAAACGTCACCTGCTGGTGTGACCATCTCTTCTGAGGTTTGCAAAGAGCAGACATGTTCAGGCATGAACCAGAAGGAGTTGTCTGATCAGGAGTATGCTAGGCTACTGCAGGAACAGCTAGACATGGAGTATGAGAACGAGAAAAAGAAAAAGAAAAGACAAGAGGCGTCTTCTAACGTGGAGGCAAGGTCAACTAGAAGTAAAAGAAATGCCAGGAAAAGAAGCTCTGATGATGTTGTGCTGATCAATGAAGTTGAAGCAACTGTAGGTAATAACAGGAGTAGAACGTCTGGGAGAGCTGTGGGTGTTCCGATTTCAGATGACGTTATTGTGTGTGATGATGCAATGGTAGACAATCGTTCAAGGGTAGGAGGCAGTCAACATGACAAACGTATGGTTTCATCTGCTCAGGGTCGAATCAACCACTCTGCCAGGGATAGTATCAGTATTGGAGGGAGTAGAGACAGTAATATTGCACATAGGAAACTTCAAGGGGAGAGGAGAGAAAGCCAAGGTTATGATGAGGACTTGGATAAGGCTATTGCATTAAGTCTGCAGGATGTCAAGCAGTCACCAGATAGTAGGAACAGACTGGACATGATGCAACAGAGTAAGTTTGTACTGTTTCTTTCTTAGATTTGCAGCACAATATTGTTTTCATTTTTGCTAAATTTTTTTTGACATGCTTTTTAAATTTCATTGCATGAATCATATGAAATTCATTGATTGTCTTCAAATAGTAAACTTTTTTTTCATGTATTTATACCAGTGCCACAGAGTTCCGTTTTTCTATGCACTTCCTCTAAAACCTTTAATGGACAAAGGAGCTGTTAAGATAAGGCGTAAAGTCAGCCCTGAAAAGTGGAATTTTAAAAATTGAAATTTCAAGAACCTTTTTTGGTAAAATGTATACCTATACGGCATCCCATCAGAATATGAAGTTATTTTTTATCTGTTTTGCATAATATTGCTAATTTTGGGGTAAAAACTTCTCTTTTTCTCATAGAAATCAATAGAAAACGGAAAAGTTTTATTGAACATTGTTCCCCCCGGATATACAGAAAGCCACTTTTACTGGAGATGTGTATCCATGATACAAATTTTTTGGCAAAGTAGGGTTCTGTATCTCCGGGGGGAACACTACCCCAGAGACGAAAAACTAAAAATGGAAAGGGGGGTGCTTTTTTAAGAATCGATCTTTTTGACCATTAAATATTGCACATTTGACTATTTTTCCTCTTTAATCCATCAAACATTGCGTACTCAATATATTTGAATGAAAGATACAAGAATTAAGAACGGAATAAGCAAGAGTGATGTTCATTTCTCCGTCAATGTGTATTTCGCGCTAAAAGGCTTACATTGTAGCCATTGAATGAAGAATAAGACCGTATTTTAAGTTCCGGATTTCATTATTTACCGATTGAAGGGGGTAGAACGTTCGAAATTTATTTCTGATACACAATGTAGACATATTTGATGTCTTTTAGCTTAGATTTATCCATTTTAGACAAAATATTCAAAAATGTATACGTTTTTTGTCGATATTATCGGATTTTCTATCCGAGCACCCCTACCTCTTTCGACCTTAATTTTACAACCTTAAGCTAGAGTTCCTCGACATAATGTAAAACATGTAGAAGTTCTGCAAATACATTATATTTCAATAATGAATAATGTTTTTCTGTATACGATTCGCCATGCGCAAGAAATAAGTCACAAGATTCAGGGCTAAATACGGCCCTTATCTTAACAGCTCCTTTCAATGAAATATTTAAAAAATATACACTCAGATTTGTATGTAGAAAGGGGATTGCTACCCATAAAGTATACATTTAGCCAACTGAAGGTATGACTGAAATTACCTCGGATAATTCATATTAATCATTTTACATTCAACAACTTGTCAATGTCAATTCATTTTTAACTTATTTCAGGACATGGTAGGAAGAGGGCTGGTTCTAGTGTGTATGATGATCCTCCAGTTAAAGTTCCATGTTCGGTCAACTCTACAAGGACTAGCAGCCCTTCTCCATCTCAAAGTGATAAAAGTGTACCTTCCCATAGTGCTACATCCAATATGGCTGCCTCAGACTCTGGAATTGTGGGAACACCATGGTACAAAAAGCTGTTTGCTGCTGACTCCTCAAACAAGGCAAAACTTGAAAGCCAGAAACAGGTTTATTATGATTTAAATTTATGATAATGATCAGGATACCAATGAGCCATCATAGGGCAGATCTACGAGTTATAATAGGTTTTCACATTTTATTATCAGCAAAGTAAAAATGTACTGTAAACCATCATTTATTCGCGGCATCTTAAGTTTATGAATACGAGTTGGGTGACTGTTTCATGACGTTTTATGTTCGCAAGTTCATATGCATCTGAAAAAAAAAATTTCATTAAAAATGTCAATCTCGAAAACTTAGAACTTAAAAATCTGTCAAAAAAGCCCTGATTGCTAATAACTTAATTGATAATTGAATGCCTTCTTATTCAGTTGCTTTTAAATTAACACAAGCGCTCCGTCAGGTAAAACGTTATCCAAACAAACCAATTATTTGCAATGCACGAAGACAGTTCTTTGGTGTGAAACTTTTTCTTTTAAATCCATTACTGGCTTGTAAATTTTGCTTTAGAAAGATTTTATTATAGGATATGTAGTCATTTGTGACAACCCCATTTGGATATGTGTCCATAGCGTTTTCGCAAGTGAAAAAAAGTTATCTCATTTTACACCAGAACGATTTCTCAAACGTTATTACGAACATGATGTTTCCAGAATCTAAAATATAGTGCGGTCAAATATGTGGTAAAATTCATTGTACTATTTAGGTCAAGTGATTGATAAATTAACATTGCTAGTGAACAATGTGAATCATTGACAATTTGATGAATCTATATTTATGCACACGTACATGTACGCACCTAACTACGAAAACATATTCGCGATGTTTTATGTTCGTGAATCTGTTGACCTCGCAAATATAAATAAAATGCTGGTGAATAGAGGATGGTTCACAGTACCGTAAGTCTCATCACACGTAACACACAATTTCATTGGCTGCATTTGTTCAAATTAAGGCTATAAACATAAAATCATAACATTTTTGCCTTAAAATCAGCAGTAGGTCACATCCTCAGTGATGCCATGAAATATGCCTTGTAAAGTAATGAATTAGACTGAGAATATTTGTGTTTGAATGTCTCTGCCAGGGATGAATTGCGTATTTTATACAATGTACATGTAGTTTCAACACTTTGTTAAAGTGTTTGGTATTTTAGTCCAAGAGAATACTGAAAACAGTAACATTGCTAACTTTAATTGGAGTTTTCTTTCTTGGAAATTTATCTCTTTATATAACTGAAAGCAGTAATACTATATAGATTGTCAGGTCGCTCTTATACCAGTGGATTCAGGGAGAAATGAGGCTGATAAGGAGTTGTATCTCATTCAAATGTATACTGATAATTTTTTTAAAACATCAGGAAAATTTTTTTCCTCAACAAATTTGAAGAAAATGTGAGATTGGAAAGAGGAAAAAGTGGAAAATAGGTTCCGAATGACATCATTTTCACTTTTAGTATAAAAATTTGTTCATACTGAATGAATGTGTTGTTGAATGAAAGAATTGTGTGATAAAAGCTCTGCTTGTAGCTTAAAAATGTTTTTTTGTCTATATTACAGAAAGATGTAATATAAGGTAGCAACCTGACTGTTTTTTCAATAATATAAGGGATTATTGTTAACAGTAATATTACAGTTCTAAGTAATATTACTATTTATAGTATTCTCCTGGACGTAAAACTGAGTTTGCGACTCTGAAATCATTCAATGTATGCTTGCAAATCATTCATTAAAAATACAAGCAAATGCTATCCCTATAGATTACTTTCTTGAATATGTGCTCTTAAATTGAAGCTTTTGATAAAAATCTATTTAAATTCAATTTAAATTGTGATCTTGACCTTGGAGTTTGACCTACTTTTGAAAAAAACTTTAACCTTTGGCATAACTTTTGAATGTTAAGTGATAGGGCTTTCATATTTCACATGTGCATTCCTTAATTATGCCCCCGGAATCACAGATTTGGGGGCATATAGTTTTTGGCCTGTTTGTCTGTCTGTTTGTCCTTTTGTCCGAAACTGAAAACTTTAATATTGGGCATAACTTTTGATTGATAAGTGATAGGCCTTTCATATTTCACATATGTATTCCTTGTGACATTGTGCATAACTTTTGAATTTTAAGCGATAGGGCTTTCATATTTCTATGTATTCCTTGTGACAAGACCTTTCCATTGATACCAAGATTTTTGACCTTGTGACCTTGACCTTTGAACTACTTTTCAAAACCTTTAACATCGTGCATAACTTTTAAATGGTAAGTGATAGGGCTTACATTTTTCACATGACATTGTGTATTCCTTGTGACAAGACCTTTCCATTGATACCAAAAGTTTTGTCCTTGTGACCTTGACCTTTAACCTACTTTTCAAAAACTTTAACATTGGACATAACTTTTGAATGGCAAGTGATAGGGCTTTCATATTTCACATGTGTATTCCTTGTGAGAAGACCATTTCATTCATAGCAAAAGTTTGACTTTGTCACCTTGACTTTGACCTTTCACGTACTCAACAGAAAATGGTGTTTATACTAACAAAGATGCCACCGGGGGCATTCGTGTTTCACAAACACAGGCTTCATTCTAAATTGCATTTATACTCATAAATTACCTTGCAATCATTTTGTATTTAGCTGCAGAGAGTGAGAGAACAGCAGAATGAGAAATATCAGAGTCAGAAAACAGCACCAAGATCTTCATTGTTTGATACCAAGTATACAGCAGCATCTTGGCAAGACTCCTGTGACGGTAAGTGTCAACTGAAGAGTGTCCCTATTCAGTTTAAGGCATTAGGGGTATAGTACTCTCCTTCTGGATGTTTTGGTAACAGCAAAAGTAAATACCTTGAAGTTGGGCGAAGACGCATGACTTCGGCAATGTTCAGGACCATACATTTTCATGGCGAGTTGAATGAAAAATTAAAAGGTATCAAATACATGTATCTAAAAATTCATAAGACATTGAAGTACACAATTTCTAGCTTTAAGATAATATTGTATTATATCCCTTATACCTTAAAGTTAGTAAATATCTACATGCTGTTTTAAAGTCATCAAGATGGCAGGAATAGGTAGATATTGATCATGGGAAAAAAGAAAAACTTTTTTAAAATGGATTATTTATTTTATGTATTTTGTCGGTTACAATGCATTAAGATTATTATATTTTTATAACAGAAAATATGCAACATCAATTTATCAGCTTTTTCTTTACATTGATCGAATGAACAATTACTCTGTGATAATGCTTCAAATAATATCCTTAAATGAGAAATATTGTATGAAAATTAAATACTCATTTATTGTTTGTTTTTCATTCCAGATGTTGTACAGTTAGATTCAGAGGGTTACCTTGGTTATGACAAAGCTGCTACCTGTAGTAGACCATCACACAGGCCAAATGCAGGATACGATAGGAATACACAAATCAGAAGTCAGCCCAGCTGTTCCTCATCTCTGATTGGTCAAACTTCCTCCAATCAGGAATGGAAATTCTCATCATCTCCCAGAAAAGATATTTGCTCCTCATCTGCAATTGGTCAATCTTCTTCATGTAAGGATTGGAGTTTTGAGTCGAAGGACAGTGTTTTAGCCAAAGGGAAGGAAGAAGGAAATTCAACTCTCACCCAATCAGAATCCTTGTCTAAAACCAAATGTGGTAACTGTAAAATGATTGGTCACAAGCGAACATGGGAGAAATGTCCATATTATTTTTCATTGGAGGAAGTAAAAAGGAGACAGGTACTACAAATGAATTGTATGAAATGCCATTACACTGTTCCTATTTCTGTCGAATAATATACAATTATGTACTTTTCTCAAGGTAAATACAATGATTTAGCTCCCCGAGAAGGGTGAAGTGAATATTGTTCTCAAAACCATTGTATTTACCGAGGTAAAAGTAAAATTATTTTATTACCTGAAGTTTCAAAATCATCTACATGTATATCAATTATTAAAAAAAAGTCTCTCTGCAGCCAGTTTCACAAAAATACTAACGAACAATTTCAGGAATTTTCGTAACTTTTTATCATTTAATTCTAAATAGAAATATGATCGATATTTGTTCCCGACTTTAGATGAAGTATGTAGAAATGATATTAGAAAACATAGTACAATTTTCATAGGAAATCTTTTTAACGTTTTATCGATTGACGAAAGTCACGAAAATTCCTGAATTTTTATGCCCCTGGAATCAAAGATTCGGGGGCATATAGTTTTTGGCCTGTCCGTCTGTTTGTCTGTCTGTTTGTCCGAAAAACTTTAACATTGGACATAACTTTTGAATGGGAAGTGACAGGGCTTTCATATTTCACATGTGTATTCCTTGTGACAAGATCTTTCCATTGATACCAAAATTTTTGACCTCGTGACCTTCACCTTTGACCTACTTTTCAAAAACTTTAACATTGGGCATAACTTTTGAATGGGAAGTGATGGGGCTTTCATATTTCACATGTGTACTCCTTGTGACAAGCCCTTTCCATTAATACCAAAGTTTGTGACCTCGTGACCTTGACCTTGACCTTTGACCTACTTTTCAAAAACTTTAACATTGGGCATAACTTTTGAATGGGAAGTGATAGGACTTTCATATTTCACATGTGTATTGCTTATGACAAGACCTTTCCATTGATACCAAAATTTTTGACCTCGTGACCTGACCTTTGACCTACTTTTCAAAAACTTTAACATTGGGCATAACCTTTGAATGGGAAGTGATAGGGCTTTCATATTTCACATGTGTATTCCTTGTAACAAGACCTTTCCATTGATACCAAAATTTTTGACCTCGTGACCTTGACCTTGACCTTTGACCTACTTTTCAAAAACTTTAACATTGGGCATAACTTTTGAATGGGAAGTGATAGGGCTTTCATATTTCACATGTGTATTCCTTGTGACAAGACCTTTCCATTGATACCAAAGTTTTTGACCTCGTGACCTTTACCTTGACCTTTGACCTACTTTTCAAAAACTTTAACATTGGGCATAACTTTTGAATGGGAAGTGATAGGACTTTCATATTTCACATGTGTATTCCTTGTGACAAGACCTTTCCATTGATACCAAAATTTTTGACCTCGTGACCTTGACCTTGACCTTTGACCTACTTTTCAAAAACTTTAACATTGGGCATAACTTTTGAATGGGAAGTGATAGGGCTTTCATATTTCACATGTGTATTCCTTGTGACAAGTCCTTTCCATTGATACCAAAATTGTTGACCTCATGACCTTGACCTTGACCTTTGACCTACTTTTCAAAAACTTTAACATTTGGCATTACTTTTGAATGGTAAGTGATAGGGCTTTCATATTTCATATGTGTATTCCTTGTGACAAGACCTTTCCATTGATACCAAAATTTTTGACCTCGTGACCTTGACTTTTGAACTTTTAACCCAGTGATCTCACATACATGTGCTTAACAGAAAATAGTGTTCATACTAACAAAGATGCCACCGGGGGCATTCGTGTTTCACAAACACAGGCTTTATTTCGTAAGAATGTTTGTGAAACTGGGCACTCATCTATTTTTAGCACATGGAGAGCTGTTGGAATCTTATATCTACCTGTGATGACATCATCCTAGGTAGACATAATGGTTGAACATTTCACTGAGCAGCTGTTTTAGCCATTCAGTAAAGGGGAAATTTTCCAATCATGCAATGATTTATATTATTTGACAAATTTGAACAGTCATAAAATGAGTATATATTCATAAAATGGCATTTTATGTTAATATAATGACAGATCAACACCTCCTTGAAATAATTTGTATCAGTCACGTCAATTATCAAATCTATTAGACATGAAGCAGATAAAAATTCTGACAAAAGACAAGAACTGACATCAAATGAAAATATTCTATTTCCCATGGATAGGTGAAAGGCATGATAAAAGACACTACTTATCACAAAATTTGGTCATATTTGAATTATAAGAACATAAACAACAAGTAACATTGTCAATGATTGAACCTGAATTGTGCATGCAGTTTTCTTTCAATGATATGATCTCTGTTGATTATTTGTAAAATCAAGATGATTTTACAGTATCTTGAAAACATCCCTCATCTTTTTTAAATTTAAAATTATTACCATAGAATTGAACTATTGATGAAAAGTAATATTTAGTGTTTTGACATGTCATATACATGTATTTATATGTATATTGCTGTTTTCTAGGAACAAGCTGACAAAAACAGAGAGAGGATAGAAGCCAAGGAGAGGGCTGACCAAGAAGTTAAAGATAATCTGGTAAAGCTTGGTGTAGTACAACTTTGTTTGCTGTCAGTGTTATTGTCTGTCGTCAGACACTCATGTTGAGAGTTTTCCTAAGCGTTTACAGCAGAATCAGCATGAATGAAAAAAAAGGAAAAAATAAAGATTTTGAACAATCATAGAATCATATCTCCTACATGTTTTTAAAGTAGATGACAGGTATACTCAATTCCGTCTTTTCGATTTTACAGTCCTATGTTCGATTCGTGCACCTGGTATCTGACGTAAAAGCACTGTAACGTCATTAACTTCCTTTGAAAACGTCATACATGTACATGTAACCCTGTTTCCCTGAATTTCATGCTTGTTTCCATAGAATTTGACGTCACATTGCATTGACGTCAGATACCTGCACAAATGGGAAGTAACTCTCTATTTCGAAAAGACCGAATCTGACAATGATAAATCAAACCAAAAGGAAAAAAAATGGGAATAAAGCTAAAATACTTTAAACATGATTTACAGCGCATTAAAGAAGGGATACATATGTGAATGTGTGTGCATCTCCAAGTGGCATGTTAACATAACAATGGACGGCAATTCTTTGTAGGAACAACATCATAAACGACTGGCTAACATTGCGGCGGCCATTACTGCGGAGAAAGAGAGAGTGGAGGGAACTATTCAATCAATAGACAAGAGAAAGAAAGTACGGGAAAAACAAAGGTCCAAAAGAGGGAGGAGGTAGCCTACAGAGCCATTTACACACCAGTGTAGGGCTGCCTGTGTTCTCTTTAATTAACCCTCATCACACCTGTGCATAACCATGCACCTACACACACACCTGTGTTCTCTTTATTTTTAGACCACTTACAAAACTTTGTTCTCTTTTGTTGTAATTATTTTTTTATGGCAATACATTTACCTAGCTGTTAAGTACAAATGTATGTTGAAAGACCTTTACAGTATTGGATCTGTTTAAATACATGTATTTGTTTTACATTATGATACAGTAGGATGATTCATCTGCTTAAGTTAGGTCATTGGTTTTGAAATGCTACAAGATATTTTTGGAGTATTATGACATCACTTTATTGATTACTATACTTCAAAAGAAGTGTGAAGAGATATATTCTGTGAATAATATTATGGAAGATTTAGGGCAATTCAGTCTTCAACAAGTACACATGTATGTGTTCTTTTCAGTTTATTTATAGAGCGACCATCACTTCTGCTTATGGTACATTTCACAAAGCATGTTCTTTTTAGTATCCAGTTGTAAGGCAGGTAATCTAAGGCAACTGATATCTTCGTTGATGAATAGTACCATTTCACTGGATAAGCAAGACATTTTATTTGGAAAAGATTTTATAAATGAAAACATAGTGATAAATTTCATAATACTATATTCTATATATTACGTATACATATACAGGTATGTGAACCTGAAAAAAGAGAAAATCCCAACTCTAATTTGGTTAAAAAAGTATCTAAATATCAATCATGAAATACAGAAATATATACTTTTAAAGAATATAAACATGAGATATATGAAACTTTGTGGAGACCCTGGGATTACTTTTTTCATGGTTATGCTACTCTTCTATTTTCATTATATTTCATTTTTCCAGTATGCAAGTGTGTTAGAGTTGTCCCTCTTTATCTCTCCATTCTTTTTTATATAAAAGCATTGCTATCAATTTTGATACAAATTAATATAATGAAATGAAAATGTATATGCTATCCTAGTTATTATCATGATAAAAATGCAGATTATAAAACTTACATATCTAATGCCATATACAACTGTACACATTCAAAAATAAAAAAAAAATAAATAGAAAAAGATACATGTATAAGGCAGCATGACATTTGTGTTCAGTTTCTCAGGTTGTTTTGGTGGGCCAACTTTATTTTGCTGTGATGTATGTATATGTTATGACTCTAATTAGCTATTCAAATGGAGCTTTCACATATAATTGTTTTTGGTCAAGTAATACTTCAGTTACTTTGTATTTTGTTGAGTTTGTCTATGAATAGAGGGATTTTATTTTCTTGGCATTTCTGTTATAATTCTGTTTTGAAATTTAATTGCTGTTTTAACATTTAAAAAGAATATTTTAACCCCAGGGCTGTAATCAGAGATTCAGGAGTAGACTTATTTTGATCTACCGTTGTCCTTCTGTATTTAACCAACAATTTTTATGTGAAAATGGCGGTCATATTTTTTTTAGACAGCCAATTGTGCTTTATGTGAAATTCATATGAAATTTAAATAAACTTTACATAAAAGTTTACATGAAATTTATGTGAAACGAGCATGAACATGACATTTACATGAACATTTTTACATGAAATTCATGTGAAGGTTTTGATATGAAGTTAATGTGAGTTCCATTTCGCATGACGGTCACAAAGAAAAATTCATGTGAAGAAAATTTATGTGAAATTCATGTAAAATATATTTCACATAAATCTTACTGTGAAATTTATATGAATTTCATATGAACTCTCTTGTAAAATTTACATGATGCTCATTTCATAATAATTTCATGTGAGGCACAATGATGCCTGTGTAGGTCGCCATGGTAGCCAGATAATTATATACTGTAAACATGGATATTTTCGCTGGGTAAAAATTTTGTGCTATTAGCGTTGAAACATTACGCGTTGGGTAAATATGATGCGATGTAAATGTCTCTGCTTTTGTAAGGTTGCAGTGGGGTTATTTTCGTTTAGGGGAAATTTACATGAAAATCCTTGACTCGTGAAATATGAGAAAATTACCCCCCTGCAAAATTTTTCATGTTTGCACTGTTGGTAATGAAATTCTTTTGAACTTGAACTTTTCTTTAAAAACTTCCCTTTAAAGAATTATTATAAGCTAATAACATTTGCTTTTAACAGTCTTGTCTTGTTAAGTTTTAGCATTTTGTATTGTAATATAAGCAAAAAGATCAAATTTCTGTTTGAAAGTACAAAGTTAACATGTACGAGGGGCATTTGAAAAGTCCCGAGTATTAAGGCGTTTTGTAAAGATGAGCGACATTACCTTAAAATCTTGTAGACCAATCCCTCAAAGTACTCCCCTTTGACTTCTATGCACTTTCTTAACCTTCCAGTCCATGTTTTGAATGCCGATCTATATGCCTCCTCTATATGCGTGGCGGCTTTCAAATTTTCGTCAACGGAGCGCTTCTTTTATCAAAGGATTCAACCAAAAATCACACGGAGCTAAGTCAGGACTATATGGTGGATGTGGTAAAACTGCAATTCTATTTTCCTGTAAATAGTCTGTCACCAGGCAAGATTTGTGGGCCGGAGCGTTATCATGAAGAAGTTTTATTCCTCTTGAACCCGTCGCTGGTTGCAATGTTTTATAGTGTTCAACCACTCTAGACAAAACTTTTTCTTTATAAAACAGTCCAGTGACACTTCTTCCTTCAGGAACAGCAACTTGTGTAACCGGGCCCTTGGCATCAAAGAAAAGAGCGTACATAACCCTCCTTACAGACCAACTTCGTCACACAATTTGAGGTCTCGTACCATCTCCTCCGATCCAAACTTAATTATTCTGCTTTGTTTCTGGTTCAAAAAAGTAAATCCACGTTTCGTCCCCAGTCACTATTTCGTTTAGTCGCCGCTGATCACAGTCTTCATACAATTTTAACAATTCCAGGGCTGATTCTACGTGGAGACGCTTTTGGGCCTCCGTAAGTAAATGTGGGACCCATCGGGCGCAGACCTTCCAGTTCCTGAGGTTCAAACGTTCCTTTAAAATTGAAAATACTGCTGACTAATCAATGTTAGTAGTATCTGATATTTCTTCCACCGTGTAACGAGCATCTTCCTCAATTGCATTTTTCACTGCAATTATGTCTTTTTCACTAAAGGCCGACAAAGGCCTACCTGATCTTGGGTTATCTTCTAGAGATTCCCTGCCTGCCTTATATCGCTTTATCCACCTTAAAACTGTAGGATATGAAAATGCTTGGTCCCCATAAACTTTGTCCAAATCGGCTTTTACTTCCGTTGGCGTACACCCGAGAAATACGCGAATTTTGCAGTACGATCTACGTAGTATACCAACGTACTAATTACATGATGTCATTTAATTGTTGATGACGTCATCATACTGGTATGAGTGGTGCATAACTGTGTACATATTTTCGTGACATATAAAATGATACCAAATACTTAGTAATTGGAACACAAGTAGTGAAATTATAAGGAAATATTCAGGACTTCCAAATGCCCCTCGTATATATTCCATTGATGCGTTGTGATTTAATAATTTTATGGATGGTTTAATTTTTTTTAAAGTTAGAGGATCCCGGACCTTAGGGAAAGACTATACAAAATGGTTTTCAGAAATTGAAATAACCTCATGAATTGTTTGAACTACATGTATGTCTAAACACGAAAACCATGGTGTGCATGACAGATTTCTTCAAAGTTATATATTGACACAAATTATTTAGGAGTGATGAAAAAAAGAGGCCTTTAAAGGTCAAGGATCCTTTTACATTGAAAGTAGCTAAGTAAAAAATTATCTTATTTTACTTAAATTAAAACAGTTACATTACAATTTTTGAAAAGAATCAAATACATGTATTATAAAAGTTGTAGACATTTTTAAATCAATTTTTCTCATATCAGCATCATTTTACAAGACAGAGGACTTTGAGACATTTTAAGATCACTTGATGTCTGTCTTTGTCTCTCTCTTAGATACTCACTAGTGTAACCAGCTTTGATACATGTATAAACAGAACACTTCAGTGGAAGTTGCACCCTTGGTCATTTAGGATGAGACTTGAGGACCATTGAAGACAGGCCATCAATTACAATTCAAACTCACAAAAGGCTATACTTATAAAATTCTAGTCATTGTATTGAAAACTTTATAAACAACCAGTAGAATAAGTTTACTTTAAATTTGCATGATTTTAATTAATGTAGTTCACTAGTAATACTTTTGTAGCAGAATCTTTTTAGTCAAAAATGAAATAAGATTGTTGATGTTTCCTTGTTTGTTACTTATTGAATAAAGATAAACACATTTTGAAAAAGGTTTAGCTGTTTTGAATTTGCTATTAAGCAAGTGTGCTATTTTGTCTACCCTGACAAAGCTGTTGATGTCATCTTGGTTGACCACTAGCCTAGTTTTCAATGATTGCTTTATCATTAGAGCCTTGAATCCGATCATCGACCTTAAAAATTGTCTATTAATTTACTAGTGAATGGTTTCAGGTAGGACGCTCATATTTGCATGTATTCCTTGTGACAGGATCTTATTACATGTAGTAAGTACAACATTTTTAAGCATGCGACCTCGTCTGTGACCTTTGACATACATTCAGAGATTCAGAATTGGCTATTAGTATTGTACCATAAGAGACTGGACTTTTATCGTTTTACATAGCAAATGTACTATTTGCAGATTCCACAGTGACTGTGTTTGATCTTACAGAGTGTTGGTTGAACAATAGCATAGTTTTCCTTGTTGTGAGACCTTTTGTCTTCGTTGTTGAGCACTAGTCTGGTTATATTTGCTCCAACGAGACCTCTTGTCATCTTTGGTGATCACTAGCCTATACATGTGTGGAAAATGCAATCTAGATGGACAGCTTGAGTACATGATTGATAAAATGCCCTTTCTTGACCGACTTCTCGAAGATTTTGCCTTCCATTCTAATGTCAAATAGTGCGAAAAGGTAACAAGCTTCATAGATTTACAATGCCCTACTTTTATAATAGTTTTATTTTTCACATCTGATCGATTTTCTTAATATGATACATATGCCCTTGTTGGGCCTTGCCCATTTAAATTGAAAAAAATGTGGATCGAGTGCTAAATTTAGATATCAATTACTACAACAGAAGGGCGTTTGCCTCCTCGTAGATTAGGACATGTGATTTATGTGAGAATGATGAAAATGTAAATCGGTTCTCTAAGGACTGTGATCAAAACATATGTAAAAGGACATATTTTCGCAATAATATTTCAAAGTTCCACATTGTATTTTCAATTCCGAAGGTTTTGCAGTGACACCAATAAGTTTTTGCCGAATGAAGTGTTGATAAAAATTAAATTCGACAAATGTTCGTTGACCATGGTAACATATAGAATATGACTGAAGTATTAGATATGGACGAAATTGAAGGAAAATCCAAAACAAGTGTCAGTGCTTTATCACAACTTGAAATAGTATGTAAATTGAAACTAAAAATACCAGATTGTTATTCCATGTGTGTCAGTTCTGATAGTACATGTAGTATTTGGATTGGTGGTAATGGATACATGTACAAGATGTTCCCTGACTGCTATACAATCATCCACCAGATACCTACTAGGAAGTCATTGTGGCCATGTCTTCACATTGCATGTTTACAGTCTGGTGATGCTGTTGTATCGTATGGTGGACTTTCATCCTACATAGATAGATTTACCTCTGATGGGAGAAGAGTAGAATTCACAGACCTATCACCGAGGAGAACTCACGATATAGCCGTCAATAACCATGACGAGGTTGTTGTCAATGTTAACCTTGAATCCTTAATCATCTTCTCCAACAGCGGAGAACAACTCAGAGAAATCAAAGTTGATGGAGGTATTCAGTCATTTTGCACCGACAGAAAAGGGAACTTTATTATAGCGCACCCTGACACATACAACATATCGGTACTTGATGGTGATTCTCAAAAAGTCATAGCCACGTGGTCTGCCCCTACATCTGATATCAAACGTCTGACATGTGATGGATATGGAAGTATTCTTGCTACAAACAGGGAGAAAAAAAATTTTCGTGTCTTCAGCGAGAATGGAAAAGTAGTGAAAACGTTGACAATGGACTGTGATGCCATTGTGGAAATATGTGTGAATCACCAGGGTCCTTTATTGATCCTTGTAAAAAAAGATAAGAAATACGAAATACTTGTTGCAAAATATTTTGGATAAGAAGCTGTGTACGTCATACATTTGTATAATTCAGATACACTAAAGTCAAATGCGACAAAGAAGACTCTGACGACAATCACAACAACATCTCAACAACGATAGAGTACTAAAATGAGCGTCAACGGACCCCTAGCAAGCGAGAGGTGGGACAAGGTGCGTAGGAGGAGTAAGAATCCCCTGTTTAGCTAGCCGCACCCTCCGTCGACCGCACCGCATTTTCTCATCGTTTTCAATTGTCGATGTCCATTTGTTTTTTAACGACAAACATGACGTAAACGAGTAATGTTCTACTATGTAATGTTAGTATGATTTTGCCGACTTTGAAACAGAATAATTGAGCGGTATTTTTTTTTATGTTTATTACTTGAAGTTTTTGACCGAATATTTTAAAACTTTTATATACCCTTTGGGGTGAATATGATGTTCATGTTATTTTCATTTATCACATGATCGATACACCCGGTATGCAGTTCCATAAAGCCATTTCATAAATATATGATAAGATCACATGTTACATATCCGCTCTGCTTGAATGCGATTGGTCAAACTTTGTGGGGCCCTTCATGGGTACGTCAGAGTTTTTATTATTTGTTTAAAAGATACTTGAGTGTGTTATTTAAAGCATGAAGCGGGAGCGTCCATATAAATACGTTATTTGTAACATGAACAGAAAAACGTACCAGGTGTCTTGCGAACATTGCAAAAATGAGTTAAAGAAGATCCTGACGATAATCTCAACATCACTCACAATAGAGCACAAAATTAAGCATAGACGGACCCCTAGCAATGACAAATATGGATAATGACCATATCCCTGTCTACAGTACAAAATCGATAATTCAGAAAATCAGAAACCGAAGGCATACAAAATCAGGATAAAACAGGAACCAAAGCAAACAAAAACAAAAACTTCCACCATATGAAAAGAAGCGAACTCCCGATATGAGAGTGAGACCAGGTGCCCAGGAAGAGTAAGCATCTCCTGCTAGCATGCAACACCCGTCGCTTCAATTCGGTAGAACTGTCACATCCGGTTACTTCCATTTTGGAAGATATAGAGTACAATCTTTGGTTGGATGGTTCAAATGGTCTATGACAGAATATCATCCACCATTCGGGATAGTGGGACATCATAGTGTATGACGAGTTCCCCATATCGACCGTAGAACTTCCTCAGTGACGATGTTAGTCGGTCACAAACATATCCCTGACTGAGAAGCTTATCTGAAAGACGCCTAGCTCTCAGAAGAAAATCCGTATATTTGGTACTTGCTCTGGCATAGCGTATCAACTGAGATATGAACACGCCATAAGCAGGCGATGAAGGGATGTTGCTACTCAGAAAAGGAAAGTTCGTAATGCTGAAATTGAAGTCGTCACGTTTGTCATAGAGTGAGGTGTTCATGTGACCATCAGTGTCGTAGGACAACATTATGTCCAAATAGGATGCTGAATTATTTGTCTCTGTAGTTTCTTTGACTTCAAGCTCCGAAGGATAGATACTGCTCAGGTAATCCGCGAATTTTGGATTATTGATGGACAACACATCGTCTATGTATCTGTAAGTGAAGTTGAAGTCAGAAGCTAAGTATCTTTTCCCTTCAGAGACCAAAGATTGAATGAATTCAGCTTCGTACGAGTAAAGGAAAATGTCGGCAAGGAGTGGGGCACAATTGGTCCCCATTGGAATTCCGACAATTTGCTGGAAGACCTTTCCTCCAAACACCACAAAAATGTTGTCGATCAGAAAGTTTAACATCTGAATAATGTCTGTTTCAGTGTACTTATTTTCAGAATCTGACTTTTCTTTTACAAAGTAGGTTTTGTCATAGTTAACAACAATAAATTTGTATTTGCGATTACCGTTCTTACTTGTAAACGCATTACTTATAATTTTTGCGAGTCTTCCTTTCAATTTAGAATGTGGAATTGTAGTGTAAAGTGTCGAAAAATCAAAGGCTTTGATCGAATGGACTCTACTAAAATGAGTGGATTTCAGATGTTCTAAAAGTTCCTTCGAATTCTTTAAAATCCACATCTGGTTGATACCACTGCGAGAATATACTGTCGAACAATATTTTTGTAGCCCAGATTTGATTTCAGATAAAACTTTGGTGAGTAAGATCGATACAGATTTGGTAGAACATTTTGAGGAACCAGAGATGAAACGTTGTTTGTACGGATTCTTATGCATTTTAGGTATGCAGTATAAGTATGGTAAATCTAAATCTAAATTGGTAGTGTCGAAGCCAAAGGAAGCAAGAGCTGATTTGTGGTTATCTATTATTTCAGAGGCAGAAAGGTTTGTTGGGGTGTAAGTGGGATTTCCAGGTGTCGAATTTAAACCCAACTCTTTAACTAGACTGTCGAAATAGTACTTTTTGCAAGTAAATGTGTAATTATTTGAGGCTTTGTCCGCTGGTGTGATGACATAATGTTCTTGGAGGCTAGAGGTGGGACCATGTGCCCGGGAGGAGTAAGCATCCCCTGTTGGCTAGCAGCACCCGCCGTTGATGTTAAAGCACGAAGATGAAAACAATATATAAAGTTCATGCACTGTCTGACGTTATGTCTTTGTAGAAAGTGCTATGGCGACAATGTCAGGGAAATATATTCAAAACACTTACTGTCAAACCCCTCGCGGGGAACTTTTAAAGTACAACTGTAAACGATACAAATGTTAAACGTCTACAAATCAATAGCATCATTTAAGACCAGAGTTGACTTTCTTCATGGACCAGACATGCACGTTTCGGGTTCTTAACCCTCGTCAGCGATCCTCAGTCTAAACAATGTAATATGGCCAAAAAGTGTAAAATTATTATGTTCGAAATGTACCGAATGACGAAGCAGAATAGGTGGGAAATGTTACAATTACAGTTGTAAACTATGCAATTGAAAAAAAAAACCTTGAGAGATATTAATATAATCTTACACAACCATGAGGGAGGGACGGTGATCTCTCAACCCGAGTGTACAAATTTTGCAAGTCCATAACGAGGCTTCACAAGATAAAGTTTCACAGGAGGGTTGAGAATTAGCCATCCCTCCGTCATGGTGGTGTTTGATTGTTTTTCTCCCACGTCGTCGAATAGACTGTCTGTTATAATTGTAACTTTACTTCCATAACATCGGTTGGGTAGTGATCCATGACGTCAGAGGATGATATTGATTTATCTCACCCCTGAATAATTTGAGAGTTCTCAATCTCAAGTGGGAGAAACAATCAGTGTTAATCAGTAAACAGTCAGCTCAACATAAAAACATGTCAAATTCTGTAAACAAGAAAGGAGGCATGAATCTACCGGTCAGTGAATCCTAACCACAGCAATATTGAAGGTACAGTTTGTAAAAACCAAGAATGTAGTCCGTTCATTGATAAAGTAAATTCTGCCAATGGCGAGGTAATTGGACATTCAGCTCAGCTTGGATCGATTTTTTTTTCTCAATACATCAAATTAATTATGAGACATAAGTAAGATTGATACAAAGTTTATTTAGGTAGTAGTGTTTCGTAGTTGGAACATATATTCTCTTTTGAATTTGGATTGAAATAGTCAACGAACATTGGAATCAATTGAAAATGGAAAGCTTTTTAAAATACGATTCTCAACTTGCTAAAAGGTTTCATTTTCATTAAAACTCTATTGTTAAGAAGAAATAGCCATGTAGCGATGTTAAACGTCTTCAAATTAAAGCATCATCCAAGAACAGACGCAGCATGGACCAGACATGCACACCCCGGGTACTCAACCCTCGTCAGCTATCCTCAATCTAAACAATGCAATATTCCTAAAAGTGTGAAAATTAGTATGTCCAAAATGTACCGCAAACCGTAGCAGAATGGATGGGATATGATGCTACAGGACCCATGTTTTAGAAATTTCAAGGAATTTTGATAACAAAAGTTTTTAAATGCGTTGAAGAGACGATTAGCCGATGTTGATCGAACTTGGCTACATGTCCCTCAGGGACTCCTGGTCCACCAGCAGAAACACTCACCAAGCAGTACTACTGTCCGCGCAGCACACTTCAGAAATAGGAAAATTGAAGTTTTCTCTAATTTGTCGGCAAATTTTGCAATTAAAATTTAGGTGATGGGATAGATCTTGAGCTCTCATAACTAACGGTGTATGGTATATGTACCTACGATTAATACTACGCTCATGGTGACGAATAATAGTTTTAGATAGGGAGTTTTCTATGTTAATTTTAGTGCGACGTCGTCGATGTTTAACACTGAGTCTATGGGGAACGTCGACAACGTCACGCTAAAATTAACATAGAAATTTCCTCATCTAAAACTGTTTTCTTTCATTATGAGCATAGTATTGGTCATACAGACATATATTATACCCCGTTAGTTATGAGAATTCGAGATCTACTCCCCTATATAAATCTTAATCGGAAAATATATCGACAAAGTTGCGAAAACTTCATTTTTCCGATTTCTGAAGTGAGCTGCGCGGACAGTAATGTTCAACGTCTTCAAATTAATATTATTAGGTATACAGTGTTTCACAGGGGGGGGATACAGAAATACATTGGGTCGATGGAAAAAGGTGTATTGGGCGAGGCGAAGCCGAACCTAATACAACTTTTTTCATTGACCCAATATATTTTTGTATCCCCCCTATAAAACACTGTATAACGAATTTATCCCACCGATGGCTTTTAGCTTGTGTATGTAACGTCAACATATTCTAAAGCATCTCGATGACGTCAATATCATTAAGCGTCTTAGTAGAAGCAGGATATTAAAATAATATCCTGTCAGTAAAATGATACAATATAATATTCGGTTCTTCTCGACCAATCAGATTGCAAGAAATTTGCCAGAGGTGGGATAACATAATTTACGAAGAGATGAATTTGCAGCATGGACCAGACATGCACGCCCCGGATACTCAACCTTTGTTAGTGATTCTCAACATGTGGAACGATTTCAATCTCACGAACAACGTTTCAGAAAATGGTTTGGCATAAATTATTTGGCAATTTTAAAGTGATATTTGAAGGCTCTTAATCTTTCTTAAATTTCAGATAGTGATATGAATTTTTGACAATATAATATGAGCTCTAATAAAATCTACATTGTCATTACAATGGTTATGGATTCTGTTAAATATGCGGTAAGATTCTACTAATTTTATGGTACGGAACGTTATTTAACAGGTGCTCTAAATCTCTCAATAATCAAATTTATTTAAGTAGGCAAAATCGTGCAAGTTAGGTCGTATTTTGCAAAAAAAAAAAAAATCAAATTAGCTGAGAAGAATGAAATATAATATTTAGTAAGTTACTGATATAATTTGATTTCTATAGTCGGATTCTTCTAAAGTCATTAAATATTCACTTGGTTTTATGTTGAAATTAAATAAAACAACTTTTACAAGAATACAAGCGCGGATCCAGAGGGGGGGGGGGGGGGGGGGGGTCGGGGGGTCCGGACCCCCCTGGAATTCTCAAAACATACTTTTTTATTATTAATATTTCAAAAGATTAAGTCCCAATTCCCCTTTTGTTGTCACAATTTTTGAAAATATATCATGAATTTATATTAGAAATCTTTCATTTTGATAATATTTTGCCGTTAGCATTTGATTTTTTTTCTCTGGCTCGCTACCGCTCGCCAGAGTTTGTTACAAATATACATGTACATACATGTACGTTGTTTTTTTTAAAATGATGCTGCGCTTTCCTATAAACAAGGGCACTAAGAAGACGAAAAGAAACTGAAAAAGTCACGAATAGTGGATTTTATTTCAATTCTCGGAAAAATATTCGCTGGCTCGCTATCGCTCGCCATATGTTGTAATCACATAATAGAAATGATAATCAAGTACTATGATGTGAAAATTCAAGATTTAAAGCTTTCTGCTCGCCGTTACTTTCCAGTCACCTGTTTTAATAATAACAAGATACAGAACTAACATCATCAATCAATAACTATTTTCTTGCGTTTGCGTTCTTTCTTTCTTTCTTTCTTTTTTTTTTTTTTTTTCTCTCTTCAAAAAATTCGGACCTTAGGACCCCCCTGAAAAAAATTCCTGGATCCGCCCATGTACCTTGAAGAAAATTTCAAACCAATATTAATACACCAGACAAGTATTTCGGATACGAAAATACCTCAACGGACAGGGGTGTTGTACAAAAATACTTTTGGTCTTTCAGGAAATAGAGTTCCGTATCCCCTCTATAAAACATTGTACTAATAATACAATCTTCCACACTTCCAAGTTTGGAAAATCATATATGCTGTAATTTAACTATCATGTTATATATAACTATAATTAAATGATAAAAAGCACAAGGAAGAAATAAACAACAACGTTGAGTATTCACAAAGTATCGGATCGGCCCATTATGATAAAATGATGATATTCTAATTTTTTGAAAGTTAGCAATGAATTATTTTTATACAATTGACATTTAGTAACCCATTATTTATAAATTGAGTGACCTAAAAATGTCGAAATTTTCCTGTAGGAATCACCTCTGAATACGACTCGAATTATGATTAAAAAATAAAATGATTTTTTTGATCGACCTCACGAAGATTCTGTACCCTCAAATCCCAATTATATTCTAACAAGTGCAAGCTTAAGCTATTCCAAATATGCAATTATCGTATCTTTAAAGGTATATCTATTTTATGTTATTTCAAACATTTGATCGATTTTCTTTACTTCATTTTAACATGTACCCTTTTTTGGCCCCACCAATTTAGATCAAGTGAATCGTTTACTAAAATTAGAATGTCAAAGCAAGACAACAAAATGGCGTTTGCCTCGTCAAAAATGGGGGCTCAGGAGGCTATCATTAAACCGTGTGATCTATGTGAAGAAGATGAAAATGTAAACTGGTTCTGTAAGGACTGTGATCAAAGCCTATGTGACAGATGTAAAAGATCCCATCTTCGCAGTAATATTTCAAAGTCCCACATCGTACTTTCGATTTCCGAAGGATTTACAATGGGAAAAATGAATATATCAAATATGTGTCGAGTCCATGACGAACCATTTCAATTCTTTTGTAAGACTTGTGATAGGAATATCTGTGCGAAATGTTTGTCTACAAAGCACAAGAAACATGATTTCATAGATTTGCGTGACCTGCAATCAGAGGTTCAGAAGCAGTTAGATGACGTCATCAAAGAAAAGGAAGACGAAGTACAGAAAATGACGAAAGCTCACGATGATTTGGATCAGCATGAAAATGAGTCGGAAAATTACTTAAAGGAGAAGTATGCTTCAATCGACGTAAATGTCAAAGCCATTCAAAAAGCCGCTGCTGAAGAAGGAGAGAAAATGAAGCAATCTCTTCATGAAAAAATTGAACAACACGATAAAGAAGTCAAGGAAGGGAAACAAAAAATTCAAGGTCAAACTAAAGTCCACAGAAATGAGATCCATACTGTTCAACAGAAACTTCGACTTCAGACTGCGTCATCATGCAATAACTTCGTCAAGGAGTCGAAGTCAAAACTTCAGTCCCTCCGGTTTTTATCTATAACAATTCCGGATATCAGTCAATTATTTGCAGAAGGAAGAGTTGATAGAAATCAAATCCGACAAATGATTGGAAACATAGGAAAGATGGACGAAGTATCAGTTACGCAAGATTCAAAAGGAAATGACGAAACAACAACAACAGGCAATGTTTTATCACAACTTGAAATTATTCGTACTTTGAAACTGAATAAAATAGAGGGATGTTACATGTACTGTATGTGTGTCAGTCCTGATGGTAGTATATGGATTGGTGGTTATGGATACGTGTACAAGATGAGCTCTGACTGCTCTACAGTCCTCTATCAGATACCTGCTAGGTATCCACGGTGGCCATGTCAATACATATCATGTTTACAGTCAGGTGATGCTGTTTCTTATGGTGTTTCATCCTCCATAGACAGATTCACCTCTGATGGGAGAAAAGTAGATTTCACAGACCTATCACCGAGGAGAACTTACGATATAGCCGTCAATAACCATGACGAGGTTGTTGTCAATGTTAGCAAAAAATCCTTAATCATATTCTCCAACAATGGAAAACAACTCAGAGAAATCAATGTAAATGGAGGCATCAAGACATTTTGCATAAACAGAAACGGAAACTTTATCATAGCACACCCTAAGTCCTCAAACATCTCCGTGGTGGAAGGCACGAGTGGAAAAGTCATAGCTACATGGTCCGTTTCTACACCTGACATCGCGCGTCTTACATGTGATGGATACGGAAATTTTCTTGCTACAAACATGAAGAAAAATGTTTATTACTTCAGGCAGAATGGAGATGTAGAAAAAACTCTCACGGTGGACTGTGATGCAATTAAGGGAATCTGTTTGAATGGTGAAGGACATTTATTGATCCTCGTGAGGGAAAATGGGGAATACAAAATTCTTGTCGCAAAATATTTAGCATAAAAATAGATATTATATATTTATGTTTATAGGCAAATAAAAAGTTTCGTACCTCATTGACTGTTATAGATTAATACAAAATTGTTCTTAATTAATGAAGATTTAAAAACTAAATTATGAGTGATATTTATGAAAATCCTGAACGTGAAAGTTAAAAGACATATAGTGGAAAGTGAGTGAAAATCACTTTAGCTTATATGTGACACTGACGAAAATTAACCATCCGAAACAGTTGTCTATCGCTGGTGATTAATATTGGTTTGAAATGTTGTACAAGATGGCAGCGAGTTTGAACACTTCATTTTCTTTTTTTTATATAAAAATTTTTAAGCAAAAGATCACACATAAACCAACGAGACCAATGAGCAACAGGTGCCTACTAAGGACGGTAATCTGCCACTCAAGAATCAGATGGTGTAGTTATCCGGAATAAGTACGCACAGCCCTCCCACTTCTTCAATTACACAGAGAAAAGAGAATTATTTCCATCATGACCACCCTGCATTCAACCAGCGAAATAAACCCACAAGAAAGTGACACATAAATTACATCATACAAAAAGACACAATTATATTCACTAGAACAACATAGAAAACAATCGTAAAAGACGTACAAAAACATTAAACATTGATGACAATGCACCTGGTGCCGACTTTGGACGGTTATCCGGACAACGTGTGCACAACCCTCCCAATTATCCGGATACACAGAGGACTCCATAGACACACAGTTGTTGTATAAACATGTAAGGTGTCATCACAAACAAGATAGGTAATAGCATCAACCTCTTGTAACACAGATTCTATGTAAATGGATCTAAAAAAATCTATGGCATGTGTGAAACAGTCTGTGCTCTGCTGGCTGAAGCGAGCTCAAGATCAATCACCCGAGAAGTCTGACCAACTATAGAGGTATAGAAGAACGCACAATTGTGTTGTAAAATAACCTCCTCAATGTAAGATGAACATACAAACAGACAGCATGACGCAGGGGCCCAAAGAAACACACAGATGGATATATAAATGGATATAAAAACAGAAGATGTACGTGCTCTGCCGGCTGTAGAGAGCTCATACATGTTATCACCCGAGGAGTCCGACTGATATTCAGAGAGGACAGGTTGTCGGGGCCATGTCTTCTCTAAAGAGGTTAGGACACGGCTCGTCACGGAGTCCTGTCGTCACAGTCAGTAAGAGTACAATTCCTAAGGATGTGCTGATACAAGGCTGTCGTTGGACCAGTATCAAACGGAACATCTCTAACATATCCTTGTCCTCGGTGTGGAATAGTTTTTTATACTGAAATCAGCAAAAGAACCATGACAAAAATGGATAATGACCATATCCCTGTATATAGGCTTTTCAACTAAATTTTCAAATCCAAGAATATTCGTTTAAAAGTGCTTCACGACATTTGAATCTGTGCCTGGAGAGCATTAAAGAGTTTTGAATTGATAAAGACGTGCAAATATTCGAAAATTGATTAATTTTAAATACCAAATTCTAAATAAAATCTAAGCCCCCGTTCCAGTGCAATCCCGCTGTACCTACGTTCATTCCCGACCTCGACAATTGCCAGGTCGGGAGAGAACGGCTCTTAGTCGTATCTTGGTCTGGTACAGCGTATGTTGATGCGAAATCGATCGGTATTAGAGCGGGCACGCTTTAGAGGTCGGGAAAAGTTTCCCGTATTCTTTCAACCGGTTGAAAAAATACGGGAAACTTTCCCGCTCTCTTTGTGGTCGTGAAATAGTCGGCGCTTGATCGGGATAGTCGGGGGTACAGCCTAAGTTAATCGTGTCCTGGTCGGGAAAGAGCGTGGCTTGAGCGTGGTCTGATCGGCATTTAACTAAACCCCGCTCTCTTCACGCATAAGATACGCTTTAATTACGCCCTGTCCCCGATCTTTACCCGTCTATTCTACGCTCTTACCACGATCTATCCACTACAGATTCAATGTTTGCTGATCTTACCAGGACCTTTTCATGACCATCTTGCGACCTATTCACGCTCTATATGACCAAATTATGACCAAAGGAAGCTTCAAATGGGATCTGTGCATATTTCTTTTATTTTCTCGCACTGTTATTGATTTGTTCAAAATACTTATTATCAAAATGTCGCGGCGACGATTCTGAGCTATCCAATGCCACTTTTTAAGTAAGGAATTTTTTTTTAAATTTTGATCGCTACACTTTTGGGTAAGGCTTGGTCAAAACGAGAAATATAGGCTTCTTCTTTGCCGATACTATCATTGGATGACAAATGAGATCAGTTTAAGTTAGAAATTATGTTTTGCGGGAATGCGTCGGGGACAGTCGGTAATAGATCGGAATTGCATCGGGAATAGATCGGGTTTTGGTCGGGAATAGATCGGAGTTTGATCGGATAGAACGGGACTTGGTCGGCAATATGATCGTGAGTAAAGCGGGTAAAGCGTGAGTACGTCCGCGATGAAACGTGAATCGGTCATAAATTGATCGGGAATTGGTCGGGAATAGAACGTGATGTCAAGAAAAAAAAATGAAAAGGTCGGGAAAGTTTAACGGTGGTTCCACTGCAATCCCGCTGTACCTGCGACCATTCCCGACCGCAATTTTCACAAGAGCGGGTAAAACTTTCCCGACCTTTTCATTTTCTTCTTAACATCACGCTCTATTCCCGACCGATTCCCGATCCATTTATGACCGATTCACGTTTCATCGCGGACTTACTCACGCTTTACCCGCTCTACTCACGATCATATTGCCGACCAAGTCCCGTTCTATCCGATCCAACTCCGATCTATTCCCGACCAAAACCCGATATATACCCGATGCAATCCCGATCTATTACCGACTGTCCCGACGCATTCCCGCTCAAAACATAAATTCTGACTTTAACTGATCTCATTTGTCATCCAATGATCCTATCGGCCAAGAAGAAGCCTATATTTCTCGTTTTGATCAAGCCTTACCTAAAAGTGTCGCAATCAAAACTTTAAAAAAAAATTCTTACTTAAAAAATGGCATTGGATAGCCAAGAATCGTCACCGCGACATTTTGATAATAAGTATTTTGAACAAATCAATATCAGTGCGAGAAAATGAATGAAATATGCACAGATCCTATTTGAAGCGTCGTTTGGTCGTAACTTGGTCATATAGAGCGTGAATAGGTCGCAAGATGGTCATGAAAAGATCTTAGCAAGATCAGCAAACATTGAATTTGTAGTGGATAGATCGTGGTAAGAGCGTAGAATAGACGGGTAAAGATCGGGGACAGGGCGTAATTAAAGCGTATCTTATGCGTGAAGAGAGCGGGGTTACGTTAAATGCCGATCATACCATGCTCAAGCCACGCTCTTTCCCGACCAGGACACGATTAACCTAGGCTGTACCCCCGACTATCCCGACCAAGCGCCGACTATTTCACGATCAAAAAGAGAGCGGGAAAGTTTCCCGTATTTTTTCAACCGGTTGAAAGAATACGGGAAACTTTTCCCGACCTCTAAAGCGTGCCCGCTCTAATACCGATCGATTTTGGACCAACATACGCTGTACCAGACCAAGATACGACCAAGAGCCGTTCTCTCCCGACCTGGCAATTTTCGAGGTCGGGAATGAACGTAGGTACAGCGGGATTGCAGTGGAACGGGGGCTTAAAACAATTCAAACTGTATTATTTGACAAACACTTGCTTCCCGGGACACCCCTGGATTAACCGAGTTTAACGGGCTCCTTTAAATTGTGAAACGCACAAGAAAAGAAATGAAAAGTAACGAAACGAAATATTTTTTTTTCGGCAAAGAAAATATGTATTGTTGTGGGTCATGTATTATTTTAGTTTTGCTTTATGTCTAGGTACACATGTACTTCGTCATGTTGTATTATGATTTCATAATAATTCTTTCTAGATTTTACTATGTCATGTTTATTTCATTAGAGAATATTCCAGTATGTTCTTTGTTACATCATTATCATCACATGACTGTGATTTCTAGAATTTACTCTATTGTTAATCATTTGTAATGAGTCATTGTTCTAGAAGCTTCTGGTTAATTCATTGTTATTAAGTATAAATACCTCTGAGGAACTGTGTTAAGGGACATTCGTACACATTCGTAGACACGATTCATTCATCTATTCTGATATACTGGGACACTTTATTTGTTGAGACTTTAATCCATTTATCAACGTTTGGACACTGATCTTTCGAGAACGTTTGTGATTACCGGAAACCATACATTCGATAGACTTTGTGGACCGTAACGGACACTTTGATCCGGATATTGTATTGTAAGTTGTAATCATTGTAAATATATATATTTTGTACATAATTAAACTTGTAAATTTATATTCTGTCTTTGTCTGATTTTTGCTGGCGTTTTGGGGTATTCTGACCCATAACAGAATTGGGGGCTCGTCCGGGATAGTAATTTTTGCATATTTGCATTTTTTACGTAAAAGTTCGTTTTTTTTTGAAAAAAGGAAAATTCTCCAAACTTTTGCCAGCAGAAATCAATCATGGTATTTTCGGTCACTGAATTTTTGAAATCGCCGACTGTAGATGAGTTCGAATCATTGAAAAAAGATGATTTGATTGGTTTAGGTCTTCACTTGAAGTTAGATGTAAAATCTTCTATGAGAAAACAAGAAATTAGAAATATTGTGGCTAAAGAGCTTTTAGCTAAGGAAATCTTTTCGTCATACGATTTTCCTGTTGAACCTGTTTCAAGCGAAACCAAAATGTCAAAATATGAGTTTGAATTAGAGAAAATGAAAATACAATTACAATTTGAAAAAGAAGAAAAAGAAAGACAATTTGAAAGAGAAGAAAAAGAAAGAGAGAAACAGGAACGTATGCACGAGAAAGAACTCCAGTTTGAGTTAGAAAAGTTAAAATTAGAGAAAAGCACTAAGGAAAATCCTGTTCCTTCGCTTGTCAAGTCTGAATTCGACGCCGCCAAAAACATCCGATTAGTACCAAAATTTCAAGAAAAGTCCGTGGACAAATATTTTCCACATTTTGAGAAAATCGCGGCCAATCTGAAGTGGCCACGTGATTTTTGGCCAACTTTGTTACAAAGCGTACTTATTGGCAAAGCGGCTGAAGTGTACTCGGCGCTCAGTATTGCTGAGAGTTCAGACTATGACAAGGTCAAGGACACGATTTTGAGAGCATATCAGTTAGTACCTGAGGCGTACAGACAAAAGTTTAGAAAGTACAAAAAGTTTGAAAATCAAACATATGTTGAATTTGCTCGAGAAAAAGAAGATTTATTTGACCAGTGGTTTCGATCTAAGAAAATTCCCAATTCATTTGACAATTTGCGTCAAATAATTCTGATAGAAGAGTTCAAAGAGTGTGTACATCAAGATTTAAGAACTCATTTGGAAGACAAAAATGTTAAAACTCTTGAAGAAGCCGCTGTTTTGTCTGATACGTATGCTCTCACTCATAAGAAAAATTTTGTGTCAAAAACTCAATCTAGCGATAGCGCAAAAACGTCAGATGTTCCGAAGAAAAATGTACAAGAGTCTCAGTCGTCCATTAGTTCCCAGTCACCATCTCAAGGTGGTTCTACGTCCGGTCCTAGGTCCGAGCGTTCTGAGGCATCCCCAGGGGTGGGGTCGCTTCCTACATGCAATTATTGTAAGAAAAAAGGTCATGTTATTGGTGAGTGTTTGAAGCTTAAGAAGAAAAAAGAACTTAAGTCACAGGCCTGTGCGTCTGTTAGAAATGATAGGAAAGCCTTAGATTCGATTTGTTCTGACACTCCTGAGATTCAGGGTTCTAAGTCCAGTTCTGATGATTTTGTGGAGGATCATTATAAGCCCTTTTTGTCACAGGGATTTGTTTCACTCAGTGATTCTAGCGAAGCATTGCCTGTTCAGATTTTGAGAGATACTGGTGCTGCCCAGACTTTATTGTTAGAGGGTTCATTGCCTTTGTCTGAGCACACTTTTACTGGTAGGTCAGTTTTATTACAGGGTGTGGAGCTAGGCGTCATTGATGTTCCCCTTCATAAAATTTATTTGAAGTCAGACTTAATTACTGGACCTGTTATCGTAGGTGTTCGACCTACTCTTCCCGTTCAAGGCGTTTCCTTGTTGCTTGGCAACGATTTAGCTGGCGGCAAAGTTGTAGCCGATCCGATTGTTTGTGAGAAAATCACGTCCGATGTCGTGTCCGATGATGAAGACGACGACTTGTACCCAGCCTGCGCAGTTACCAGGGCGATGGCCAGGAACAGACTAAAAGAGGCTGAGAGTACTTCTGCACTTAACGAGGACCATCCCTCCGAAAATATAGACCTTTCTGACACATTCATGTCTACCATTGATGACAGCGTACCTGAGACGTCAGTACCACTTCATGTTGACAAGTCTCCGACAGTACCTGGTGATGATTCCTATCCGCCATTAGACAGGGGTACAGATGCCTTAAGCCGTGAGCAGCTCCTCTCCGAGCAAACTAAAGATCCGGAGATCATCCGACTAAGCAAGAGGGCCCTTCCCCGAGAAGAAGCGGACAAAGTCGGAGAGTGCTTCTACGTACAAGATGGCATCCTCATGCGGAAATGGAGACCACCCGATGCACCCCCTAATCACGTGTGGCGGGTCGTTCACCAGATAGTGGTTCCAGTAGCGTATCGCGGGGACATCATGAGTTTAGCTCACGACACACCCATGGCAGGTCATTTAGGTGTCAATAAGACTTATAATAGGATTTTAAGTCACTTCTACTGGCCTAAGTTGAGAAAAGATGTGTCTGAGTTTTGTAAGTCTTGTCATAGTTGTCAGATGGTAGGTAAACCCAATCAAGTTATACCACCTGCTCCCCTCCAACCCATTCCAGCCTTTGAGGAACCTTTTAGTAGGGTGTTAGTTGATTGTGTAGGTCCTTTGCCTAGGACTAGGTCAGGTAATCAGTACTTACTGACAATTATGTGTACTTCGACTAGGTTTCCTGAGGCCATACCTCTTAGGAATATTAAGGCAAAGACCATAGTTAGGGCCCTTACAAAGTTTTTCAGTTTTGTAGGTGCTCCCAAGGCTATTCAGTCAGATCAGGGTTCGAATTTTATGTCAGGGTTGTTTCAGCAGGTTATGCATGAGCTAGGTATCAGACAGTATAAGTCTTCTGCGTACCATCCTGAGTCCCAGGGGGCACTTGAACGCTTTCATCAAACCCTTAAAACTATGATGAAAACATATTGTCACCAGTATGGAAAAGACTGGGATGAAGGGGTCCACCTCGTGTTGTTTGCGGCACGAGAAGCGGTTCAGGAGTCCCTGGGGTTCAGTCCCTTTGAGCTAGTTTTTGGGCATACGGTCAGAGGGCCATTGAAGTTGTTGAAGGAAAAATGGTTGACTGAGACTAGCGATTTGAATCTCTTAGACTACGTGTCTAATTTCAAAGAGAAGTTACATAATGCTTGCAAATTGGCACAAGAAAATCTCAAAACATCACAAATGAAAATGAAAACATGGTATGACAAAGATGCTAGAAACAGAGTTTTTAAACCAGGCGATAAAGTTCTTGTATTTTTGCCTATCCCTGGTCATCCTTTGCAAGCTAGATATTTCGGTCCTTATGAGATTGAGAGTAAAATTAGTGATGTTAACAATGTGGTTAAGACACCAGGTCGGCGAAAAGAAAAAAGAGTGTGTCATGTTAACATGTTGAAAGAATATTTTGATAGAAGTGACCGAAATTTTGTAAAACCAGTTTCCACTTTGGCCAATGTAAATACATTAGAAAATTGTGTTGAACCTGAATGTAATGAAGACACTGTCGAAAAAGACTTCGCTCAAAGTGTCCGTTTGAAGAATTCCGAAATTCTGACAAATCCGGAAGTGAAACTCGGACATTTGACCGTGCATCAAAAAGAGGAAGTGCACCAATTAATGCGGGAATATACGACCATCTTTCCGGACGTTCCAAAAAAGACGAATGCATCTCATCATGACGTCATTGTGGGTGATGCGTCACCTATCAAACAGCATCCCTATCGGTTAAACCCGATAAAACTTCAATACATGCGGAAAGAAATTCAATACATGCTTGAAAATGACATTATTGAACCCAGCAATAGTGATTGGAGTTCCCCATGTATTCTTGTTCCGAAGCCAGACGGAACTTACCGATTGTGTACGGACTTTAGAAAAGTCAATTCAGTCACCAAAACTGACTCTTATCCGATCCCACGAATCGATGACTGTATCGATAAAATTGGCAGTGCAAAATTTGTCAGTAAATTTGACTTGCTTAAAGGCTATTGGCAGGTCCCGCTTACCGAGAGAGCCAGAGAAATATCGGCATTTGCGACTCCAGATGGGCTATACCAATATAAAGTAATGCCCTTTGGTATGAAAAACGCACCAGCCACATTCCAGAGGATGATTCATTCGCTCTTAAATCATCTCGAAGGATGCGAGGCGTACATCGATGACGTCATCATCTACAGCGACACCTGGAATGACCATCTCCGAATCATGCGTACCTTCTTCGACATACTGGCGAAAGCAAACCTCACAGTGAACCTTGCGAAAAGTGAATTTTGTCATGCGACTGTAGAATATTTGGGTCACAAAGTAGGTCAAGGTTTTGTTACTCCTATCATGGCCAAGGTGGAAGCTATTTCAAAGTTCCCGATTCCTACCAATAAGAAAGAGATAATGAGATTTTGGGAATGGCAGGATTTTACAGAAAATTTTGTCCAAATTTCTCGTCAGTTGTTGGTCCACTTACCAATCTGTTACAAAAGAAAGTGAATTTTGCATGGACCAATGACTGTGACGAATCTTTTAAGAAAATCAAATGTGTTCTTATGAATAGTCCTGTCCTGTCAGCTCCAAATTTTGATAAGCAATTTAAGCTTACTGTTGATGCCAGTGATGTAGGAATCGGGGCTGCTTTGTTTCAAGAAAATGATGATGGTGTAGATAGAGTTGTTTGTTATTTTTCAAAGAAATTGACTAAATGTCAAAAGAATTACTCTACTATTGAAAAAGAGTGTCTTGCATTATTGTTAGCTTTACAACATTTTGATGTTTATTTGAATGTTACTTTACATCCCATTCTTGTGTTTACTGACCACAACCCTCTCACATTTTTGCACAAAATGTCAAACAAGAATCAAAGACTTACAAGGTGGAGTTTATTGTTGCAAGAGTACAATATTATTATTAACCATATCAAGGGCAAAGACAATGTGATTGCAGATGCACTATCGAGAGTTTCATGAGTGATTTTTGCAGAATTTACCACCTAAGTTTTCATTGACATTCAAACTTTTTTTAAGGGGGGAGGTGTTGTGGGTCATGTATTATTTTAGTTTTGCTTTATGTCTAGGTACACATGTACTTCGTCATGTTGTATTATGATTTCATAATAATTCTTTCTAGATTTTACTATGTCATGTTTATTTCATTAGAGAATATTCCAGTATGTTCTTTGTTACATCATTATCATCACATGACTGTGATTTCTAGAATTTACTCTATTGTTAATCATTTGTAATGAGTCATTGTTCTAGAAGCTTCTGGTTAATTCATTGTTATTAAGTATAAATACCTCTGAGGAACTGTGTTAAGGGACATTCGTACACATTCGTAGACACGATTCATTCATCTATTCTGATATACTGGGACACTTTATTTGTTGAGACTTTAATCCATTTATCAACGTTTGGACACTGATCTTTCGAGAACGTTTGTGATTACCGGAAACCATACATTCGATAGACTTTGTGGACCGTAACGGACACTTTGATCCGGATATTGTATTGTAAGTTGTAATCATTGTAAATATATATATTTTGTACATAATTAAACTTGTAAATTTATATTCTGTCTTTGTCTGATTTTTGCTGGCGTTTTGGGGTATTCTGACCCATAACAGTATACAGATTTTTATTAATGGAAATTCAAAACGTAGAAAAGGAGGAAAAGTAACCGGATAATTGAAATGTACGTTCGGGTATGGTATCCATGAGTTCAACATACATGCGTACCGTAAATAATTTGAAAGGTCAGGTTCATTTTCTGTCAGTTTCGTTGTAAGCCCAGGAATACCATGAATGGGATCCGGATTCTCCTCAAGATACTTTGATACGGCAAACGAAGTTCCCTGGCCTCAACTCGAGATGCGTAACGGAAAAAAGTTATGCCGACCAAACGCTTTAAAGAATACATGTAGGTCATTGATGTTCATTCGCTCGAAAATTGCCTGAATTTTTTGCTTTGTTCCCATAAAATAACTTGAACAAGACACTTAGGTTGGATGGACACCCCCCCCCCCCCCAATACGTAACATTAAACATTTACGGAGTTACCCGAGAAAACAGTTATGTCGACAGAACAGAGCTTTTTCAGAAATAAGGACAAGCTAAGTGATAGTTTAGTTTTGTCAATTCACCCGTTCTTTGCATGTACTTAAGAGCGAATTCTTATCAATTTGTGGTAGAAATATTTTCTGGACTGTTTTGCGATGTATAGGAGTATCTTACTTATTGAAGTTATATCATCCCTTTTTGTTACTTTCTTGTGAAAATATCAAATATCAAAACCCGATTGAATTTTTAAAAAATCGAATAGAATTCTGTTTATGAAATTTGTACGATTATACAACACTAATGAAAATCAAAAAATGAAAAGAAAAAAACCAACTCTGAATTGTCTCATGGTAGACAAAAAAGTCATTCAGTGGCGCCATCTACCGTAACGACACTTTCTCTCATGGGAATGCAGGAAGAACCGGTTTCAGTGGCGGATCTAGGATTAAAGAACAAGGGGGGCCCAAGGTTTCAGCTCGAAGAAAATTATTCACAGAAAAACTGACAAGCAAAAAAAAAACCCTGAATATCAAGACTGATGATTTAATTCAGAAGTGTGTAAGGGGGGGGGGGGGGGTTTCCAATTCCAACTGCATGTACAAGATATAGAGTTTCTTAATACGTTTACTTTACATTTATTGGTAGACTGGCGAGCGCAGCGAGCCGGAAAAAGTTTAAGATATGAAGTTTTCATTTTTTTTAATTCAGTCATCCATTACATGTATATATATATAACTTTATTCTTTATTGGCGAGCGGAGCGAGCCGTCATAGTAAAATTTTGGGAATAGATGGTTACATTTGTCATAAGAATACAATCTCTCTCTCATTTTCCATGCTCTATACTTTGTTTTTTTATTTGTTTTAATTTGTTTTGTTTTGTTTTGTTTTTTTAAAGATACAGTATCCCTGAAAATAAAATTTGAAAACGCAAATTTTATTCCCAAGGGTCTTGATTGAGGAAAAAAGGAGCCATGTAAAGTTTTATTCGAAAATATGCAGTAACGACCAGAATATTGTCGACTTTGTATAATAAAATCTCCATATATCGCTATTGTAAAAACGCAATACATTGTAGGTGGCGCCAGTGGAATGAATTATAGAGCTGGCAACCAAAATTCAAAATTATGTTTTCAAACGGCTATAACTGCGAATATATGCATTAGATTCGTATGAAAATTTGAATTTATACAAATGAGAATGTAAACTTTCATATGAAAAGAAAGATTTTGCATCACAGCATTTTGTAAAATTAATTAATTTTCAGGAACACCGTATCTTTAAGAAAATGAGAGGTACCGAGACCCATATGCCTTGAGAAAATAAATATATATACATAAGGGAGCAACCATTTGATTTTTATGGGGGGGGGGGCAGAAAGACTTTGCAAAAAACAAAATTCCGGATCAAAATTTTAGGGGAAAAAATTTTCCGAAGATTTTTTTCCGGATCATTAAATTGCCCCTCCCCCTCTCTTCTGACTTTTCCACCACTGCCCAGTAAACACTTCTTTGTGTATCATAAACTAAGTGTAAAAAATGGAACAAACTTTATGCAATTTGGAGTGAAAAAATCAAATTCAAAAGTCATTAGCACCATAAAGTCTGTCTCCGTTGAGTATCATTTAAGAAAATAGATTATAGGCATCAAAAGCCATTCAAGAAATTAAAATGAAGTGATCTGCTGGCAGGAGATGGACTCATTCTGTGTTTGATGTTTAATATGGCCGAAAAATCATGCTGAATTATTTAAACTTTAGAGTAATTTTCAACATTGGAAAATAACAAAAAAAAAGATAATCCGAATGGACGGCGAAAATTTTTTTCCTGCTCTTGAAATGGCCGAAAAAAAATTTCCGACTGGTCTAAGTCTCCCCCCCCCCCCCCCCCCCATGAAAGTGTATTTCAACATTAAGCCTTAAAAGGTATCAGTACAAGCACATTTGAGGTGCTGCAGTAATTATTGTCGTAAAAAATCACCTTTCAGAGTGTAAATGATATAATTCTGCGTAACCGATTGATTATCGATAAAATCGCATCTGATCACCAACAGTTTGTAATCGATTATCCATTATGAAGGTTCATCCAATTCTTTTTTGTCATACCTATGATTTTGAAATAAAAATCTGGAAAAGTCTCATCTTTTTTTGCAAGTATCACGGCCGATGGGGTGAGGGTGGTTCAGACTACCCCCTCCCCAACCCATCACACTCTAGGTCCACGCTTGCAAGTTTAGGTGACATGTTTTGAGTATATGTTTATTCAATTCAAGCTTATAAAAATGTATATAGCGTTCTTTAAATCTATAAAGTATTAAAACAAGAAAATATAACAAAATGAATGTCAGAAAAAGACAATGCCTATCATGCATATTCGCAGATTTTATCATTTATCGCAAGGGATATGGCCCGGGGGAGGGGGGGATTACACCCTACATCTTTTATTAGCAAGGGGTTAAATTACAAAATAATTTCATTTTGATAAGAAGATTTATAACATTGAAATATTTTCAAATACTATAAGACATTATCGGATGTTTGCACCGTAAAATCAGTATTTGCCGTCCGCAAACATTGTACGTCAGCATCTACTGTCCACGCAGCTCACAAATCAGAAAAAAATGAAGTTTTTCTACTTTGTCGGCAAATGTTCTGATTAAAATTCATATATAGGGGGTAAATCTCGAAGTCTTGCAACTAACAGTGTAAGTCTGTACGGCCAATACTTTTTATTATTATTTTCTAAAATGTATTATTATCATTTTTTTTTTTTTGTCTCGCTAGTTTCCGATCACTATTGATGCTGTCTTCGTTATGCGTACTTATCGACACATTTCATGTATTTTTTTTTATAATATTATGTCAACGACATTTATCTAGATACAAACATGTATATCTTCCAATTTTATTTTTAATGTTTATTTTTCGTTTGCTCACCTTTTGCCATTATTTCCCCATTTATATACGTAGAGCTCCTCGTTAAATTTTAACGAAATCGGTTACAGTTATGCCTATATTACAACTTGTCATTTAGTTTTGTTTGATGGCCTTTCTTAAAATACAGCTGAAATGTAGATACTATAATACGCACTGGTTCCCGCGGCACACGGGAGGAGAATACAAGGGAAAATATCACCGCTATTTGATCGTAAAAGAATGATTTAACGGTAAAATTTTTTTTTCGTTTCATTTCGTTTCTTTTCATTTCGTTTCTTAGTTTAAAGGCCCCCGAGTTTTACAATTATTATTAAGCAGTTACTGTACCTCCCTTCAAATGCTTAACCACAAGGAATTTTTTTAAGCCCCCGGAATCAAAGATTTTGGCCTGTCCGTCTGTTTGTCTGTTTGTCTGTCTGTCTGTCTGTCTGTTTGTCCGAAATACTTTGACATTGGACATAACTTTTGAATGAGGAATGATAGGGCTTTCATATTTCACATGTGTATTCCTTGTGACAAGACCTTTCTATTGATACCAAAATTTTTGACCTTGTGACCTTGACCTTGACCTTTGACCTACTTTAAAAAAAACTTTAACATTTGGCATAACTTTTGAATTCGAAGTGATTGGGCTTTCATATTTCACATGTGTATTTCTTGAGACAAGACCTTTCCATTGATACCAAAATTTTTGACCTCGTGACCTTGACCTTGACATTTGACCTACTTTTCAAAAAACTTTAACATTGGGCATACCTTTTTAATGGTCAGTGATAGGGCTTTCATATTTCACATGTGTATTCCTTGTGACAAGACCTTTCCATTGATACCAAAATTTTTGACCTTGTTACCTTGACCTTGACCTTTGACCTACTTTTCAAAAAACTTTAACATTGGGCATAACTTTTCAATGGTCAGTGATAGGGCTTTTATATTTCACATGTGTATTCCTTGTGACAAGACCTTTCCATGGATACCAATTTTTTACCTCCTGACCTTTGACCTTTTAACCCAGTGACCCTGACCTTGACCTTTCACATACATGTACTTGACAGAAAATAGTGTTTATACGAACAAAGATGCCACCGGGGGCATTCGTGTTTCACAAACACAGGCTTTATTTTCGGTCTAAAAATCGAATGTGCAAATTTGTGCTATCTTTCTCTGTCCATTTATTGTTTTAAGTACATGAAACAAATCAAAGTATTGTGCTCAATCATACCAACTTTGTCCAACAACCAAAAAGAGATAAATAAATGAGAAATTTCATGATTTGAAGTGATTTTTGCCCATTATGTTTATGAAGAAGCTCGAAATGTCCCGATTTCTGACACTTAGAGTACGAGTTGTCGTTACTATCAGTCGAAACCTAGCGGTCGTTGAAAGGCCTACTGTATACAGCACAAAATCGATAATTCAGAAAATCAAAAACCGAAGGCATACAAAATCAGGATAAAACAAGAACCAAAGCAAAACTAACAAAAACCTCCAGCACATATTTATTTATATCATGTTTGCCCATGGTCATTTGAGAACATGATATGCAAATAATATTGCTCCCCTACACACACGCGTCAATGTATAAGATATATTGAAAATCACTTCGCTTTGCTTCTAGGTTTTTGCCATACTTCATATAATTTACTGACATTACCCGGTGATCTTACGATTGATCAAGTCCTATCTTCATGTTCTCTATGTAGTCACAATCCAAACATGACCAGATAAAGTATGTAAACATGCCTGTCATTTATACACATGAATTGTATGATTTGAAGTCCAGAGATACATGTGGTTGACATAATCGTTATCTGTATTACAGATTACGATTGTGTATGTAATGACTCATAAAAGTTATATCTGGAGAAGTGTTATAAAGTCGGTCAAGCCGATGCCTATCGTGAACGTACATAATGTGCTACCCAAAAGTGAATATAATAATGTAATTTTCTTGAAGATAGGAGGAATATGAAATATAATTTTGTATCGAAAGGAACTGCCACACCATTTTATATACTTATTTCATGACCGCTCAGTGTTTGTCAAATGATATATGTAAGCTAAAAAACAACAACAACTAATTGATACAAAATCACAGCATATTACATTGTTTTTATTTTATTTTACAGTATATGTCATCTCTATGTCCTCCAATTTTAGTTTATAATCATTCAGTACCTCATTTGATTTCAGATCAAGATTCTAATTAATGCACTTTATCATACTTTCCTTTCTTGTTGTTCAGGACACCTTAACATTAAGGCAAAGGGATTCAAAATGAATAAGAATTCTTTAAATCAAGAAACCATGACGAAGTTCGAATTAAGGTACATCCCACACACAAAGATAACCAACTTTATACTTAAATTGCGTTGCGACAAAGAACTAGTTAAAACAAATTCTTAAATTATCTTGGATTATGTCCTTTAATTGTCATTATAGAAGATATAATATTAGCAAAAATTCCATTCCCTCTTCTTCTGTTACTGCTTACTATTTTTATCTTATAGTTTCAGGTCAATTTATACCTAGCAGCTAATCTATCGATCCGGAATAAGTGTTCTTACTTCCCTCTTTAAACCGCAACAATGCACATTACGTTCCAAAATTAGAGGGCATATCGGAGATACAAAATGGCGTTTGCTTCGTCAAGACTAGGAGCGCAGGAGGCTATTATTAAGCCATGTGATTTATGTGAGGATGAAGAAAACGTATACTGGTTCTGTAAGGACTGTGACCAGAATTTGTGTGATAGATGTAAAAGAATACACCTCAAAAGTAACATGTCCAAATCATTGCAAAACGAAATATATCAAACATTTGTCGTGATCATGGCGAACCGTTTTTGTTTTTATGTCGGACCTGTGACAAAACTATTTGCTCTAAATGTTTATCTTCAGATCATAGGAAACACGATTTCATTGAGTTGGGGGAACTTCGATCAGAGTTGGAGAAAAAGGTGGAGGACGCTGTTAGAGAAAAGCAAGAGGAAATGAAGATTATGTCGAGGAACTGCGATGATTTAGTACAAAATGATAAGGATCTAGACAGATCCATAAATGAGTGGTCGACTCAAATCGACGACCGCGTAAAGTCTATCACACTAGCTACTGAAGAAGAGGGTCGAAACCTGAAAGATTGTCTCCATTCAGCAAGAGAAAATCACACACAAGAGGTCGAAAAATGTAAACTCACCATCCAGGCTCATACCAAAGATATGAGGACGAAATACAAGCCATTCGACAGGAACTTCGTCTGCAGCCCGCATCATCCTTACGCGGTTTTGTCGAAAAATCAATGTCGAAACTAAATTCCATGCGGCCTATAACATTTGAGATTCCAAATACTCGCCAACTTTTCTCTCGGGGAACATTTGATCAAACCCATATTCGACAGATGATATGAAAAATAGGTAGAACAGATACAAATTTGAGGAGGGAGAATGTTAGACTAAAGGAAGAGACAAAACCCAATGTCTTATCGGAACTGAACATTATCAGAGCATTGAAACTGAACAGAAATGATGATTGTTACAGCATCCACGTCAGCCCAAATGGTAGTATTTGGATTGGTGGTAATGGGTCCGTGCTTACTATCAGTCCTGACTACTCTACAATCCTTCAACAGATACCTGCCAGAAAGTCATTTTGGTCCTGCAGTTACATTGCATGTTTACAGTCAGGTGAGGCTGTAGTATCGTATGGTGGTTATCAGTCCTGACTACTCTACAATCCTTCAACAGATACCTGCTAGAAAGTCATTTTGGTCCTGTAGTTCTATTGCATGTTTACAGTCAGGTGAGGCTGTAGTATCATATGGTTGTTACCCTTACGTTGACAGATTCACCCTTGATGGGAGAAGGGTACAAGTTGCAGACATTTCACCGACATTGACTTACGAAATAGCAATAACCAGAAACGATGAAGTTGTTCTGAATATCAATCATAAATCAATTGCAATCTTTTTAAAGGACGGATGGCAGCTCAAACAGTTTGAATTTGATGAGGGCGTACACACATTTAGCGGCGATCAAGATGGCCATTTAATCATTGAACACAAGAAGTTTTCAAACTTTTCTGTACTGGACATTACGGGGGGAAAAGTAGAATTGACATTTACCGTTCCCATAAAAGATATATGGCGTTTTGCATGTGACCGACACGCACATGTCCTGGCGACAAACGGAAAGGTCCTTTACCTCTTTAACAGAGACGGACAAGTCATGCAAACCTTCAAAGTGAGCTATGAGTGTATAAAAGGAATCTGTGTTAATCACGACGGCAGTTTGTTGATTCTACTGAATAAGCTTGGCGACAACAGTCTCGTCTTCGCAAAATACTGTAAATGAATAAGACACCAGGTTCGAGCAATGAACTTAAGAATGCCTTTATACAGAACTATATGCACTTTGGTAACATGATCATTGGATATCTACTGACCTATGTGGAATACAACTATAGAATTATTGTAAAACAGTCAGACTATCATTTTAAACGACCATATTGCGAAGTATGGTCAGTAGTTGAGATTTCTATAATAAGGTCTATTAAAAACTTATTAATATTCATTTATTCCACAGTGTATTAATACAGGAATCATCTTATTGATTTTCCTTCATATTATAAAAATGTCAGTGCCGAGACCATACCTTCTCGCACTTTGAATAGGCTGATTCCCGTTTTCAGCGGTGTTGGAGAATTCGATCCGGCACCCCTGATCCGGCACTGTTGATTGTTCCTTTATGACGTCACAGACAAACTGACGTACGTTATTTCACGTGCACATACATTTAGCATGACGTTCAGTCATTTTTTAAATGCGTAAACAAGAGGACTTTGAAGGTTTCAATGTGCGAGAAAAATAATCAAGCACCACATTTGAGTTCCGGATAGAAAAATATCAGTCTCGGGTGGGATTATCAACGTCCCAACCTCGGCTAACGCCTCGGTTGGGACTTGATGAATCCCACCCTCGACTGATATTTTACTATCCGGAACTCAAAGTGGTGCTATATTCTATTAATCTCATAGATTAAATTTAGTCAATAGATCATTTCACATTACATAACATGTTTATTTCTACATATCATTTATAACGTAAGATATAGATAAATTCTATAAATCATTATTTATAACAACTTCAAGTACACTTGTTCAAAAAACGATGTTTTATATGAATATTTGTACATATAGTATAAATGAGACGAACATTTTGAAGGTGTCACGTTTATTTTTCATACAGTGAAACATAATCTTAATGCCTTGCTCTAAGAATTCGCTAATAGTATCTTAGCCGTCTTTTCTTATTAGTATAAAGGTGTCATTATATTTGCAATTGATGTCGATATGCATTTATCGATGCTTTTAATGTTATTATACGAAGAAGGGAGGAGATCTCCAACAAGACCCCGTTGCAGCATCAACAGTAAAACACCAAAACACCCGATACAAAAACACAAAAGACGAGTACAGCACGAGACGGAAAAGAGACACACGACATTTAAACATCAAACACAAAAGGCTACACATAAACCGACGAGACCAATGGGTAACCGGTGCCGACTTTGGACGGCCATCTGTCACGCAAGTAGCAAATGGTGTGGTTATCCTGGATTACGTGCGCACAACCCTCTCACTTCTCCAATTACCCAGAGGTCTCGAAGAACGTACAATTGTGGTGTAAAACAACCTCCTCACTGTAAGATGACATTACACAAACAAGACCGCGAAACGCAGAGGCCCCAGAGACACAGATGAATATGTAAATGGATATAAAAGGAGGGCCTGCGTAATGCAGTCCGTGCTCTGCCGGCTGTAGCGAGCTCATGTATGTAATCATGACAAAACAATTGTACGCTATTCGAGACATCTGGGTAACCGTAAAAGTGGGAGGGCTGTTCGAACGTTATCCGGATAACCATTCCATTTTCTACTTGGCAGATGTCGTCGTATGTTCGTAAGTCGGCACTGATTGCCCATTGGTGTTGTTGATTTCACCTGGGGTGTTTGATGTGTTGCTGTTGGTGCACTCGAGAGTCTTATTGGTTATCCCCACCAAGGAACTGATAGATTTAGTTATTTTGAATGACTCTTATCCCTCCATTTCCAAATACATATAGATTTCAAGGCTCTGAATCGGTACTAGTTACCTTAAAATTTTGAGACATGATGGTACGTGTAAGGGTATGTACACGTGCCTATCTTGCAGTATCATTGTTTTAATTAGAAATTGTCGTTCAGTTCGATTAACACATATTTTTGGGTCTTTTGATAAAGGAAACTAAAAACGACGTTTCCAAAGTCTGAAATTGTCATAGTCAACTTTCTAATACCACAATAAACATATTTTATGTCTCTTGTTAATGAAGTTTTCGAAATGATCAATGCTTCATAATAAGTTATTATATTACGCTTGATCGTAGGAAACATCGTTTTTCAATCGTTCAAAGTACGACAAATTTTGATCAAAATATAACTTATAAAATTAACATTTGGATATAGCGAGATGAGTGTATCAGGGCAATCGTGCATTACTTAAAAAATGAAAAGTATACATATCAAAATGATGTACTAGAAAAAAAGAGTGTAGAAAGCACGGTTAACGTTTTGGACAGGATGTCATCATCACTGTCGTATATCACGTGATATGCAGATGATATGTTCCACGGGAATCCCCTTTGATTAAAACAGGTAAATACTAAATCTGCTTTATATGAATTCATTTTAGGCCTATGATATCACTGTGTAGCATCACGTGATTTAAGTTGGTGAAACCACGAACACAAAATGGAGGCATACCGCTCGTTTTGGGGAAAGAAAACAGATACTGTGATGATTGTTTTGATTAAATTTTATCTTTTCGTAGCCGATGTCCTTGTGAAAAATGATATTTTGATGATTCTTTGTTTGTCAATAAAGAAACATCGTATTTTTTTCTAAACATTTTGACAAAAGGAACGTCATGGTCGAAATATGTTAAACACAATGTTGTGGTGGTTTCCACGTAAATATCTACAACGGCGTTTTACTTACTGACGATTCCATGATTGTAAAAGTATGAGTTAAGACAAGGTTATAGGCTATGAAAAGATAAATTTTAATAAAAGCAATTATTGTAGTTCATGTTTTCTTTCCTCCAACTGAGCTTTTCATTCATTCGTGGTTTCACCAACATAAGTCACGTGATGCTACCCAGTGGATATAATTTATTCTAATAAAGAAAAGAGTTATTTCAGAGAATACTTCAGCAGAAAATTTTCGATACCACTTGTTATGACATGGTGCACGGACATGTACACCATTTTCTGTTTAATTGTTATCTGAAAATACATATATTCTTGACCAGAATAAATTACCATCATATAATTGATTTTAATGGTCACATGACAGGCCTAAATAAATTCATATAAAGTAGATTTTAACAGTATTTACATAGTCTAATCAAAGGGGATTCCCGTGGAACATATCATTTGCGTTTCACGTGATATGTGACCGTAGTCATGCAGATTCGATAATGTAACTGGAGTTTGCAGTACATTAGTTATCTTGTTCTTATTTAGTGATGTTACATGCATATATAAAACGCTTACCTACCTCCAAGAACATTATGTCATCACACCAGCGGACAAAGCCTCAAATAATTACACATTTATAGTCTAGTTAAAGAGTTGGGTTTAAATTCGACATATGGAAATCCCACTTACACCCCAACAAACCTTTCTGCCTCTGAAATAATAGATAACCACAAATCAGCTCTTGTTTCCTTTGGCTTCGACACTTATAAGTTAGATTTAGATTTACCAAAACTTATACTGCATACCTAAAACGCATAAGAATCCGTACAAACAACATTTCATCGCTGGTTCCTCAAAATGTTCTACCAAATCTGTATCGATCTTACTCACCAAAGTTTTATCTGAAATCAAATCTGGGCTTCAAAAATATCGTTCGACAGTATATTCTCGCAGTGGTATCAACCAGATGAGTTAAAGAAGATCCTGACGATAATCTCAACAGCACTCACAATAGAGCACAAAATTAAACATCGACGGACCCCTAGCAAGCTAGAGGTGGGACCAGGTGCCCGGGAGGAGTAAGCATCCCCTGTTGGCTAGCCGCACCCGCCGTCGATGTAAATGAAGCATGGAAATGAAAATATATAAAATTCATGCACTGTCTGACGCTATGTCTATATAGAAAGTGCTATGGCGACAATGTCAGGGAAGTATATTCAAAACACTTACTGTCAAACCCCTCGCGGGGAACTTTTTTACGAGCTCCACACGGCAAAGGGCATAAGTGTGACACAAATGAGTTAAAGATGTGGATTTTAAAGAATTCGAAGGAACTTTTAGAGCATTTGAAATCCACTCATTTTAGTAGAGTCAATTCGATCAAAGCCTTTGATTTTCGAATATTTACACTACAATTCCACATTCTAAATTGAAAGAAAGACTCGCAAAAATGTTAAGTAATGCGTTTACAAGTAAGAACGGTAATCGCAAATAAACATTTATTGTTGTTAACTATGACAAAACCTTCTTTGCAAAAGAAAAGTCCGATTCTGAAAATAAGTACACTGAAACAGATATTAATCAGATGTTAAACTTTCTGATCGACAACATTTTTGTGGTGTTTGGAGGAAAGGTCTTCCAGCAAATTGTCGGAATTCCAATGGGGACCAATTTTGCCCCACTCCTTGCCGACATTTTCCTTTACTCGTACGGGAAAAGATAGTTAGCTTCTGACTTCAACTTCACTTACAGATACATAGACGATGTGTTGTCCATCAATAATCAAAAATTCGCGGATTACCTGAGCAGTATTTATCCTTCGGAGCTTAAAGTCAAAGAAACTACAGAGACAAATCATTCAGCATCCTATTTGGACATAATGTTGTCCTACGACACTGTTGGTCACATGAACACCTCACTCTATGACAAACATGACGACTTCAATTTCAATATTACAAACTTTCTTTTTCTGAGTAGCAACATCCCTTCATCGCCAGCTTATGGTGTGTTCATATCTCAGTTGATACGCTATGCCAGGGCAAGTACCAAATATATGGATTTTGTTCTGAGAACTAGGCGTCTTTCAGATAAGCTTCTTCGTCAAGGATATGTTTGTAACCGACTAACATCGTCACTGAGGAAGTTCTACGGTCGATATGGGGAACTCGTCATACATTATGATGTCCCACTCTCCAAAATTCTGTCATAGACCATTTGAACCATCCAACAAAGGATTGTACTCTATGTCCTCCGAAATGGAAGTAACCGGATGTGACAGTTCTACCGAATTGAAGCGACGGGTGTTGCATGCAAGCAGGAGATGCTTACTCTTCCTTGGCACCTGGTCTCACTTCCATATCGGGAGTTCGCTTCTTTTCATATGGTGGAGGTTTTTGTTTGTTTGCTTTGGTTTCCGTTTTATCCTGACTTTTTATGCCTTTATGTTTCTGATTTTTTGAATTCTCGATTTTGTGCTGTATACGGAGATATGGTCATTATCCATATTTGTCATTAGTACTACTTAGAATAACGACACTCAATTCAACAGATGAACAAATTCTGAATTTAAATGTACTTTTCATTTCCAGCATCTGTCTATCATTCAGATATACAGCATCTGCATTACTAAATAAATAGAGTTTGATTTACTAGCCAGTTCCACAATGCATTGGCAAAGAGAAGATCTTTCTTTTTTATGTAATAGTGGTCATACAGATTGTTCATGTATTGAATTTGTTCATGTATTGAATTGAGTGTCGTTATTCTAAGAAGTACTTAGCGTTTTTATAAATGCATGTAACATCACTAAATCAGAACATGATAACTAATCTACTGTAAACTCGAGTTACATTATCGAAACTGTATGACCACTGTCGTCGCTTGGTCGTCTTTCTCTTCAACTCATTCGAAAATTTCTGTTATCAAAACATCTTGAAATTTCTAAAACGTGGGTCCTGTAGCATCATATCCTACCCATCCTGCTACATTTTCGGTACATTTTTGGACATAATAATTTTCACACTCTTTGGCCATATTGCATTGTTTAGATTGAGGATCACTGACGAGGGTTGAGTACCCGAAACTTGTATGTCTGGTCCATGCTGCAAATTGATCTGTTTTTAAATGATGCTATTGAATTTGAAGTCGTTTAACATTTGAACCAGTGAGAACTGGTGGACCAGGAGTCTCCGAGGGCACATGTAGCCAAGTTCGATCAACTTCGGTCGATCATCTGTCTCTTCAACGCATTCGAAAATTTCTGTTATCAAAAATTCTTGAAATTTCTAAAACGTGGGTCTTGTAGCTCTATATCCAACCCCATCCTAGTACTTTTTCGGTGAATTTTTTCTACATAATACTTTTCACGATCTTTGGCCGTATTACATTGTTTAGAATGAGGATCACTGACGAGGGTTAAGTACCCGAAACGTGCATGTCTGGTCCATGCTGCAAATTGATCTGTTCTGCAATGTAAGCTTCTTATGAATTGATACAAAATCTTTCATTTTCTTTCTCCTCAATTTCTTAGAATTGTGTCTTCAAAAATGGTATATTTGCCGAATGACAAATATGGATAATGACCGTATCTATGTATGCAGCACAAAATCTATAATTTAGAAAATCAGAAACCGAAGGCATACAAATGTAAACGTCTTCAAATTGAATAGCATCATTTAAGAACAGATAAATTGGCAACGTGGACCAGACATGCACGTTTCGGGTACTTAACCTTCATCAGTGATCCTAAATCTAAACAATGTAATATGCCAAAAAAGTATGAAAGTTACTATGTCGAAAAAGTGTACCGAAAGACGTAGCAGGATGGGTGGGATATGATGCTAAAGGACCCACTCTTTAGAAATTTCAAGACATTTTGATAACAGAAATTTAGAATGCGTTGAAGGAACGATCAACCGAAATTGATCGAACTTGGCTACATGTGCCCTCGGGGACTCCTGGTCCACCAGCAGTGACACTCACCAAGTGGTATAAATGTAAACGTCTTCAAATAGAATAGCATCATTTAAGAACAGATAAATTGGCAACGTGGACCAGACATGCACGTTTCGGGTACTTAACCCTCATCAGTGATCCTAAATCTAAACAATGTAATATGCCAAAAAAGTATAAAAGTTACTATGTCGAAAAAGTGTACCGAAAATCAGGATAAAACAGGAACCAAAGCAAACAAACAAAAACCTCCACCATAAGAAAAGAAGCGAACTCCCGATATGGGAGTGAGACCAGGTGCCCAGGAAGAGTAAGCATCTCCTGCTTGCATGCAACACCCGCTGCTTCAATTCGGTAGAACTGTCACATCCGGTTACTTCCATTCGAAAGACATAGAGTACAATCCTTTGTTGGATGGTTCAAATGGTCTATGAAAGAATATCATCCACCAATCTGGAGAGTGGGATATCACAGTGTATGACGATTTCCCCATATCGACCGCAGAAGTTCCTCAGTGACGATGTTAGTCGGTCACATGCATATCCATGACTGAGAAGCTTATCTGAAAGACGCCTAGTTCTCAGAACAAAATCCGTATATTTGGTACTTGCTCTGGCATAGCGTACTATCAACTGAGATATGAACACGCCATAAGCAGGCGATGAAGGGATGTTGCTACTCAGAAAAGGAAAGTTTGTAATGCTGAAATTGAACTAGTCACGTTTGTCATTGAGTGAGATGTTCATGTGAACATCAGTGTCGTAGGACAACATTATGTCCAAATAGGATGCTGAATTATTTGTCTCTGTAGTTTCTTTCATTAGTCGAGCGGGCTTCTGTACAACTTATATTTTGATATGTTGTTACCTTTGTACGTCTTAAAGTGCATGCGAAACGAGAAAAATTGTTCACGATCCCGCTCAATGTTATCTGAATGAAAAAAATCAAGAATTATGCTATTTGTCGTGATAAATAGGCAAAATCACCGGTTTCCGTGATATTTATGCAAAATTTACAATGTCTTAAAAAAGCGAGGAGTAGTTTTAATAACTTGTTTTATCAAATTATAGATATTTAACTCTATAAAAATGACAGCAAAATTTGATTTAGGAGAAGTCGATTTTAGGGGTCCACTTTACTATTTAAACCATTTATACTTCTTTGATAAATCTACATGCCTAAAATCGATCTATTAAATTTTTTATTTCCTAAATACGCTTTGTTATCGTAATATATTCAAAATCCACAATTCATGTCATTTACTAAAAATGTACAACATTACGTCAAATCGATACAACAAAATGGCGTTTGCTTCGTCAAGAATAGGGGCACAGGAGGCTATGATAAAACCCTGTGATTTATGTGAAGACGAAGAAAACGTTAACTGGTTCTGTAAGAACTGTGATCAAAATCTATGTGATGGATGTAAAAAGACACATCTTCGCAGTAACGTCTCAAAGTCTCATGCTGTACTTTCTATTTCCGAAGGATTTGAAATGGGAAAAAAGAATATATCAAATATGTGCCGGGATAACGACGACCCGTGTTTATTCTTATGTAGAACTTGTGATAAGAACATTTGCCCTACATGTTTATCTATGGAGCACAAGGTACATGATTTTGTGGAAATGCGCAAGCTTCACTGTGAAATGCATAAACCGTTGGACCGTGTCATCAAATCAAAGGAAGACGAAATGAAGACAATGACGAAGAATTACGAAGATTTAACTGAGCATGCAAACGAATCTGAATGTTATCTGAAAGAACGATATGCCTTCATTGACGATAGAGTAAAAGCTATAAAGCTAGCCGCCGACAATGAAGGACAGGAACTGAAGGAGTATCTTCAAGAACAGAAGGAGCAGGGGGATAAAGAAGTCAAAATGGGCCAAAGTAAAATCCATATTCATAGCCAAGTCTATCAGAAAGAAATCGAAACCGTCCGACGGGAACTTCGTCTCCAAACAGGTTCATCATTGAAAGGTTTTGTAAAAGAATCTGTTTCCAAACTTGAGTCATTGCTACCGATGGCCATTGCAGTTCCAAATCTAAATCAGCGATTCACTGAGGGGAATTTTTATCAAACAAAATCAGAGATATGATTGGAAACATTGGTGCTATGGGAAAAGTAGAAGAGAAAAAAGAAAAGACAAGATACAATGTCTTACCAGAGCTTGAAATAATGAGCTCATTTGATCTGAAAGATATTCGCCGTTGTCCTTGTTACTGCATGTATCTAAATTCTGATGGAAGCATTTGGATTGGTGGCGATTGGATGGTGATCCAAATGAGTTCTGACTGGTCAACAGTCCTCCGTAGGATACTTTTACCTTCTGGTATGATGACACAAGAAATTCAATAGTTCACTAGAGATCTGTCAATATCAGTAAACTGCATAGCATGTTTACAGTCCGGTAATGTTGTCGTAGAGAGAGGTGGACAAGTTTACATTATCAATCCTGAAGATAAAATAAAAAGGTTCACAAACCTCTACTCAGAAGAGGCATACCAAATTTCCGTCACGTATGACGATCGGGTTGTTATCGATGTCGATCATGACTGCATAACAATATTTTCAAATGAAGGAAGACAACGTAAAAAACAAAAGTTATTGATGGAATAAGCGCTTTTTGTACAGACAGAAATGGCAATGTTATCGTTGCACATCCAAATGCCTCACACCTTACTCTACTGGATGGAAGGAGTGGCCAAATCAAAGGAAGATGGTCTGGCTCAACGCCCGGTATCATGTTGCTAACATATGAGAGGCATGGAAACATACTGGCATCAAACAAAAGGAAGAATATTTATTTCTTAGGCAAGAACGGAGGGGTGAAGAAAACTTTCACTTTGGACTGTGACGAGATCAGAGGGATCTATTTAAATCAGGACGATCGATTGTTGGTTCTCATGAATCGAAATTATGAAGCGAAAATACTTGCAATGAGATATTTGAAATAGGATGACATGTCAAGAATTACAATGTACAGTTTAAACAAAGTTAAATGTAACAAACCTGTCTTATTCATCAATTTCTATTTACTGCAAAATCGCATAAAGAAGAAACTTGTGATTTCCCTTTTTCTTAATTTTGCATATTATGGTTATTCACCGTATGCATGTACCATGAGATAATTTTGTTATTATGCTGTCAAATAAATCCGTATGAAACTTACATCAAATATTTAACGTCTTCAAATTCATTAGCATCATTTTAGTGCAGATAAATTTACAGCATGGACCAGACATGCACGTTTCGGGTATTTGACCCTCGTCAGTGATCCTATATGTAAACAATGAAATATCGCCAAAATCTGTGAAATTATATCCTTAATATGCTGAAAGACGTAGCAAGATGACTGGGATATGATGCTACAGAACCCAGGTTTTAGAATTGTTTTGTAAACAGAAAGTTAGACGCAAATATGCATGCGAATTTATTAAGCTATAAGGCATATCAAGGCTCGAGTTCAACCTTTTTTCATCAACGGTTAATAAATTATGCTCAACTGCTGTCACATACTTGTGACATAAATGTTCTTTTTGTGATTTAAATGTTCAATCACTGATATTTTCGTTGATCCCTGTCCTTAGCAGTTAAAAAACCGGATGTATTTGATTTTTTCGCAATCATTCCTATGGAAATTCTAATGATTAGCATTAGATGTTGCATGCAATCAGGTGACGCTGACTCTCCCCGGGCACCTGGTCTCACTTCGGAGTGTTTAACATTCCGGGGTTCGCAACCGTTTCGATGGGAATTCTCACGATTTTGCTTTGCCTTCTCGACTTTGAGACTGAATAACGGTTAGGTAATTCTTTGATGTTTATTTGCCTTGCCTTCTAGACTTTCAGAATGAATAATTGATACGTACTTCTTTAAGGTTTATCTATGTCATAAATTTCTGATGACTGATGCGAAATTGATTTAATAGCCAGGCCTTACCGTGTTTCATTATTAAAGGACAGGATTCCCCATCTGCTTGTGCTTTAAACAGTGATTTTGGTACGCAATAAAATAGTAAAACTGTTAAAGAATGGATTCAATATATAAGCTGATCCGGAAAACAAAGTTTTCATAATTACTGTCCTGCACGGCTCACTTCGGAAACTGAATAAACGCGATTTTGACTACTTTCTGTTGCAACCATTCAATAGATCTCGCTTAGTCGTAAATTTTGGTATATGTTATATGATAGTGAATACACCCAATCAAACTATATAGACAAAACAAGTGTTAGATGGGCCATTTCCCATGCTAATTTTTCCCGTGACGTCGTGACGCTCTCCATAGGCTCAATGTTAAACTCGCCGACGTCATGCTGAAATTTAACATTGAAAACGCCCTATCTAAAAATTAGTTTGTCTGTATAATACGATTGCATGAACCCTCGACCATGCAACATATGCCAAAATTTACGACTAAGCGAGATATATTCACTGATATAGATTTTATTGTAATTGTTGCATGAAAAAGTTTTCAAAATCTTGTTTATCCAGTTTCCGGACAGTAGTGCATTAAACTGTCGAAGCCGCGCACTCTCTACGAAGTAAATGCACAAATGTAAGTTAAAAAATCAAAATAGAGTGCTCTACTGAAATAGACGTTGGCTATGTCTGATAATCACTTAGGCTGGAAGCATCACCAATGATGATTTACTATCCGAAACACATTAATTAAATTTGATTGAAATTTCCTTCAAGAAGGTAAAGAGTTGTTACAATTCAGTATTATTACTAAATCTGTAAAAATACAAAACAGAACTTTCTCACGCGAAAAGAAGCAAATTGACAAACAGACGGAGACAATGACATAGCTCCATAGAAACAAGTAGGACACTTTATTCAACTAACAATATCCAGTTCAAGTACGGAAGGCATTGTGGAATGTGATGTAGGTGGTGCTACTGAAACGCGCCGTACTAATTATTATACAAATATGGACTTGGTCGAGTTTATTATGTCATTAGAATGACTCGATGAGATTTGTAAGATTTTAGTCCTTATTTGTTATTCATCATATAAAAAGGACTTTACATCATTAAAATAATTATTCACAGCTTTATAAACATAAGATTTTGATAAAGAACTGAACAATAACTTGCACTTTTTGTGAAAACGTACACCTTATCATGTAAATTTCAACAAAATAATAATCTTAAAGAAAGGAGGGGATCTCCAACAACACTAGGTTGCAGCACCCACAGCAAAATCCCAAAACATCCAATGCAAAATAACACAGAACAGACACCCACATAAACTCAAAAGGGACTCAAAAGGGACAAGTAACACCCAGCCGGAATGCCAGTCGGCACTTGTCTTTGAAGTTTAAAAACGAAGTCACGTGACGAATGTTTTGAATATGACGACATTCAAAAAGATACTTAGCTTCTGACTTCAACTTCACTTACAGATACATAGACGATGTGTTGTCCATCAATAATCCAAAATTCGCGGATTACCTGAGCAGTATCTATCCTTCGGAGCTTGAAGTCAAAGAAACTACAGAGACAAATAATTCAGCATCCTATTTGGACATAATGTTGTCCTACGACACTGATGGTCACATGAACACCTCACTCTATGACAAACGTGACGACTTCAATTCAGCATTACGAACTTTCCTTTTCTGAGTAGCAACATCCCTTCATCGCCTGCTTATGGCGTGTTCATATCTCAGTTGATACGCTATGCCAGAGCAAGTACCAAATATACGGATTTTGTTCTGAGAACTAGGCGTCTTTCAGATAAGCTTCTCAGTCAGGGATATGTTTGTGACCGACTGACATCGTCACTGAGGAAGTTCAACGGTCGATATGGGGAACTCGTCATACACTATGATGTCCCACTATCCAGAATGGTGGATGGTATTCTGTCATAGACCATTTGAACCATCCAACCAAAGATTGTACTCTATATCTTCCAAAATGGAAGTAACCGGATGTGACAGTTCTACCGAATTGAAGCGATGGGTGTTGCATGCAAGCAGGAGATGCTTACTCTTCCTGGGCACCTGGTCTCACTCTCATATCGGGAGTTCGCTTCTTTTCATATGGTGGAGGTTTTTGTTTTTGTTTGCTTTGGTTCCTGTTTTATCCTGATTTTGTATGCCTTCGGTTTCTGATTTTCTGAATTATCGATTTTGTACTGTAGACAGGGATATGGTCATTATCCATATTTGTCATTGTATCACGTCATAAAAAACGCGTCATACTGACTGTGCTGCATGTGTTAACAAGAATGGCACAAGTGATTTTGATGGCGATAGAGAAAACGTTTCAAGTCATAACCCTTTTTAATCAGGTAAATTTTGTGGCATTTTGAAATACATGTAAATCGGGCGTTCTTAAGGGCAGTTTTTCGCCAGCGATCTGTTAACCTGCATTTTATTGCTTATTTTCTTTTAAAATCCCGACTGGGAATGATTGGGAACAATCTGAATGTAAAATTTATGTATCAGTGAAGTCACCAAACCAAAAATAATATGCCGATCTTTGCCCTAAGGAGTTTGTGTCACCTTTCAAATTTCGATATGCTGTTCGGGCGTCCATTTTCCATGTCAACGTACGGAAACTCGTTTGTAAACATAGAGTACATGGTACACATGTACCCAAGTCGGCACTGTTAAGTGGTTAGATTTGCCAAAATGAAACATGACATCGGCACAAAATCATCTACAAGGTATCAAACAATTAAAGAAATGTTCAAAATTCCATTGCCACTTGAATTTGGTGTATTCTGAATCCGAAATGATGAATTTTAATTAAAATCTAGTCCTTGTAATAGCGTTTCTATTGCTATTTATAGAGTACTTATTGACTAAAATTCTATATAGGTGTCATAATTGGGATTCTGTTGAAAGGATTATTATTGAATTTTGACCAGAAGTGCAAAGGGGAGCGTTTGTGTCAGCTTTTAAAAACAACGGTGTATGCACAGTTTTCGATGGATCTTTAGCAGGGCTGAAAAATATCAAAAATCCCTTTTAGAGGAATTTCAGTTATTTGTAGCGAATTATATCTGATTATTTTTTGTTGTATAATAACATTTAAAATTCAAAATAAACAATAAAGGTCGTTCAGCCAAATTTATTCTTAATCTGCTACTTTGTGTGTCAAGAGTTATCCGCTCCTTTTAAAAACAATGCTTCCAACCGTCAAAGTAGGGATTTGCGTATCGGCTGACCAACTCACACCATAGAAACATTAAACATAAAAGACCACACATAAACCAACAAGACCAATGGGCAACCGGTGCCGACTTAGGACTGCCATCTGCCACGTAAATAGCAGACGGTGTGGTTATCCTGGATTACGTGCGCACAACCATCCAACTATTCCGATTTCCCAGAGGTCTCGAAGAACGCACAATTATGGTGTAAAACAACCTCCTCACTGTTAGATGATCACACACAAAGAAAACCGTAAACACAGGGGTCCAAGCAACACAGATAAATATGTTAATGGATATAAAAACAGGACGTGCGTAATACAGTCCGTGCTCTACCGGCTAGTTCATATATATTATCACCCGAGGAGTCCAACAGACATTCAGGGAGAACAGGTAGTCGGGCCCTGTCTTCTCTAAAGAGGTTTGGACAGGGCTCGTCATGGAGTCCCGTCGTCACAGTCAGTCAGAGTGCAAGTCTTAAGAATGTGCTCGTACAAGACTGTAGATTAGTGAAGGACCGAGCTTAGTGTCCGTCTGGTGATGTGACATTATGATCATATCCACGGTATAAAAGGCGTTTGATGACTCCGACGCATTTTCGATTATTTTGTTAATTATGTCACCATAAAATGCAGGTTGTGAAATACCTAAAGTAATATACTTTGTTGCTTGTATGGGTCCGAATTTCAAAAGAAGTTGGTAATAATTTTTGTAAAATTTCCAGAAGGTCTTTACTAGTTTGTGAAAGCGAAAATCTTCACCTAAAACTTTCTTTGTAATTTGTAAATTTCTACTATTTGTTAATTTCTACTATGAAAAATTTAATGCAAAACATCAGTACATGCTCTAGCATACCGGATGAGCTGTGAAATGTAGATTCCGTATGATGGTAATCTAGGGTCATCACCGTGAAACCAGGGGAAATTTACTATGTTGAATCCAAAATCATCTCGTTTATCATACACACTTGTATGAATTTCTCCATTGACAATTTTGATATTTAGGTCCAAAAATGGTGTTTCTGCGGCTGTAACGTTTGCCTTGTTTAGAGTCAATTCTTGTGGATAAATAACACCTTTATACTTTTCAAAAACAGGATTATCGATAGTAAGAATATCATCCAGGTAAAATTTCACATCATCATGTTTTCATTGGCTTTGAAGATTTTGAATAAATTCTTTTTCATATGTGTATAAAAATAAATCTTCAACAAGAGGCGCACAATTTGTACCCATATGAATTCCTACAACCTGTTTGTAGAGATTCTTACTAAATCTTACATAAATGTTGTCCAAGAGGAAGGACAAGGCACTACACAGGTCGCTACATGTCCATGATTTGTATGATTTGTATTCTGTAGCGGAAAAGAAACCCTTTGATTCAGATGTACAAATATAAGAATTACGTAATTTGGATTTGAAATATCTTTCAGATCTAGAACTTGGATTTTCAAAAAGATGAGGATTTTTGTGGAATTTGTCTATTCGAATGTCAGTAATGTCCAAAATGAGGTTCCTGTCATTCAGAGAATGCGAGTCGATTCTTTCCGATTTACACCATCGTTTAGTATAGTTATCTAAGGCTTCCTTTAGTACTTTGCGGCATTCAATAAAATCTATCTTGGATAGGACTCCATACTTAGGTCCTTTTTTGAGAAGACCACGGAGCTGTCTGTCCTGGATAATTGAAAAATCACCTATAACAATATGACCTGCTGGTTTATATAGGTATTCAGACGTTGCACGTTCTCAAGAAGCAGGACTTGATTCGAGTATTTTAGGATCTTATGTTACTTTATTGTAGTTAAATAAGAAATTCTAATAGGTTTCTTTCATTTTGTGCTCCATTGTGAGTGCTGTTGAGATTATCGTCAGGATCATCTTTAACTCATTTGTGTCATTAGGGGATGCTTACTCCTCCCGGGCACCTGGTCCCACCTCTTGATTGCTAGGGGTCCGTCGATGTTTCATTTTGTGCTCTTTTGTGAGTGCTGTTGAGACTATCGTCAGGATCTTCTTTAACTCATTTGTGTCACACTTATGCCCTTTGCCGTGTGGAGCTCGTAAAAAAGTTCCCCGCGAGGGGTTTGACAGTAAGTGTTTTGAATATACTTCCCTGACATTGTCGCCATAGCACTTTCTATATAGACATAACGTCAGACAGTGCATGAATTTTATATATTTTCATTTCCATGCTTCATAAACATCGACGGCGGGTGCGGCTAGCCAACAGAGGATGCTTACTCCTCCCGGGCACCTGGTCCCACCTCTTGCTTGCTAGGGGTCCGTCGATGTTTCATTTTGTGCTCTATTGTGAGTGCTGTTGAGATTATCGTCAGGATCTTCTTTAACTCATTATACTTGTAAAAAATAAAGAGGAGGTTCTAAATTCTCAAAATATTGAGGAATAGTACTATGTAAACGATTATCCCGAAAAATATAAGAGATGTTAAGAAGACAGAAGCCTTTGTTAATAAGTGGAATTTTATTAATCATTTATAGAGGGGTGGATGTTTTTAATAACTGGATGAAGTTTATTCTGTGCGAATGTAACAATGATATTTGGTCTGAATCAATCAGTATTTCTAAAGAATGCAACCAGTGCTTCATCCATGATAGATTTCAATCGAACTGCTGGACCTGATGAGAGAGCATGAAGCAGTTCATGTCTGCCGCCGTTGTGTGCAATGATCAGGAGATCGTTGAGGGTACTGTGTACTCTAGATCTTATTCTGATTTTTCGGTTGCGTCGTCTTCCGTGAGTCCTATGCTTCCGTTTAGTGTTTGGGCGGATTGAAAATACATTGATATTAGTTGACGTCGAGCAAATGTTTCCTTGTCTATAAATTTGATCGTATAAACCAAGGGGGAACGCAGTTTGGATTTTCGTGATCCAGGCAAGTTCAGCTTGTGGTCGGGGTTTTTTGATTCCGTTTTACTTAGATTTTTAAGTTTAGGAAAAGACTGAAACGGCGTAATTGTTACATCCGAAATGGAATGGTTGTACTTAACTAAGTGATTATAAAGGAAATATCTTTGTTTTTTGTGATGTGAGTTTCTTACGAAACGTCAAGTCACGAGGAACGATTTTAACTGCTCCACACTGCAACAAGAAATAAGTGTTTATGTATTGGATATACGCCGAAAACAATTCATTCTTAAAGATATTGGACAGTTTGAGGCCCGCAGGGTCGAAAACTGTCCGAATGAATTGTTTGAGGCGTATATCGTACTTAAAACATTGATCACTATTCAAAGTGGCATGACCTTTGACTTTAATCTTATTATAATAATTGCCTTTACTGTAACGAAATGCAATCACTCCAGGTTCTAAAGTTCTCGCTACTAGCAGTAGCGAGTCGTTTACAAATTTAAAGATAACGGATATGAAATTTTCAATTAAAAAAAAAGTTGTGACAAATTTTGACGCAGATTCCTTAAATCGAGACGAAATTGGATGTAATTTTTGGGCAAAAATCAACGAGAATACTATGCGTGATGACGATTTAACTGAAGCTTCTTTGAATATTTATAGAATAAAAGGGCATGTCTTTCAAATTTTCGTTTTCCGGACAAGCAAGAAATAATATAGTGCCTAAAATACCGAAAAAAAAATCAGTTGGGACGTTCAACTTACTATGTGCAAGGTTAAATGTAAGAATTCAGGAAGATATTTTTAAGACTCGTTCGAATAATCTGACCTAAGCCTAGCCTTTGACGGTTATTTGCACCGTAAAGGGGTGGGGGGGGGGGGGGCGATCGGGACTGGGTTAAAATAACCGTCAAAGGCTGGGTTTGGGTAAGGTTTTTCGGACTAGAAGAAGTCGAGCAAAAATCTTAATTATAAGTAAAATTAATAAGATGGAAAAAATAAGACCGAATAAAAGAAAAGAATTAACGGACTGAACTATAGTGCCTCTTACATTATCATTTCCGACACAACGGCCGATTCTTTAGATGTATAAGATTGTGCTGGATTTGGTCAACTCCGGAAAAATAGCAAAAATTGGAATAGTCAGTACTACGATACATGGAATTCTTGTCACGTGATTTCTAAATAAGGATTTTAACGGTTGTCCTGTAGATGTCGAAGTACATTTACCTATGACTGTCCAATATTTATAATCTAGGCCGCGTAATTTTTCTAATAAACGCGATCTAGATTTGATATTGGACAGTCAAAGTAAATTTCGGACTGTTCGAACAAAGGCATGACGTCACATCAATGTTTTAAATAGATAATACAGAAGTGTTTTAATTCTAATTCTAATTACAACTTGACATCAATGTTACATCAGGTAAATATTTTCGTTATTTCGGAAACTAGCCATTTCACCGATAAATATCATCGAAATTAAAGGAGTTTAATATCTTAGCACCATCCCTCCAATACTATTTTGAACATACATTTTATTTTGATATGCTATTGAATCGACCCTACAGGAAATTTGGAGCCGCGCACTCTCTGTAATGTAAAAGTACAAATCTAAATTCAAAAAATTAAAGAAAGGGCTACTAAAATTACTTTTGGTGGCTTCGATGGAAGCATCACTGATGAGAATTTAATTTTCGAAACACGTGTCTGGTGCATGGATATTGGTTTGGAATTTTCCTTCAAGAAGGTACAGAGTTGGAACCCTTCGACATTATTGAAGTTATATCTAGAAATATCAGTCCAGACTTTTTCTTTACAACTGAGACTACGGATGTTGATAGGAAACAAGAGAAGCAAAACCTCCCCGGGTATCCGATTGTTTCCTCCTTCGTGATATACGTTTGTTGAATAGTCAGTCGATTATGATCAGGGATTCTTATTCATTCATTGATCAGTATTTTATGTGTAAGCAATCACCTGTTGTATATGCCCATCATTGTAAATTTTCCAGTGTTGAGTGCATATATTTCTTTATTTCTACTTAGCAATATTTGTCACTTCATTCTATCGTATACATGTACTTTACTTCGACATTAAACGGATATCCACTTTTTTCTTCCATGATTTTGATATTGTGTAAAGAAGACACGATGCATACGTTATCGCCTTATACGTAATTGATATGACAAGGTACTTCACAAATCACATTTTGATAACTCTTAATTTTCATGCCATTATCTATCTTAAATATTTTACGAGTTTTGATTTTCATTTTAGACGCTACTTTAATTTCAAAGGAACTGTTAAGATTAGACGTAAAATCTGCCCTGAAAAGTCGAAATTTCAAAAATGCAAAATGTAAGAATTCGTCAAGTAACTTAGTCCACAAATGAATCTGTTATCAAATGGGATAATCTATTCAAAATAAGACCGATATTTGGGTCAAAATAAGCGTTATTAAGACAGAAGTCAATGGAAAATGGGAAAGTTTATACTGCATCGTCCATCCTCGCTTTACAAAAAGGGAGGGGATCTCCAACAAGACCAACAGCAACACACCAAGACACCCGATGCAAAAACACAAAAGACGAGCTCAGTATGAGACCGAAAAGAGACATACGATATATAAACTTCAAACATAAAAGGCTACACATAAACCGACAAGACCAATGGGCAACCGGTGCCGACTTTGGACGGCCATTTGCCACACAAGTGGCAAATTGGTGTGGTTATCCTTGATTACGTGCGCACAACCCTCTCATTTCTCCAATTACCCAGAGGTCTCGAAGAACGTACAATTGTGGTGTAAAACAACCTCCTCACTGTCAGATGACCACACACAAACAAGACCGCTAAACGTAGAGGCCAAAGAAACACAGATGAATATGTAAATGGATATAAAAAGAGGGCGTGCGTAATACAGTCTGTGCTCTGCCGGCTGTAGCGAGCTCATGTATGTAATCGCCCGAGGAGTCCGACCTACATTCAGAGAGTACAGGTAGTTTGGCTCTGTCTTCTCTAAGGAGGTTTGGACAGGGCCCGTCATGGTCATAGTCAGTCAGAGTGCAAGTCTCAAGGATGCGCTGGTACAAGACTGTAGATTGGTCAAATACCAGTTCTAGTGTCCGTCTGGTGTCATTAGGATAATATCCACGGTATAAAACAATGCCACTTTCACCAAAGGTGTATATCAATAAGTTAAAGAAGATCCTGACGATAATCTCAACAGCACTCACAATAGAGTACAAAATCAAGCATCGACGGACAAAACAATAAAACACATAATCTGACCAAGTGGGATTCTGAAGCGAGGAGAGACAGTGGCCCACAGGCGAAAACGAAAAAAAGAGGGAATGGATGACTATTTTGAAATGTGTCTCTAGAGCGATAAAATTGGTTTTAATTGATTTTTTTCATTTTATATCATGGAACAATATATTCAGAGTGTGTTCTGAGCAAATATTTAACCGTTTCGAAGGAAATAAACGAGAAAGTTGTCTATTTCTACACCGTGTGTATTTCGCGCCTGAAACCTACATAAGAGGCTGAGAAGAACGAAATAATACCGTTTTTCAGTTTCCGGATTGCAGAATTTGCCGATTATTTTGATATAATAACCTCAAAGTCAATTTCTCTTATCCAATTTAGACTTGAACAGGTAACAGAAGTATAATAAACATAAAAAATGTGTAAAATAATGCATTTCTTGTCCATTTTCGATCGATATTCGACGTTTTCCGTCATCTGTACCCCTACCTCTTCAACTCGTAATCATAACATCTTTCACCAAATTTATTTATATAAAATACGTACTAGGATCTTATAATACTTTATATTTTTGTCCTAACCAACTTTTATCTAAATTGGAATGACAACGCACGAGAAATAATTGAGTGATTTCATGGCTAAATCCGTCCCTTATCTTAACAGCTCCTTTAGCACAACTCCACGTTCACACGAGGAAGAAAGTTATATGAAAAATAAATAAAGATAAAAAAGAATTTGCTATTTCAAAGACTTTGGACACAGAATGATATAATTAAAAAAAATGTGATATATTTCAAGGTGACGAAAACGTGAATAATGCCTCTGCATTGATCGACTTCTTATGCAAATATCCGATGGACTAACTTTTGAATAAGTATGACGCATATGCTTATTCTTTTTACGAACTTGTGACATTAACATATTATGTTCGTTAAGTTTTGTTATCGAAGCTAAAGATGTAAATGCAATTTTCTGGTTTTCTTTCTTTGCATTTTCAACGCAATTTGGAAGAAACTGTTACACTTATTTCATTGATGAATGGGAATTTTAAAGTGAATGTGGATCTAGTGACATACATTTTTTTTCCTACAGCAACCAGGAAGTTCATTCTACAGTGAAGATTTAGAAGTTTAAAATACACAACAGGAATAAAATGGCGTTTGCTTCGTCTAAGATAGGAGCGCAGGCGGCTATGATAAAACCGTGTGATTTATGTGAAGAAGAAGAAAACGTGAACTGGTTCTGTAAGGACTGTGATCAAAATATATGTGATAGATGTAAAATCACACATCTTCGCAGTAATGTTTCAAAGTCACACACTGTACTTTCATTCACAGAAGGATTTGCATATGGGAAACGGAATGTGTCAAACATATGTCCGGATCACATCGAAATATTCTTAATGTTTTGTAAGACATGTGGGACGAACATTTGTTTGAAATGTTTATCTTCGGATCGCAAGAAACACGATTTCATAGATTTACAAGAACTTCAGTCGGAAATGGAAACGGAGTTGAATAATGTTATCAGAAATAAAGAAGAAGAAAGGAAGGAAATGTTGAAGAAATATGAGGAATTGTCTCGACATGAAAATGAATCCAAAGATCACTTCCAGGCATGTTATGCTACAATCCATGACAGAATGAAGGCAATTAAATTTGTTGTGGACGAGGAGGGTCAAAAATTGAAGACGTCTCTTCAATCAAAAGAACAACAACACGACAGAAAAATCAATGAAGGGAAGCAAAAACTCATGATGCAGGCAGACTTATACGACAGAGAGATCAAAACTATCAGAGAAGAGTTTCGTCTTCAAACCGCCGCTACACGAAATCATTTTCACGAAGAGTCATTGTCTAAACTCAAATCACTGCGGCCTTTGAAAATAATGACTCCGTCATTAGTCAATATGCTGAGGGAGGGAAAAGTTGATGAAGGCCAAATTCGAAATATGATTGGAAGTAACACTGAATCAAATATTGCTAAGAAAGAAGGAGATTTCAATAAACCCGAAGATGAAATACAAATAGAGGTCGCTGGCATTATGAAATTGAATGAAATAAAGAAAGCTTATTGTATGTGTGTCTGCCGGGATGGTACTACATGGATTGGGGGCAGTGGACTTGTCTATATGATGAACCGTGACTGCTCTTCGATCCTCGACCAGATTCGCACTCGAAGGTTTCAAATGAGCTTTACATCCGGTGTCACAAGGAAATCCTCGAAGGTACATTTATTGCAGTGCAGCCACATAGCTTGTTTGCAATCAGGTGATGCGGTCGTAACTTATGCAGGGCCATTGTCCTTTGTTGACAAGTTCACTGCTCATGGTGAAAGGAAGGACTTCTTAGACCTTACGCCGAGGATCGCCTACGAATCATTTTTCGACCTTTTTCCGAACATAAATTTCATTCTGCAAATCTCGGAAAAAGGGATGTTGAGTCAAGACTGCACCGGACATGGATACCAGAAAGTAAGGGAAAATGAAAAAAAAAAGGAAAAAAGATCTTTATCTCTCCTTATATTTCAAAAGGATTTTTTTTATTAGCGATGAGTTTTCACTACGAGACGACCTCGCGAAATAACGAGAAAAAAAATTCCGCGCTAATAAAAAGTATTTTACAGTAGTATTAGGAGAAGATAATCCGTAAGATAAAAAAGGGCATTCAATTAAAGGGGGATACTGGAACACTTGAGAAGATTTTTGGAATCTATCCTCAGATGTGATAAGGGACAAGGAAATCCAACCCGCGTGTCCAGGATTTGCTTGTACCACGACGAGGCTTGCCGAGTCGTGGACAGGAAGCAAATCCTGGATACGAGGTTTGGATTCCCGTGTCACTGATCTCATCTGGAGGTTGATTATTTTTTTCCACTGTCTAAAAGCGCCCAAAAATGAGATTTAATGTATTTTTTCATGATTTGATCGGCTAACGCAGCAATCATATATTACGTCACAATTTACGTGACAGTCAAAAGACACGTAAAATATTATGTTACTCCACAGGGGTAAGACAAAGACAAGGATATCTTTTCCAAGTTCATTGAATATCCAAAACACGTGTCTGGTACATGAAAATTGGTTTGAAACTTAAAGGTATATAGTTCCACAATATCATTAGAATAGGAGACTTACATTTTTCGATTGACCGTTTTGTTTTTCCTGGTAAAGTATATCGAAGTCCCTTTGATTTTGAGTTTTACAGATCGGGTGACAAATATGAACAACGACCATATCCAATCGATAATTCATGAAGTCACAAACCAAAGGCATACAAAATCAGGATAAAACAGGAATCAAAGCAAACAAACAAAAACCTCAACCACATGAAAAGAAGGGAACTCCCAATAAAGGAGTGAGACCAGGTGCCCAGGAAGACTCAGCATCTCCTGCTTGCATGCAACACCCGGTGTACGATTACATGTACATTATTCATTTACAAGCTGTATGGTACGTTTTTACGGTTGGATTTGTTCAGATTTCTTTTATGTTGTCTTCAAAGATAATCCTGACGATAATCTCAACAGCACTCACAATAGAGAACAAAAATTAAACATCGACGGACCCCTAGCAAGCTAGAGGTGGGACCAGGTGCCCGGGAGGAGTAAGCATCCCCTGTTGGCTAGCCGCACCCGCCATCGATGTTGATGAAGCATGAAAATGAAAATATATAATTCCATGCACTGTCTGACGTTATGTCTATAAAGAAAGTGCTATGGCGACAATATCAGGGAAGTATATTCAAAACACTTACTGTCAAACTTCTCGCGGGGAACGTTTTTACGAGCTCCACACGGCAAAAGGCATAAGTGTGACACAAATGAGTTAAAGAAGATCCTGACGATAATCTCAACAGCACTCACAATAGAGAACAAAATTAAACATCGACGGACCCCTAGCAAGCTAGAGGTGGGACCAGGTGCCCTGTTGGCTAGCCGCACCCGCCGTCGATGTTAATGAAGCAATGATTTTATGTCATTTTGTTGTTAATCCGCTGTTTTGTCCCGTTTCATTCTTCTTAACAATTATACTTTGTATTTATTGCGTATGGGCGTTACAAAAGAGTCCCTTCTCTCTTTCTACATTGTTTTTCAGGGTCCAATGATGTGATGTCACTTGGTTGTTCCTGTTGCCCCTCTTTGTTTATTTAAACTGTAGCAGAATTAATCATATACAGAATCATAAGTGTATCAGAGAAAGGAGGGGATCACTAACAACACTGTAGCACCCACAGCAAAACTCTTGAACAAGTAAATACAAAAAACACAGAGTAGATACCCACATAAACGGACAAGGAACACCAACTCACATCATAGAAACATGTAACACAAAAGACCACACATAAACTGACGAAACCAAAGGGCAACCGGTGCCGACTTTGGACGGCCATCTGTTACGCAAGTAGAAGAAGGTATGGTTATCCGAATTACGTGGACACTGAAATCATAATTTTATATTACAGGTGCAGTAGCAGTATTTTTGACTTTTGTTTATTTTCTGTTTGATGACGCCCGCCTCATTAAGGGTCCACCCTATGTAATAATTGAATTTGTAATCATATCTCCAATATTTTTATGTTTTGAAAAGCCCAATGACCGAGTCAGATTTATATACCATTTTGCAACAGTCATAATTTAATAATTATTTCCAGTGTTGCGTTTTGCTGTCTTGTTAATGTGGGTTATCTAACAGTGAGGAGGTTCTTTTACACTACAGTTATGCGTTCTTCGATACCTTTTGGTAACCGGAAAAGTGGTAGGGTTGTGATCACGTTATCCGTATAGCCACACCATTTGCTACTTGCGTTGCAGATGGCCGTTCGAAGACGGCACCGATTACCGATGGTCTTGTTGGTTTATGTTTAGACTTTGGTGTTTAATGTTTCTATGTCTCTTGTCTCTTTGTTGTCTCCTGCTGTGCTCGTCTTTTCTTTTGCATCAGTTGATTTGGTGTTTTGTTGTGTGTAGTGCAACCGGGTCTGGTTGGAGACCCCTCCCTTCTATTATTCTCTTTTTAAGAGCCTAAATTCCTGGTTTCATGTACGTTATCCTTTTACTTTCTTTTCCCCTTTTCCTTGTCTCATGCGTGAATGTTATACCGGGAACATTGCAAAGTAGTCCTGATCGGGATCTCCATTCTTGTAAATGCAAATTTTCAGAAAATGAAAAAAGACGAGACTTGACAACAAGTTCTTCTATAGATTCTATCCAAATCTTCCCAGAAAAGTGAGAATTTATTGATGTGTGCGCTCTAAACATTCGTTCGATTCCAAGCGAGATTATTGAAAATGGAATATTAATGCTTCTTAAGACAGATTTTTGAGCACGTAGCTGTTCATTAATGCTTTAAAAAGAACTAAAACTGTGTATTAAAAAGTATGTTTGATCCTTTACAATAGTATCTTTGATGTTTCTGCTAATGCCATTTGCTAATAGCAGATGACCGTCCAAAGTCGGCGCCGGTTGCACATTGGTCTTCTTTCTTTTGTGTGTTGTCATCAATATTTGATTTTCTATACGTCTGTTACGATTGTTTTGTACGATTCTAGTGAATATTGTTTTGTCTTTTTTGCGATTTGTAGTTTTGTATGATGTCATTTATGTGTAACTTTCTTGTGGGTTTGTTTCGCTGGGTGAGTGCAGGGTGGTCATGCTGGAGATAATTCCCTTTCCTTTCTACGTTGTGCGTTGGTGTTTCTTGTCCCTTTTGTGTCTCTTTCTGTTCGTGTCTGCTCTGTGTTTTTGCATTGTATGGTTTGAGGTTTTTCTGTGTGTGCTGCGGCCTAGTGTTTTTGGAGATCCCTTCTTTTGTTTGATTTACAATCATTGAATCATTGACTTTAGTAAATGAATTTGAATTCCTTGTTTAACTTTGTATAGCTATCTTTTGGATACAATCTCGGATAGGAAGGACGAGTTCAATGGATAAAAGAATAAAGGACAAGCTTACTGTTTGTTTGCTAAACATATGTTCACTGATAGAAGTATTTCATATCTAGGCTTGCATAATCGATGGCCAAATTTCTATCCGATAAATGTACGAGGGTCATCATAGCTGATTGGGTAGATTTTGGGGTATCTGACGGGGCCTTCTTTAAGTGCTACCTCATGAGCCATGGAGTTGAGGACGGCACGGCTTACTATACCTTTCCTTACATGAACTTCTAATATAGGATTGTTGATCTCTCTCAGTACTAATGGTGGCACATGATCTCTGTTTGTTGACCTGGATAGGCATCGAGTCCGGCGATGGCCTCCTTTTGGACAATACAAGAATTCCTTTGATGCTCCGCCACATCTGTTACCACAGGTTGGATGGGGGGCATATCGGTATATCCTGTCAGTGAACATGTTGCTATAGCCGTCTATGTTTCTGAATTGAAAGAATGGAACCATTCGCTTTCCCGCCCTGTGCTCTTCGTCACCATTTTCTGGGTAGTCTTTGGCTGGATCAATACCTAGTTTCTTTTGTTTTACTCTAAACAATTCCCATATGTAGTCAACGTAACCATGGAAAAACAATTCTATTGGATCCTCGATACTGTTTACAAACTCTCCAAGAAACACGTGAATATTGAAATGAATTTCCTCTAGACTTTGCTTACGTCCATTATCTGGATCGGGAAATCCGACCGAATTCTTTCCCGCCGTTATTTGTGTCTGGTGCCTTATTCTTGGATCATAAACAATTCTATCTACAGTACGTGCCCTTATCAGAGAACCACGTTGACCGATATTTCGTCTTAGTCGATAGTTAAATGGCTTATCCAGTCTCCAGTTTCTAAATGGACCATTTATAACCATACCATACCCATTCCCAAATAACCTGTTGGAAAATATGACAGAGTTGAGCTGTTCTACTCCTGGCATTGAGTTGTCTAGTGAAGTATCCCAGTAACAAAGAGCTACCCCGGGTGCCACTCTTCTTAATGCATTCTCAAAACTGAAAAATGTATAATTATTCTTTTAAATACCCTGTAATTATGATCAAGCCTTCAAATTCTGGCTACAAATAGATTTAAAAACATTTATTACAATGGTAGACTTTTGCCTTAATATTTTCTAATTTTGAAAGCTATCAAAAATAACTTTATGGTCATAACAAATATGGTCATTATCCATATTTGTCATTTGAAAGACATTATTGCACTTTTCAATTTCTAAAGTAATACCGATTCTTTATCTTATTTTCTAAAGTCCCAAAGATGTGATGGTGAGTAAGCAATGTACAAAAGGGAATTCATCAAGTATGTGTGAGTTCTTGAAACCAAGCAAATGACGATTCGCATGATATGATTTGCATTTCATTTTTTCGGCGTTGAAATTGCTTGAATATCTCCTATCGATGTCTAGTTGTAAATGTGTTTCTCTGTAATGAAAATGTACAAATCTAAATTCAAAACATTAAAGAGGGCGCTACTGAAATGATTTTTGGTGGCTCCGCAAGAAGCATCACTGATGAGAGTTTAATATTCGAGACACGTGTCTGGTGCATGGAAATTGATTTGGATTTTGGAAAGGTATAGAGTTGGAACCCTTCGACATTATTATAAATTTGGGTTTGACTTAGTGATTATTGGCGGAAATTGTCCAGAATTCAATTGCAAAGTCCAAGTTAATGATTCTTAAACATATTTCAAATACAAAATAGCCTTTTTCTCATAAACATTTTTGCCGGAAGATTTGTCTTCTTGAGCCCCCTACCAATTATTTAACCTTGATCCAATGGGGATCTTGGTGGGTAACAGTCACCTCTTCCTTTAGTTATGCCTCGTTTACACGGAGAGTTTATTGCGCAATAAACGTAAATTTGTTGCGCAATAAATTTGTTTTGCGTTCACACGACTAAATTTATTGCGCAATAAATTTTCGATTTGTTTCGCAATAACTTTATTGCGCAACAAATTCTGCCGTGTAAACGCTAAGCGAAACTGTTGCGCAATAAATCTGACGCATGCGCATCAACATGATAAGGGAAAGAGATTGTTATACTTACGAATATAATTACTCGACCTGTTTATTTTTACAATTATTTCGAGAGATTCCGATTTTTCGTATATATTAGAACGTTTTTCTTTTAAAAGTCTGGGCCCCTTGTAGAGAATGACGTCACAATTGAATGACGTCATGCTCTAGACTGAAATGACAAATAAATGAATGAACTACCTCGCAAATTAGTCTTAAATTTAACCTTACGAAAATTATTTGAACAATATTTCCCTAAGGTATTCGTTGTACACTTTTCTTCATGATTCTTTTGCATGTTCATTGGCATTTTATTGCGCAATAGTTTTCGGTCTCGTGTGAACGCAAAAAAGCTTATTGCGAAACAAATTTGTTGCGCAATAAAGTTATTGCGAAATAAATATATTGCGCAACCGTGTGAACGAGGCATTAAAGTACGCTTCCCTGTTTTTCTGAAACCCTTTTATCCGTCCCTTGCTATGAGAAAGATTAATATCACTGTCTACATATTGTGATATTATTAATAAACAAATCCCTGCTTGTTTTCGTTACATTTTTGGACATAACATTTTTTACACTCTTTGTCCATATTATTACATTTACGTTTAGATTGAGGATCACTGACGAGGGTTAAGTACCCGAAACGTGCATGTCTGGTCAATGCTGAAATTTTATCTGTTCTTAAATGATGCTATTGAATTTGAAGACTTTCAACATTTGAACCACTTGGTGAGTGTCACTGCTGGTGGACAAGGAGTCCCCGTGCAAATGTAGCCAAGTTCGATCAACTTCGGTTATTCGTCTTTCTCTTCAAACTTCTCTAATTGGAGAAGTGAGAGGGTTGTGCGCACTTAATCCAGGATAACCACACCATTTGCTACTTGCGTGACAAATGGCCGTCCAAAGTCGGCACTGGTTGCCCATTGGTCTCGTCGGTTTATGTGTAGTCTTTTGTGTTTGATGTTTACATGTCGCGTGTCTCTTTTCCGTCTCGTGCTGTACTCGTCTTTCGTGTTTTTGCATCGGGTTGTTTTGGTGTTTTGCTGTTGATGCTGCAACGGGTCTTGTTGGAGATCTCCTCCCTTCTTCAACGCTTTGGAAATTTCTGTTATCAAAACTTTCTAAAACGTGGGTCCTGTGGCATCATATCCCACCCATCCTGCTGTGCTTTCGGTACATTTTTGGACATAACATTTTTCACACTCTTTGAATTTGAAGACGTTTAACATTTATAGCCAGACTTTAGTAAAGTTAAGAAATGACTTTTGGTGTTCAAGGGTGTATTATTCTGGTTGGTCACGTGCAAATTCCGTTAATATAATACATGTAGATGATAGATAAATGTATACAAGTAACATTTACAAGAAATGTAGATATTTTCGGAAGAAATAAATTGCTCGAATATTTGACTTGATTTTGAACATCTTCCCTCAAAAAGATATATAAGAATTTGGACTTATTTCGTGCATACAAAGCCGAAATGAGAATCATAATCTAAAAGTTAAAATAGTCAAATACTTACTACAGCAACAAAACTCTCAACCAGCCATAAAAGTTTGACCCAGAGGTGATTCTCTCAAGAGTCTTCGGATTGTTTAGTATTTTGGCAAAAATGTCGAAGGTTCTCTGCGTAAAAGGAAAAAAAATATACATTGTACATTTTTAATATGTTTAGTGAATAAAAAAAAACAATAGTACGCAGGCAAGCTCTTTTTTTCTAAGAAACGCCTTGTTGGCATTGCTTAAAGATTATTCTATTAAAAAGTCATGTACTTTTCAAATATTGAATATTGATTACTTATATTTCTCTATCGATCGAGAATTTGTTGAAGTGCGCATATGGTACACTAAATTGTTTGCCATATATATGCACAACAAATGTAAATCCCTGAGATGAAGGAACGTGCTTGTATTTTGCATGAAAACGCTCGTTTTTTACAGTTATAGTTATATTTTTAATTCAATAGTATAATTTCATATATTTATCAAAGGTATCAATGAGCTAAATATGGGTCATTTGTGATAATAGAGATACGAATGTTGGAATTAACGAAATTTCGATTCTATGAAAGTCATCACTGACCAGATTAAGATGTAATGTGGCAGAGTCATATTTTTTCAAGTTCTTATGCCTATTCTTTAATTTAATAGTCGCATTTTCCTCTTGAACAGTTTTGGTTCTGTTACATATGATATATATAATTTTAAGATGGCAGCTTAGTTGCATTGTCAACCTACAGACAAAAGATTGCATGTTCTTCTTTGTACATTTTCTGAGTAAAATCAGCTGTCTGACAAGTGGCAATATTTGATAAATATATACTTTATGTTCGTATGAACAGGGCGAATTTGAACATAACTATTTTACAATCATTTTCAGTCAGTCGTTTCCTCTGTCCTATCTGAAAAATGGTCAGACTTCTCGGGTTATTGATCTTGAGTTCGCTTCACCAACAGAGCACAGACTGATAAACGCATACCATAGACTTTTTTAGATACATTTACATAGAATATGTGTTACTAGAGGCCACTGCGTTCAACTTTCTCGGTTGTGATATCACCTTACAGTGAGAAGTTTAATGTTTATACAACAATTGTGCGTCTATGGAGACCTCTGTGTATCCGGATAAGTAGGGGGTTGTACGCACGTAATTCGGATAACTACTCCTGCTAAAAGCAAATTGCCGTCCAAAGTCGGCGCCGGGTGCACATTGGTCTCCTTCCTTTTATGTGTTGTCTTTGATGTTTGATGTTTCTGTGTGTCTGTTTCGATTATTTTGTATCATGTTCTAGCGTCCTTGTGCGGTTTGTAGTTTTGTCTGATGTCAAGCTGTGTCTTTTCTTGTGGGTTTGTTTCGCTGGGTGTCTGCAGGGTTGTCATGCTACCTAGACCCTTCCCTTTTCTCTTATAAAATATTGTTTTGCCTCGGACTAGTTTGACCCAATGGGAATGCTTGAATTTGGTCATGTGACTGCCCGACAAATTCTTGTGGAAAGTCAGTTTCAAAAATTTGTAAGGCAATGGCCGACAATTAGCAAAACTGGGTAAAACTTTACAGCACTATTGCTTGGTAAAGCAGGAGGACAGTAGGAATCACCATGTCAAAATGGTCCTCGACAAAACAAATCAGTTATTAGGTTTGTTACTGACCTTACACGGAAATCTGTCGGGTTGATAAAGCCCATAGAAGGCTCGGCGCAAGCGCCTCGCCTTCTATGGGCTTTATCAACCCGACAGATTTCCGTGTAAGGTCAGTAACAAACCTAATAACTAATAATATTATTTTCCCAAGGCTTTATAAATACGAGTAAACCTACCTCAGGTCCAATCTTCAAAATGACTATGGCATCAAAAAGCCTATTTCTCTCGTGCTCGGACAAAGTTCTACATTCTCTTCTTATCCTCAAACCCACACGTCTCTTCAGTCTCTTATTTTCCGAGAACAAGTCGCCTTGACTTTCCCTTTGCAGAGAGAAAAATGTGTTCACTTGAGACGACGTGAAGTTGAAGAAATTTTCTAACGATTTATCACAGTCTCTCGCGTGCTGGGTTGTATTGCTGTCGTATGGGTAAAGACCGAGGCAACTTTGAGTAAGATTATCTTCCAAATTTTCTCCTATGTCCAGAAACGCTCCGACAGATGAAAGGATCAGGCAGGTGACAAAACACGCTGTTAGCGAATGCATCCTTAATATGAAAAATCCTATTCAGAAAATGTTAGAGGTTTTAACTTGTTAATTGAAATATTTAAATCAAAAGCAGATATTGTTTTCCGAAAAAAAATAAAATAAAACAAAACAAAAGCAAAGCAAAGCAATAAAGGTCCTTAAAAAGATATAAGAGGCAATTTTGAACATGTTGAATAAGACAAATAATTCAGTTAATGAGATTTAAAGTTGGAAAACATTTTCTTTTTTAATATAACTTCCATAACTGTTTCCAACAGATACATGTATCTTATTCAATCATTGAAAAAGATAACAGAAATAATAATTTATATGACTAAATTGTTAAAGTTTTTATAACACCATAACCGATCAAAAATATGATTCCGGAGGAATTTTAATCTGAATGACTCTTACCTTCCAAATCTGTTGACGTGACGCCGGTGATCTCTTTTGAATCTTCATCTTTATATACGATGCATTGTGTAATCTATCATACAAAAATCATAAAGCGTGCAAAGAAACATTTTAGGTTTGTTTGCAAAAAGAATGAAAATAATATTGGGACCTGCACAGCTAGTGCAAAATACGGAAGCCGATTAGAGCCAACCGTGATACGACTTGATATGTCGTAATTACGACTTAACTATCTCGTAATTACGACTTTTAAATATGTCGTAATAACAACTTTTATATATGTCGTAATAACGACTTTTAGATATGCAGTAATAACGACTTAACTATCTCCTAATTACTTAACTATGTCGTAATTACCATTTAGTTATCTCGTAATTACGACTTAGTTTATTATAATTTCCACTATGAACACTATGGCATTTATCACATGATACACCCGTTATGCAGTTTCATAAAACAATTTCATAAATACATGATATGATAACACGTTACATATCGCTCTGCTTGAATGCGATTGGTCACGTTTTGAACCTAATCACATAAACCTTGACAAATGTGACCTTTCAAATATAGGTCAACTGTTAAATTCAGACCCGGAGTCAATATCAATGATTTAAATTGTTGTTGCTGAATTAATTGTTGCATTGAAATACTATTCCAAATTGAAATACTTTTCTCTTACGCACAAAATATCTATACGATGGGGCCACTACTTCTCATGGAGTAGCAGACGATTTCTAGATCACGGCGTGATTCTCCTCTATAGTTCTCGGAAACGTTGATTTCACGTTAGAAATGCACCTTTTTAGGCAATAGCATGTGATAAAAAGAGTCTCAAATGAATTTTCATTTCATACGGTGTATTATGATACTCGTTGTGCGTTTTATATCCCCTCGCCAAGGATATAAGACCCACAACTCGTTTCATAATACATCGTATGAAATGAAAATTCATTTGAGATCCTATATATATAGAACGAACAATGCATATGATGAAAATAAATGGGATTCGGACCTTGAGTCCTCTCTTTAAGATTTGATTGAATTCTATATTGCAGCCAGGGACATCTCAGGTATCACATCTAAGGAAAAGCAGGAGACCCAGTTTGGCCTATATCGCTAACCCGACAACCATATTCACACTGTTGAGGAAGAAGAATGTGGAAGAAGATAAAAATTCACGTGACTGACCCATTCACCTTTTTTCTTTAATTAGACAATAATCATGAAACTTTTACAAATAAATCTCTGAAAAGCATTGTATGAATAAACAGCTATTGTGTGAAAAGAGTAAACTAATATGATGAAAGAAAAAATACAATATTGATTATGTTTGAAAAACTTCAAAAAGACATAAAAATGCGTGACCAATTCACTTCAGAGGGAATGATATTTTAAAAGTTGTAATTCATTATAGTTAAGTCGTAATTACGACATAGTTAGTTGTAAGATTTGGTGAGAATCTCTACAAGCAGGTTGTAGGGATCCCTATGGGTACTAATTGTGCGCCTCTTGTTGCAGATTTATTTTTATTCACGTATGAAAAAGAATTTATCCAAAATCTTCAAAAACAAAGAAAACATGATGATGTGAAATGTTTCAATGGTACTTCTAGGTACCTGGATGATATCCTTACTATCGACAATCCTGTTTTTGAAAAGTATAAAAATGTCATTTATCCACAGGAACTGACTCTAAACAAGGCGAACGTCACAAACACAGAAACACCATTTTTGGACCTGAATATCAAAATTATTAATGGAGAGATTCATACAAGGGTGTATGACAAAAGAGATGACTTTGGATTCAATATAGTAAATTTTCCCTGGCTTGACGGTGATGTTCCTAGATTACCGTCTTATGGTATCTACATTTCGCAGCTCATCCGGTATGCTAGAGCATGTACTGATGTTTTGGATTTTCATGATAGAAATTTACAAATAACAAAGAAACTTTTAGGTCAAGGTTTTCGCTTTCACAAACTTGTCAAGACATTCTGGAAATTTTACAAAAATTATTGTCAACTACTTTTGAAATTCGGACTCATACAAGCAACAGAGTATATTACTTTGGGTATTTCGCAACCTGCATTTTATGGTGACATGATCAACAAAATTAGAAGGATCAAAGGTAGACAGAATTACTATCGAAAATGCGTCAGAATCATCAAACGCCTCTTATACCGTGGATATGATCCTAATGTCACCAGACGGACACTAGGCTTGGTACTTGACCAATCTACAGTCTTGTACTAGCGCATCCTTAATACTTGCACGCTGATTGACTGTGACGACGGGACTCCATGACGGACCCTGTCCAAACCTCTTTGGAGAAGACAGGGCCCCGACCACCTGTCCTCTCTGAATGTCAGTCGGACTCCTCGGGTGATAACATACATTAGCTCGCTACAGCCGGCAGAGCACAGGTCGTATTAGCCATGCCCTTTTTTTATATCAATTTACATATTCATCTGTGTTGCTTGGGCCCCTGCGTCTTGCGGTCTTGTTTGTGTGTGGTCATCTGACAGTGAGGAGGTTGTTTTACACCACAATTATACGTTCTTCGAGACCTCTGGGTAATCGGAATAGTGGGAGGGTTGTGCGCACGTAATCCAGGATAACCACACCGTCTGCTACTGACGAGGCAGATGGCCGTCCTAAGTCGGCATCGTTTGCCCATTGGTCTCGTTGGTTTATGTGTAGTCATTTGTGTTTTATGTTTTTCTGTGATTTGACGTTCATTGTACTACTGCGTCTGTTTCTGTGCGTGTCATTTTTGTGTTTTACAGTGGGTGTTTTGGGAGGTTGCTGTTGATGCTGCAACTAGATGTTGTTGGAGATCCCCTCCTTTCTTTTGTAATTACGAGATAGATATGTCGTAATTACGACATTACTAAGTCGTAATTACGACATAACTAAGTCGATATTACGAGATAACTAAGTCGAAATAACGAGATAAGTACGTCGTAACTATGGGATAGTTAAGTTGTAATTACGAGAGAGCTAAGTCGTAATTACGAGATAACTAAGTCGTAATTACGAGAGAGCTAAGTCGTAATAACGACATACTAAGTTATAATTTCGACATACTTAGTCGTAATTACGACTTAAAATTTTCACTTAGGTTGGCACTAATGGGCTTTCGTAGCACATTGATAATGTTTCATAGGATCTTTTGTTGTACGTTCTAATTGCGCTTTGCAAATGTGTTAAGGTATTCAATTGGTAATCAAATTTCGATGAAAAATCAAAAGTTCACTTATTAGTTTTTCTGCAATCAATTGTTTTCTTTATTTTTCATAATGGAGAGATAACTCCTCAACATGACCCTTTTCAAAGTATTTCTTATTTTGATATCTACTAGGCTACTGCAAAAGTTTTTAAAATATCATATGATACAGAAATATATCAAATGATAAAAAAGATCTAATTTTAATGTTTTTGGCATCATTTCCTTCATTACCCAATGCATACCTTAAGGCATTTCCATCACTGCTACTCTGCTAAATTCCTTTACCCAAGAAAGAATTCAACGAACAGAATTGACTAATACAATAACATTATTTATAACTCTAGATGTTTCATCACATCTACGACATTTCCAATTTACCGTCTTCCGCCTACTGGGACATAACCGGATTTGACGTTTCTATTTGGCATTCGCAGCGGGTGATGCATACAGCCAGCCAGATGACGCTCATTCCTACTGGACACCTGGTCCTGCCTTAACTAGGGGGTTCGCAATTGCCTTATTGAAGAGACTAACACAATTATGTCATATTCCCCTAGATTTTCGATTCATGAACTACGATTGGTACTTCTCCTCTGGTATATATATCTACAATACCTTTAAGGTGCGTCTTTAGTCACGATTTTCGATCATTCTTGCGCATCTCCTGTTTAAGCACCCATTAAGCTTAAACAATACATAGATTTCATCTTATTATAGTCAAAGTATCATTCCTTACTCTATAGATTACTTTATTTCATCATTAACCTCTGCTGGGATAAGTTTGAAAATTTGATCTAAACTGAATGAAATATGCGCAAGAAAATTTTTTTTTTATAGAAATTAAGCTGGAGGTACTAATTTTAACTGTTGAGATTTCTCTGACGTATGTAATAACCAATGAATTTAGTTTTTCGGATGGAATAGTATTGACTTAAATAGTTTTGTAAGATAAAGATGATGGGTACCGAAAAATTATAAATTGTCTAAATTCCATTCAGAATAAGCCATATTTTACTGCACTGTTACTTTTTCAAGAAAACCACAAAATGGTACTACATGTACTCTTGAGCGTTTGTTCTCTCTTATTTCAACACGGACATACACTTTTTCTTCCATATTTTGAAAGTTCTTTCTTCGGAGCACATTGTACTCAGTATTTAAAAAAACCTTTGTTTGTGATCCGTTTGTCTAACTTGGATCATTTTCGTAATGTTTGTGTAAAACCGAGCAAAGTTTAAAAGATCGCTGGATTCGCTATCTACGGTAAAAATTCCAATTTTAAAGAAAAGTTTTTATTCAGTTTTTTTTTTTTTTGGGGGGGGGGGGGTTGTTAACAATTTTATAAAATAAACATTATATTTAAGATTAGTCCATTACAACACTTTTTGTCTATTCTGTACAAATATTCCATTTTAGCAACAAATCTCCAGAATTTTTTATCCTGTTTTCCAAGTAATTAAGCAAATACCATGAATTTTTAAAACATGGACCTATCAATTTCCCTTCATAAACTTATTAATTTACATGAATCCTATAATTTCATATGGTTTTTATAAAACAATTAAAATTCCTTCATGGTTTAAATAAGAAGAAAAGGCAAAATCAGCGTCACCTGAAATTTAAAAATTAATTATCATTCTGTATCTACTTTGAAAACTTATGGTTTTATGCACCGACGAGGTTTAATAAATCATTGTCCAAAACCAACGGATGAGTGTAAAAATAAAGCCGAATATCATCATCCAAATGTCATACATATAATGAATGGGCATAGAAAACCTGGCAAAATAAAGAACTAAACAAAATATTACGAAAATCAGTAACAGATACTATCAAATAAAGACCAGGTGCCTGGGTAGAGTTAACATGACAAAATTAATATGGATAATGACTTTATCTCCATACACAGTACAAAATCGATAATTCAGAATGTATCCAAAGTCAGGATAAAAAAGGAACCAAAGGCAAAAAAGGAGGGGATCTCCAACAACACCAGGTTGTAGCACCCACAGCAAATCCCCAAAACACCCAATGCAAAAACACAAGGCAGACAAGCACAAAGAGACGCGTAAGGGACAAGGAACGTCAACGCACAACACAGAATTATCAAACACAAAGGACTACACATAAACCAACGAGACCAATGGGCAACCGGAGCCGACTTAGGACGGCCATCTGCCACGGAAATAGCAGAAGGTATGGTTATCCTGGATTACGTGCGCACAACCCTCCCACTTTTCCGATTACCCAGAGGACTCGAAGAACGTACAATTGTGGTGTAAAACAACCTCCTCACTGTCAGATGACCACACACAAACAAGACCGCAAAATACAGGGGCCCAAGCAACACAGATGAATATGTAAATGGATATAAAAAGAGGGCGTTCGTAATACAATCCGTGCTCTGCCGCCGCGAGCTCATGTATGTTATCACCCGAGGAGTCCGACTGACATTCAGAGAGGACAAGAGGTCGGGGCCCTGTCTTCTCTAAAGAGGTTTAGACAGGGCCCGTCATTGAGTCCCGTCGTCACAGTCAGTCAGAGTGCAAGTTTTAAGAATGCGCTTGTACAAGACTGTAGATTGGTCAAGTACCAAGCCTAGTGTCCGTCTGGTGACATTAGGATCATACCCACGGTATAAAAGGCGTTTGATGATTCTGACGCATTTTCGATAGTGATGTTGTCTATCTTCGATCCGTTTTATCTTGTTAATAATGTCACCATAAAATGCAGGTTGTGAAATACCCAAAGTAATATACTCTGTTGCCTGTATTGGTCCGAATTTCAGAAGAAGTTGACAGTAATTTTTGTAAATTTTTTGTAAAATTTTTGTAATTTTTGAAAAGAACAAAAACCACCACCACATGAAAAGAAGCGAACTCCCAATATTGGAGTGAGACCAGGTGCCCCGGAAGAGTCAGGATCTCCTGCTTTCATTCAATACCCGTCGCTTCAATTTGGTAGAATTGCCACATCTGGTTACATCACTTTTCACAATAGCTGTGCGGAAAGTGTGTCAAATTCGTAATTTTTGTATGGTCCTTAATTCAAATGAGTTAAAGAAGATCCTGACGATAATCTCAACAGCACTCACAATAGAGCACAAAATTTAACATGGACGGACCCCTAGCAAGCTAGAGGTGGGACCAGGTGCCCGGGAGGAGTAAGCATCCCCTGTTGGCTAGCCGCACCCGCCGTCGATGTTAATTAAGCATGGAAATGAAAATTTATAAAATTCATGCACTGTCTGACGCTATGTCTATATAGAAAGTGCTATGGCGACAATGTCAGGGAAGTATATTCAAAACACTTACTGTCAAACCCCTCGCGGGGAAATTTTTTACGAGCTCCACACGGCAAAGGGCATAAGTGTGACACAAATGAGTTAAAGAAGATCCTGACGATAATCTCAACAGCACTCACAATAGAGCACAAAATTTAACATGGACGGACCCCTAGCAAGCTAGAGGTGGGACCAGGTGCCCGGGAGGAGTAAGCATCCCCTGTTGGCTAGCCGCAACCGCCGTCGATGTTAATGAAGCATGGAAATGAAAATTTATAAAATTCATGCACTGTCTGACGCTATGTCTATATAGAAAGGCAATAAACGATGGGCATTGCATTTTCTGGGCAATGCTGTGGTATCAACTGAGGTTGGTGCATTCATTTGTCTTTTAATAGAAACTGTGTATGAATTTTATTCCTCAGAATGAAGATTCGGAGACCTACACTGTCTGCTTATACGTAACATATCTAACCAAAATCGGCTGCTGTGCACAATTGTTTCTTTGTGTGATTGAAAACTCAAGAAACCCTAGAGGCAAATAGTACTTAAGATGCTCCACTACAATTATGTTTTAACCTTATTCAACAAATAACATGACCACCGACAGATCTAATTCATTGAGACATTACCATCTTCTGCGTATCTACAACAGGAAATATAAATTGCCGAACACCTTTCAGCTAGTAGACGTGTTACTTTACTGAAATAAGGGAATGAGCTTCATCCATTATCTTTTTTGAATATTTGAAAGCAATACAAAAAATTGATACGTCATCTTGATTGATCACTATAATCACAGTAAAAGATTGAATAATGACAGACCTTCTAAAAAGGTTCAAGAACATGTATTCATTGTTTGATTACATCACAGTTACATAATGTAATATGTTGTGAACATTTTAATATGACAAGGCGTTAAACGTTGTCCTTGCGATACCCGTGGAAAGAAATAATGACCATAAATAAACCACGTGATTTTTCAAGGTCGCGTCAACAAATCGTCCAAATAAAGAAGGTATTGAAATTACTTGAAGCAGTTTCGACGTTTGAATCGAAAGCGGAGTATTCTGGACAACTCTGCTATCAGCTATCATGAGCTAACCTTCTTAACAAAAGTGACCAAATAATAGATATGTATGTTTCAGATTATGAAATCTCAGATGCGAAACTAGTCTGAAAACATTATGAAGACTCCTTGCAAATACAAATAAATTCAATCGAAAACGTGACCGGTAAAGAAAAGTACTAGTTTTGTAGTATATGAGGTTGAATAATTTTCATATATGATATTAAGTTCAGCCTTAAAAAAAAGGACCGAGTCTATACGGAATGGTTTAAATCTATCCTAACATCATCTGTTTTTCTCCTGTGCAAATTGTGCACCAAAGTCAATCATTTATAAACTGCACAAACAGAAGGATAGTAACCTGGAATATATGATATATGTAATGGCTAGACTAGCGTTCTGAACCAACAAACAGAATGATAGTAACCTGGAATGTATGATATATGTACTAGCTAGACTAGCGTTCTTAACCAACAGACAGAAGGATAGTAACCTAGAATATATGATATGTGTACTAGCTAGTCTAGCGTTCTGAACCAACAAACAGAAGGATAGTAACCTGGAATATATGATATATGTACTAGCTAGTCTAGCGTTCTGAACCACAAACAGAAGGATAGTAACCTGGAATATATGCTATATGTACTAGCTAGTCTAGCGTTCTGAACCAACAAACAGAAGGATAGTAACCTGGAATATATCATATATGTATTAGCTAGTCTAGCGTTCTGAACCAACAAACAGAAAGATAGTAACCTGGAATATATGATATGTACTAGCTAGTCTAGCGTTCTGAACCACAAACAGAAGGATAATAACCTGGAATATATGATATATGTACTGCTAGCCTAGCGTTCTGAACCAACAAACAGAAGGATAATAACCTGGAATATATGATATATGTACTAGCTAGTCTAGCGTTCTGAACCAACAAACAGAAGGATAGTAACCTGGAATATATGATATATGTACTAGCTAGTCTAGCGTTCTGAACCACAAACAGAAGGATAATACCCTGGAATATATGATATATGTACTGCTAGCCTAGCGTTCTGAACCAACAAACAGAAGGATAATAACCTGGAATATATGATATATGTACTAGCTAGACTAGTGTTCTGAACCACAAACAGAAGGATAGTAACCTGGAATATATGATATATATAATGGCTAGACTAGCGTTCTGAACCAACAAACAGAAGGATAGTAACCTGGAATATATGATATATGTACTAGCTAGACTAGTGTTCTGAACCACAAACAGAAGGATAGTAACCTGGAATATATGATATATATACTGGCTAGACTAGTGTTCTGAACCAACAGACAGAAGGATACTAACCTGGAATATATGGTATATGTACTAGCTAGTTTAGCGTTCTGAACCAACAAACAGAAGGATAGTAACCTGGAATATATCATATATGTACTAGCTAGTCTAGCGTTCTGAACCGCAAACAGAAGGATAGTAACCTGGAATATATGATATGTACTAGCTAGTCTAGCGTTCTGAACCACAAACAGAAGGATAGTAACCTGGAATATATGATATATGTATTAGCTAGTCTAGCGTTCTGAACCACAAACAGAAGGATAGTAACCCGGAATATATGATATGTACTAGCTAGTCTAGCGTTCTGAACCACAAACAGAAGGATGATAACCTGGAATATATGATATATGTACTGCTAGCCTAGCGTTCTGAACCAACAAACAGAAGGATAATAACCTGGAATATATGATATATGTACTAGCTAGTCTAGCGTTCTGAACCAACAAACAGAAGGATAGTAACCAGGAATATATGATATATGTACTAACTAGTCTAGCTTTCTGAACCACAAACAGAAGGATAATAACCTGGAATATATGATATATGTACTGCTAGCCTAGCGTTCTGAACCAACAAACAGAAGGATAATAACCTGGAATATATGATATATGTACTAGCTAGACTAGTGTTCTGAACCACAAACAGAAGGATAGTAACCTGGAATATATGATATATGTTCTAGCTAGACTAGCGTTCTGAACCACAAACAAAAGGATAGTAACCTGGAATATATGATATATGTACTGGCTAGCCTAGCGTTCTGAACCAACAAACAGAAGGATAATAACCTTGAATATATGCTATATGTACTAGCTAGTCTAGCGTTCTGAACCAACAAACAGAAGGATAATAACCTGGAATATATGATATATGTACTAGCTAGTCTAGCGTTCTGAACCAACAAACAGAAGGATAGTAACCTGGAATATATGATATATGTACTAGCTAGTCTAGCGTTCTGAACCACAAACAGAAGGATAATAACCTGGAATATATGATATATGTACTGCTAGCCTAGCGTTCTGAACCAACAAACAGAAGGATAATAACCTGGAATATATGATATATGTACTAGCTAGACTAGTGTTCTGAACCACAAACAGAAGGATAGTAACCTGGAATATATGATATATATAATGGCTAGACTAGCGTTCTGAACCAACAAACAGAAGGATAGTAACCAGGAATATATGATATATGTACTGGCTAGACTAGCGTTCTGAACCAACAGACAGAAGGATATTAACCTAGAATATATGATATGTGTACTAGCTAGTTTAGCGTTCTGAACCAACAAACAGAAGGATAGTAACCTGGAATATATGATACATATACTAGCTAGTCTAGCGTTCTGAACCGCAAACAGAAAGATAGTAACCTGGAATATATGATATGTACTAGCTAGTCTAGCGTTCTGAACCACAAACAGAAGGATAGTAACCTGGAATATATCATATATGTATTAGCTAGTCTAGCGTTCTGAACCACAAACAGAAGGAAAGTAACCTGGAATATATGATATGTACTAGCTAGTCTAGCGTTCTGAACCACAAACAGAAGGATAATAACCTGGAATATATGATATATGTACTGCTAGCCTAGCGTTCTGAACCAACAAACAGAAGGATTATAACCTGGAATATATGATATATGTACTAGCTAGTCTAGCGTTCTGAACCAACAAACAGAAGGATAGTAACCTGGAATATATGACATATGTACTAGCTAGTCTAGCGTTCTGAACCACAAACAGAAGGATAATAACCTGGAATATATGATATATGTACTGCTAGCCTAGCGTTCTGAACCAACAAACAGAAGGATAATAACCTGGAATATATGATATATGTACTAGCTAGACTAGTGTTCTGAACCACAAACAGAAGGATAGTAACCTGGAATATATGATATATGTTCTAGCTAGACTAGCGTTCTGAACCACAAACAGAAGGATAGTAACCTGGAATATATGATATATGTACTGGCTAGCCTAGCGTTCTGAACCAACAAACAGAAGGATTATAACCTGGAATATATGATATATGTACTAGCTAGACTAGCGTTCTGAACCACAAACAGATGGATAGTAAGCTGGAATATATGATATATGTACTGGCTAGCCTAGCGCTCTGAACCACAAAGAGAAGGATAATAACCTGGAATATATGATATATGTTCTATCTAGACTAGTGTTCTGAACCACAAACAGAAGGATAGTAACCTGGAATATATGATATATGTACTGGCTAGACTAGCGTTCTGAACCAACAAACAGAAGGATAGTAACCTGGAATGTATGATATATGTACTGGCTAGACTAGCGTACTGAACCAACAAACAGAAGGATAATAACCTGGAATATATGATATATGTACTGGCTAGACTAGCGTTCTAAACCAACAAACAGAAGGATAGTAACCTGGAATATATGATATATGTACTGCTAGCCTAGCGTTCTGAACCAACAAACAGAAGGATTGTAACCTGGAATATATGATATATGTACTGGCAAGACTAGCGTTCTGAACTAACAAACAGAACGATAGTAACCTGAAATATATGATATATGTACTGGCAAGACTAGCGTTCTGAACTAACAAACAGAAGGATAGTAACCTGGAATATATGATATATGTACTGGCTAGCCTAGCGTTCTGAACTAACAAACAGAAGGATAGTGACCTGGAATATATGATATATGTACTGGCTAGACTAGCGTACTGAACCAACAAACAGAAGGATAATAACCTGGAATATATGATATATGTACTGGCTAGACTAGTGTTCTGAACCAACAAACAGAAGGAAAGTAACCTGGAATATATGATATATGTACTGGCAAGACTAGCGTTCTGAACTAACAAACAGAAGGATGGTAACCTGGAATATATGATATATGTACTGGCTAGCCTTGCGTTCTGAACTAACAAACAGAAGGATAGTAACCTGGAATATATGATATAAGTACTGGCTAGACTAGCGTACTGAACCAACAAACAGAAGGATAATATCCTGGAATATATGATATATGTACTGGCTCGACTACCGTTCTGAACTTACAAACAGAAGGATAGTATTCTGGAATATATAATATATGTACTGGCTAGACTAGCGTTCTGAACCAACAAACAGAAGGATAATAACCTGGAATATATGATATATGTACTGGCTAGCCTAGCGTTCTGAACCAACAAACAGAAGAATAGTAACCTGTAATATATGATATATGTACTGGCAAGACTAGCGTTCTGAACTAACAAATAGAACGATAGTAACCTGGAATATATGATATATGTACTGGCAAGACTAGCGTTCTGAACTATCAAACAGAAGGATAGTAACCTGGAATATATGATATATGTACTGGCTAGACTAGCGCACTGAACCAACAAACAGAAGGATAATAACCTGGAATATATGATATATGTACTGGCTAGACTACCGTTCTGAACCAACAAACAGAAGGATAGTAACCTGGAATATATGATATATGTACTGGCTAGACTAGCGTTCTGAACCAACAAACAGAAGGATAATAACCTGGAATATATGATATATGTACTGGCTAGCCTAGCGTTCTGAACCAACAAACAGAAGGATAGTAACCTGGAATCTATGATATATGTACTAGCTAGTCTAGTGTTCTGAACCACAAACAGAAGGATAGTAACCTGGAATATATGATATATGTACTGCTAGCCTAGCGTTCTGAACCAACAAACAGAAGGATAGTAACCTGGAATATATGATATATGTACTAGCTAGTCTAGCGTTCTGAACCAACAAACAGAAGGATAGTAACCTGGAATATATGATATATGTACTGGCTAGCCTAGCGTTCTGAACCAACAAACAGAAGGATAGTAACCTGGAAGATATGATATATGTACTGGATAGACTAGCGTTCTGAACCAACAAACAGAAGGAAAGTAACCTGAAATATATCATATATGTACTAGCTAGCCTAGCGTTCTGAACCAAAAACAGAAGTCAATCATTTATCAACTGAACAAACAGAATGATAGTTACCTCAGGCATATCTCAAACCACTTATATGTACATATTTCTAGTCCTTCAGATCTACTCTTGATAATTAATCATTTTGTAAGAAAAGCTTGTGAATGGTTGGCCTAAAGATATCATTTGTTACAGGCAAGTGGGAGATGCATCATTCTCAGAGTACATCGCTTGCTCTGATTTATCTAATTATTTATTCATTTATTTATTTATTTATTTATTTATCTATTTATTCATTTATTTATTTATTTATTTATTTATTATTTGTTTGCTACAGAACGTTCATTTCTATAATGGTAACTCTTAATTCTTTTGTCTCATTGATTATTGAAATACCGACATATTACTTTTTTTAAAAAACTGTTATTGTTTTCCTTTTACTTACAGGTACATATACTATCATGTGACATCGAAATGTAGACAAATTAGATACCTGTTATATAAAATTCACCTGTGTGGGTTTTTTTTTATATTCTTGGAAAATATCTCCAGAATGTTTCACCTATCTTAAGTTTCTACGTGTATTTCAAGTACATGACGGATCAGTCAGGTATGTTATCTATATTCTACTACTCTATTTCGTTTTAGCAAGTTATTATCGACGCCATAATATTGCAAAGAGAAAAAAAGCATTTAAATATGGTTGAATCATAAAGGTTACAGATTCCAATAGTTTGGGTCTTCATTGCCTTTCATAAAACGAGATGAAATGAATATTAAATTGTTGATTATTAACACACAATTGTCTCATACCATCGTTGTGTATCGTTTTAATGGAATATGTATCGCGATACGAGTACAAACGATATATCGTTACACCACTAGAAATACGATTAGTTTTTCTTATGACCACTCATTTTGATATTCATTCAGAGAGCATTTCCAATATTAGGTTTGCCACTTTAATCATGATAATGACTACCAGTATATATTATCTATTGACTTTTTTTCCTCGGTGATTTTTGTTTTCATATATGGCACAATATAAAAAAAGTGCATATTTTTGTCCTTTTGAGCCTGTTTCATATATAAATGAAAAAATACAGAAATAAGTACTGGTAATGCTTTGCCTCATCCTATTTTACCTATATCCATGATAAAAAGTATGAAATTCGACACAAATATGTAATTATAAGAGGTTGATATGTCCATCATCTGTCAAAATCGGATGTCCTGACTTTGGGTACTTTAGTGTTACATTGGTATAACTTTTATTCCATTGAAATTTAAACTTGATGGGATTTGTTTATTATATGAAAGAGATTCTGTAAACATCCTATATACCCTAAGTATATTTAGAATGAGCATTTTTTTATGATTTATATCACTGTCACTGATTATTTTGTCAGTTGTGTTACCTTTACATAAAGGAGAGAAATAACACAACTAATTCAAATATATTAATTAGGTTCACATGTTAAAATGTTTTATAAGGATTTATCAATTTATATATTAAATAAATTTTAATATTCCGCCAGCTTCAGCTTAGATGTTTAAAAGAGCTTGGTTAGCACTGTAAGGTTACCTTTTTCACATGTCCATTATGTTACCGTTATTGTATGATAAATGGAGACATTTTCTGTCTTTTCCTTTTGCTTTTGAAATGAAATTGTTGAACCTTGTTTAAGAGGGCAAGAATTTTGAACAGTTTTGCTTCTCAGATTCTACAATGTGTCTATTTGTACGAAAAATTCAGTTGTGTTACCGTCATTTGTGTTACTTTTTAAAAAGTAACACAACTGAAATAATTAGTAACATAACTTACACTTAACTGGAAACACAATGGACATTTGACTATCTTAATTGAAACCATCATCAAAGGAATGTTAAGATTCCAAACTTTTATTGATCTTTTGCTCATATTATTTCTTACAAATCTTTTAATGTTTCAATTTTCGCTGTGAGAAAAAAATGAATGAGGTTCAATTAAGTGTTTCTTCACTTGATAACACAACTGACATTTTATGGTAACACAATGTACATTTCATGTTTTATATGGTAACATAACTTTAATTAAGTGACTGTGCATCAACTTGACAATATTTTTGTGTGATTCGTTTAAAAGAGTGTCTATTTGAGAAGCATAATTCTTTAATTGACTAAAAGAAAACAATTATCATATCATTTCATGAAATAATAACACAACTGACATTAAGTGGTAACACCAATGACATCACTTTATGCCAACTTCTGAATCTAGTGTGGTAGAAAGGTTTCATTTTGTTAACAGTACGCTCAAGGTGACATACCACTTCAGCATAGGGTCCCTTTCAAACACATGAAAGAAACGTACAAGTAAGACTGTACAAAACACAGATTCCTGGATGATCATTGTGGGCAATGACAAAGAGTTGATCGTAACATAATGGACATTTGATGAAGTCAAAACAGATCACTTATTTTCTGTAATATAAAGAAGTGACAAGATTGAATGGTATACAACTGATCTTCTCAAAAGTGTCTTATTCTTCTCGCAATTTGTGCTTTTCATTTTCAATTTATTGATCGATTATCACTAGTTAATGATTGGTAACACAACTGACATGATATGACGATTCACAATATTTTTTAATGCAGACTATGTTAGCCTTATAGTATAACATAAGAAAAAAAAATGAAGACAAGTTAGCTTCCAAAATTTGTAAATACACTATTTTCTTTGTTTTTCTGATAAAATCAGTCACATTGATACTAGTTAATATTCATCAACAAATGCCAACAACATGAACAATTATAAAGTAAAATGAAGGCTATATCATTCTTACACTCTAATAATGTTTATGAAACAACTAGCATTTCAGTATCACAGAATATTCTTTTTCATTATTTTCTGATTTGCATGCATAAGTTCAATGATAGAGACTTGAAACAATCGCTTTTTGATGGAACATCTAAAGCAAACATAAAGCTATATGACAAAGCAGACTAATTCCATCAAAGTATTACTCAAAACATCTATAAGTAAAGAAAGTCAGAAAATGAGTGTTAAACTGAGCTAAATAACAAAAGAAATAATAAAAAATCCCAGAATTTTAAAAAGAATTACAAATACAATATCATGATTGATATGAATCTATAAGATTGCTTATTTTGAAATAATTCAAGCGTGCATTGTCTGTGTTACAGGTTTTTGGTACACTTAAATGTTCATTAATTTTGTTTCAAAAAAGTTACAGCAGTCTTATTAACAATTTTGTTGGCTAATTATTCTAAAATAATCTTATCTATTTTGAAGAAAATCTGACGAATAGAAGTAATTCTGATTACATAAAGTGATATTTAGATTGTAAAAAAATATATTCAGTTGAAAATTGCTAACGTTTTCTTCAGTTCTTATCACCTTATTGTACTATTTTCCTATTACTTTTGTCTCTGTTCTGTTGAGATGATAAGTACATTCTTAATTTCTTCCGTTTTATATAATCTAAACATCATTTTATAGGGATAATCTAAGATAATATCAACTGAAGTTGTGAACAGTATGATGCATATCATTATAAAATGTTATTTGTGTTACAGTCTGTCAATTGTGTTACCATGAATCGTCACTACTATGCTTAAAATGCTGATCAAGAGTTCCAAATAGATTAAACAGTTTTAGAATAATGTCAAATTAAATAACTAGCATTTAATTTCCCTTTCATCTTAAAATAAACTCCATTTTGCTTATATAAATCTTTATGTGTCATTTGTGTTACCCTTTTGTCCATCGTGTTACTGCTTAGTCATTTGTGTTACCTTCAATATTTTTTGGGGGAAATTAGTGAAGTAGTGCATAAATTCTTTTAAGATTGCGTTCAGTAATTTTGTTTTCTCGCAAATAATCAAGTACATGAAAGAAGTTAGGAATTTCATATTTAAATTATCTTAAATGATGATTTCCAATTATCCAAAAACTAACTTTTCGTAAAGTATGCTGATTGTTACCATTCATCTTGAGAAAACGGCATCATATCATAAATTTTCCTCAAGAGGCTGATAAAATCTGTACATTTTTAGAGAAACAAACATAGAATAAATTCTAAAAAAATTATTGTAATTTTTATGACAATTTTTTGTTTGCTAACACAATGGACATTTCAAGTCAATGCCATGTATGTAATGACCTCCATCTCGAAATCGAAACAAGTTTAAGCTCCCATATTCTAGAATTTGTCCCTTTGGATGTTTTCAAATTGATATTAGAAAGAAAATTTATTGAAATCAAAAATTAATTTCTCAGATTTATGGTTTGCAAAATATGCACTTTTTTTTATATTGTGCCATATACATCTCGCTGTTGTTGTCGTTGCATTCTGGACTGCTGTCATCCATCTTTATTATCTTATCAAGATGTCGATCTATATATAGATGTATCCTCTGGTTTGAAAATCAAATTATGATCTTTTTCTCTACAATTTTATTAAGCCAATAGATAATCACGCATTTCAGGTCATTAATTTATACTTAAGAATTGAACTCATCATATGTAGTGATACTTCGCTCTCCTCTTTTTATGATAAGACATTATACCTTTAAAAAATGCGCATATGGTACTCGTTACATGAAATTATTATAATACAGTAAACTTTGCCCTTGATATGTATGCCGTGTTTTGCTGTATTTTGTGTTTCTTGTCTCTTGCATCTCTTAAATTTAAATTGTTCTTGTCTAATCTTTGCCATCCCATTGCTACTTTTTGCCGTGGGTACAAAAATGTACTGTAACCGACATTCCCTCTTAAAATTACTTTAACATACGTGATAGCTCATCAAGTTCCTTGGTAATTTAAAACAAGGCAAATATATAATTATTGAAATTGTTTGAACAAAAATCAGATTATTGTGAATTTCAATCTGGCTGTAAGTTTTTTTCTGTCGAATGTTATGAGCAGATGAAGTGGTGTCATTTTCAATACCTTTGAATTAACAGCTAACATTTATTAAGAAGGTACAGATTAGTGCAACAGTTTTGAAGAGAAGAGGTGTTCGTTTAAAGGCAACCTTTCCTAATTCAAGGCACTCCATCAAGTTTGAGTGCACTTAAAAGATAAATGATGATTAAAGTTTAAATTAACTAGGCAAAACATGTCCTATGTAAAGCATGACTAATTAGATCATATGTCTGACACGTACTAATTTATCATAGTTCATATCATCACAATCTTTCATAAACATATTCTTTCCCATACTTATAAGAAGGACACAATTTAGAAGCAATGATTGATTAATCTAATGTATTTCTAAATCATTTTAACATTCTTTATATCACATTTCTTTCATACCCGCGTATGTGTTACAGAGTAGGCCCATGAAATACAGCCATGTGAGCTACTTCTGTATCACATATCATGTGACAGCTGTATCACATATCACGTGACGCTATTGTTTCGATTGTTTAAGCTATTGTGACGTCATGATTTCAGCCCGCAAAACAAACAAGTTAGCGGCGACGTCGCCATAAAACTTCGATTTTAAGATCGTTTTTCAATGTACTCTTGCGTTTTATTTTGAAAAGCCTAATATTCGTAGATTATTCTTATAGAATAAACCATTTTCGGGGGCGCTGAATTCGAATATCCCAAAATGTTTGCGATTAGATCAACTTGACATTTTGTCAAATTTCGTCCCTTTTCTTTCAGTTTTGATTTGACCCTTAGATATGAGAGAAAAATACTCTTTCATGTTTTTCTATGAAAGATACATCGTTTCCACCCTCGGGGTCTCAAAATTTCGCAAAACCCTCGGCAAGCCTCGGGTTTTACATGATTTTGAGACCCCTCGGGTGGAACCGATGTATCTTTCATAGAAGACCATGAAAGAGTCTTATAATCTCACATAAGAAGAAGCTGTATAGTAGCCAGATTTTCCAAATTAATGCGAACGCATTAAATGTCTAAAATGAAATGAATATGTAGGAATTCAGTAAACAAACCACTAGTATACAGAGTTATTCTTAGGGACAGTTAAAAAATAATTATTTCTGACAAAGTCCAAAAGCGAGTCAAACATTTGTCTTCGGAGTGGATCCAAAATCAACAACACTTCTAAAGACATCATTCTGGCTCATCCAAAGAATTTCGGTTTGACAATAACATGCCGTTCTGAAGAGAAAGTTTTTCAAAGGATGCTACCCTCCTTGTCCTGTTTTTGCCCGTAGTGGCGCCACGTGTTGACTGATTTGGACGAAAAACAACAACTGTAACACTGGTATGGAACTATTAGTACTTTATGTCCACAAAGTTAAATCAAATTTCCTTCATCCATTCTTCAGAAGAGGTCGAAAATGAGAAAAGTGTAGGATGGACGAATAATAGTCGATATAAGAAGGATGGATAGTCCTGAGATGGCGGAAGACACGTGTACGTTGTGACAGTGACTTCTCTTCTTTTTCCTTCTCTCTAGGGAGCTAAATGCGATTTCTGATTAGATTTGTTTTTAAACACTCTGGTTTGGAGCATTTTCAGCTTTTCAATTTCCTCCAAATATAATATAAAACCTCAAATAAGAAAAGCTTAATCTCTTGTGTTGATGAAATTCACAAATTGCAACAAACCATTGTGTTGAGAGAAGCACATTATCATGAATTAAAGAACGCAGGGATCTCCAACAACACTCTCTTCTCTCTTTGGGCATCTATTCTTCATACAGAACTCAACTCTGTCTTTATCTGACACACACACAGCGGGTTTTCTTCAATTTTCACAAAAATAAAAAGCCTAAATTTGATAAATCTCTGCTTTTCAAAATAAAATTGACCATTCAAATCATCAGGTGAAAATACGTAACGATAACGATAACATAGTAATAAGATAAGTCATAATGTTTGGTCGGAACACGGAGGGGATCTTAAACAACACTCGGTTGCAGCACCCACCGCAAAACACCAAAATACCCAAACACAGGGTCAACAAGTATATAAACCAACGAGACCAATGGGCAACTGGTACAGACTTAGGACAACCATCTGCCAGGCAAGTAGCAAATAATAAAGAAATGTATTATAAATAAAAAATAAAGTACCCTGTATTCTGTTAATTAATAAAATAGCAGATTTAAGAAATGAATCTTATATTTTTTCTGTTGATACAGGTATCACCCGAAAAATTGGACGGAATATTTTTGCATCAACGCGCTACGCCCTGCTATTTCTCATCATTTTATATCCTACTTATGGAAAATAGACATACTGTTTTTTTAGTATAATAACAATCAATCCCGCACTATAAGTTTAGGGGGTCGCACCGTGATACAACTGCCTCCCAAGACGTAAACAAGTTATGGCAGTCTTCATTATTCATCGTATCTCTATATTTTTGAAATGAGGATTAGTTTGGGAAAAATCCTACATGCAAATGACAAATATGGATAATGACCATATCCCTGCATACAGCACAAAATCGATAAATCAGAAAATCAGAAACCGAAGGCATACAAAATCAGGATAAAACAGGAACCAAAGCAAACAAACAAAAACCTCCAACATATGAAAAGAAGCGAACTCCCGATATGGGAGTGAGACCAGGTGCCCAGGAAGAGTAAGCATCTCCTGCTTGCATGCAACACCCGCCGCTTCAATTCGGTAGAACTGTCACATCCGGTAACTTCCATTTCGGAAGACATAGAGTACAATCTTTGGTTGGATGGTTCAAATGGTCAATGACAGAATATCATCCACCATTCTGGAGAGTGGGACATCATAGTGTATGACGAGTTCCCCATATCGACCGTAGAACTTCCTCAGTGACGATGTTAACCGGTCACAAACATATCCCTGACTGAGAAGCTTATCTGAAAGACGCCTAGCTCTCAGAACAAAATCCATATATTTCGTACTTGCTCTGGCATAGCGTATCAACTGAGATATGAACACGCCATAAGCAGGCGATGAAGGGATGTTGCTACTCAGAAAAGGAAAGCTTGTAATGCTGAAATTGAAGTCGTCACGTTTGTCATAGAGTGAAGTGTTTAAAGTTACTATTCAGTAATTAGAAAAGAATTGGTACCCTTGAAATTTTAAGCAAACATCAACAAATTGTATTTTCCAGCTACGGGTTTAATCTTGTTTGAGGGAATCCCCGGTTCTAAAAATATTGCTATGAATAAACCTCCGTGAAAAATTTTGTTGATAGATGTAACAACAAAATTTCTTAGCCAATCAAAACCTTCGTTTCTTGAAAATAACAATGAAAATTATATGATATGTATGTACACCGAATTCCATCCCCATTTAATTGTTTAAATTGAGGATAAAATTAAAGTAGAAGTTTCAGACAAGGAGAAAATTATAATGATTATACATGTTATTCTCTAATTTTTCCATTAAATATCTCAATATACACTTTATTAAAGACGACACAGAATTTTGTTGTCTTTGGGAATCGCTATTAGGACCTAGATTTATTAAAATTGAGTTTTGAGCTTCTCAGGATTGTTAATTATATAGTTTTTTACGTTTTTGTTTAACATTTCTCGTAAAAGGCTGTCTTTATCGGAAGTAAAACACCATATTTTCTTTACTCGAATACTCATTATGATAAAAACAATTCACATCCGCTACTGAAATGATTTCCTCTTTACTGCGGTATTATTTTTATTCACCTCCGCACTACAATGAAAGTTCATAAACCTTCGTTTAGTTGGCCACGCTTGTGGTCTTTATGAAATAAATCGACCGATAAATAGCAAAAGAATCCAATTTGAAGGTAAGTAAAGTGGGAAAGTGCACTTTCAAAGAAGTTTATCTGAATATTCATCAAAGAAGTACCTATCATTTATTCAGTCTCAAAGTCGAGAAGGCAAGGCAAAACCGTTTGAATTTCCATTGAACCTAGGAATGAATAACATTCCGAAGTGAGACCAGGTGCCCGGGGAGAGTCAGTGTCACCTGATTGCAAACAACACCTGTCGCAACAGCTCCATGAAAACTTGTCAACTTCGGTGTACATATTGATGTGCATGTCAGGTAAGTATTTCTCGTTTGGTGATGATGACAGCCATTCAATCGCAATCCAGAGTGTTACTGTTGTAAAACGGGTATACGTTTTACAAGGTGTCAGTAGTAAGGTATCTACATACCTTGGAGTCGGGCCGATTCCGCCCCAGGTACGGGGGGTTTCGGGAGGCTCCCAGGTGAAGAACGTCTGTCCTGCTCAAGCGATAATCAACTACTGCAGTGTATATAAGCGAGTCAGTACTGTGGCGGGAATTAGGCTAGGAACGGTAACTCTAGCTACTTGTGATTTCCTACATCCCCCCCCCCGTTTTATTTGGATTCTTTTCATGGATATGCTCCCGTGGCTATATACAAAGGGTATTTACAGTATATACATGGACCGAGTATGCCGAGACAGCATCTCCTTCAAACAGACTGATCTCTTTACAGCTGGAAAGCATGTTGGAATGATCCGATGTTCAATGGTTGTCGTGAACTTCTACTATCAAAAAATTTATGATAGATATAATCAATCTGCTTGAATAAAATTATATACAACAGTCTACACTTTTAGTTCTCTAACGCCGTTTCCGGCATCTTCCTTGTGTGCAGACTTGTGCCGTTAACTGCCTGTCTCCGTTAAAACCAGCTACTTGTGTATTCAAGGACCTCCAGTTTTCCACGATCGAAGACCTTATATTGGCAGACAGCAACGAAGAGATCATCCTTCAAAGCAGACAGTCTATGAAGACATTCTGGCTCCATCTGCCTTCTCCCCCCCTCTCCATCCTTTTGAAGAGAATTGTGTTGCCAGAATGATGTAGATGACAATACTGGACTTATTCTGGTAAGCATAACGATGCAAGCACATGTAGTCTTCGTTGAAAGGTAGCAGGTTACTTCTCATGAGACGTTGAGATGTCACCAGATTTGAATCTGTTGGTAGCGATACTAGCGAACCTGAGAAGCCATGACTGACTTCCTCTTTGACTGCTTCATCTGGTTGGCAAGTTTCTTTGATGTATGGGCCCAAGGAGCCATTACTGACTCCGGTGTCAAATTGACTGTCTTCATCTGAATCCTCGATGATACCCAAGGAGCCATTACTGACTCCGGTGTCAAATTGATTGCATTCATCAACTGAACTTGTAACAGGTTGCTGCTTATTTAGTTGACGGTTACTACAGATTGCAACATCATGTTGTTCTTCTAAGATGTGACCATTGTGATGATCTTTTTCTTCACACAGGTCGCCATTGATGTTTTGGTATTCAGACTGTGTTATATCGACATGTCCTCTTGATGGTCAGAGACATTTCTAAGACTGTCTGTCTGGCCTACAGTAATACCTTGTGTTGGTTGGCAACCTACAGTGCTCTGCCATTGACTGCAATTGTCAGATGATGTCATATTTTGATTGACTGGTGGTGTAGGGCATGTTCCAGGAATGCTCTGATTTATATAAGGCAATGGCGGCATTTGACATGGCATGCCAAAATATGGCAACATTGGATTGTAAAATCCTACGAATGGCATAGGTGACCATGACATCATGGGTGGCATAGTTGGCCATGACATAGGTGGCATACAGTAAGGCACGTAAGGCATGGGTGGTGGTTGGCACATGCCCATCGGCCACGGACTGGTTGTCTGATTAGCAGCTGGGTAGCCTTGAAATTGGTTCACTTGGTTACCGCATCGATAACCAGAATCACTGCATACTTGACTTTGATTCATGCCATTTACACCTTGGTTACGACTTTGATAACCTTGATTACCTGGAACCTGACAAAATTGTCCGTTGTTACCTAGGTTACCATTTTGATAACCGAATTGTTGACCCTGAAATGCCAATGATGGCTGGCATTCATTTACTTGACATGGCTGGCTGGGTGGATTACCTTTGTTACCACTTTGATAACCGAACTCCTGGTCCTGAAATGCCTATGGTGTCTGCCATTCATTTATTTTGCATGGCTCGTTGGATGAGTTAGAACTGTGTGTCATGCCTATTTGATCTTGAATTTCAGCTCTAGATTGTTGATTGAAGTCGCACATTTTATGGTGTAATTATTGCTGACCTATGTAGCCGTATTCGACTACGAATTCTAAGGAATCAACAATGACACAGTCCAATAATAAAGAAATGGAATTATTTATTTGCAAAGGAGAGATATTGAGTCTTAGTAACCGTTGAACTATTTCGGCGAGTTATGATATTTTCTATACCCGCCCGCTAAGTTCCTAAATATCGATTACTCCTTTCCCCTTCACTAAATTCAAAGAGAATAAGTAAACAATAATACAAATCTCAACTTAAATAACAATGTGCGATGATACGCTTTGATGCGCACCCGATTACCAGAGCAGGCAAATATTCGAACACCTATAATGAAATAAGATATCGGAATATGCCCAAGTAAACAAAATTAAACAAAGGAATTTGCAAAGAGAATCTTTTCATAGAAGAGACCCCTGTGCATATAAATAAATAATCACCCAACGTGCTTACTCAAACAATAACTTTTTCAAAGTTGAAATCCACACAATGAATATCTCGAATTGTCGGTATTCCTCCTTCGTAAGTCCGTTTTTCGGCGACACCAAATGTTGTAAAACGGGTATACGTTTTACAAGGTGTCAGTAGTAAGGTATCTACATACCTTGGGAGTCAGGCCGACTCCGCCCCAGGTACGGGGGTTTACGGGAGGCTCACAGGTGAAGAACGTCTGTCCTGCTCAAGCGATAATCAACTACTGCAGTGTATATAAGCGAGTCAGTACTGTGGCGGGAATTAGGCTAGGAACGGTAACTCCAGCTACTTGTGATTTCCTACATTACTAATCATTCTGTAAGGGGGATACTAGTATCGATCGACGAATTAACTTCCTCAATGATGAATTCAGCCGTAGTGTAACATAACCCTGAAGAAGTAGCTTAATTGAAGGCCGTCCGCATAGATCTAACGATGAAATCTTTATAATACATTCTTTTATCTTTGCCATTATACAATGTATATTATTTCCTTTATTCATGTATTTGTTATTGGAGAGCACTGGGGCTAAATACTTCATAATTCATCTCCGGGTTTGAAATCAGCTCTTCAATCAATTTTGTCAAAATGTGTAACATTCATAAATACAAAACAATACAGTTGCATGTCATTGCACACAATGTTTGAGGTATTTTAGGTGGTAGGTTTAAAAAGAAACCCCATTGCAAATCGAAACTGTCACCGATTTTGACTTTTGTGTACGGCTAAAGACACAGTGTTGCTAAAAAGCAAGGAATGCTTGATCTCTTCTCTTGGATATTGATCTCATCTTCTGCTAATTTGAAAAATGATTGGGGTTTGATGAGTTAAAATGCATTTTTTAGGTTTAATGATAGAAAGTATTCACTTATCTATAAGGAGAAGAGGATTGGCTCGTTGTATACTGATTTTTAAAATCGAACGGAACAATGTATTTCTGCGTCTTCTAGCTAGCTGCCACACTTTGTATTTATATTACTCAGTTTATACCTTAAAGGCCTTGTTACACGACGCAACTAATCGTTTGCAATTAGTTGCAAGCGACAACGTCGTGTAACATAGCTTAGAACTAATCGCATGCAACTTTCAAAAGTCGCATGCAACTTTTTTTCAGATTAGAACATGTTCTATTCCTTGCGATTAATCGTTTGCAACTTTTAGCGTTAGCCAATCAAATTGCCGGGTATTCCTTATAATTTCAACCCTTATTTGGCGAATTTCGGTCATATCAATTACATGGATTATAAAATGGCGACCTCTCTCACAGAGGATCACAGTGCGCTTACTCTAAGGTTTTCCTCGGTCAAAATGGTGATTTTCTCGTCGTCGAGGGAGTTAAGTGAATATACTTATAAAACATTGTTAATACTCGTCGTATTGTCTGTTGATAACACATTTTATTCGCAAAATTTAGGCGGGAAAGGTACGAATTTTGCACAAAATATATGCAATTAGTTGCAACGTGTAACAGTGCAAGTCGCTGCACAACTCGCCCGGACCGTAAAATCTCTGCAATAAGTTGCATTCAACTAATCGCGTCGTGTAACAAGGCCTTTAGGGATATTACATATGTAACTATCAAAGAAATGAGGGGATCTCCAACAACACTGGGGTGCAGCATCCACAAAAAAAAATCCAAAACACCCGAAGCAAAACCACAGAGCAGACACCCACAGCAAGAGACCAAGTCCAGTATTTTGAAATGACTGTGACTTTGCGGACATCACACTACGGATACATCAGATGTCCATAAAAATCCTTGATTAGACTAACGACGTACAGGTACACTTAGCTAGGTTATAAATACTTAATATCTCTTCTATTAATACTTTACATGCATTTCCTTGAAAACAATTATCTCTTCCTTCATTGGAAAAGCTTTCTAATAGCCCAGTCAACTTATGTACGACAGACTGACAAAGTAGATATGTATGCCAAACTAAGTACCCACTAGAGAGCAATTTGGAAATTCACTGAAACAAAGTTAAGGGATGACAGTACTTATCTTCCGAAACTGTACACAAATGTATGGAATAGTATAGGGGTTATAACTACTGTTTAAGTAGAATCATTCGCTGGTACTTTCGTTCGCGATTTTATGAAGGTAAACCATTTCGCATGGACAATGATTCGCGGATTGCCGTTTGTTAGTATTGAATTATGCATATGGAATTCAAATTCACTGCTCAAGGCAAACTTTCACGGTACAAAGATGACCGCGAAAATAGTGAAGATTGATACACCGCGAATGAATCTACGCATATAGTATTCATTTATTGTCCATTTCAATATCCTAATTGTATTTTAGAATGTTAGGTGTATTAGACTTTAATTTTTTAAAAATCCTAGCGTCACGTACAACATTGGTACTTCTTCTTTGCATTCTGTAGTATTATACATATCTCAATTATCAATTTTTCATTACAAACTTGTTACAAATTCTGTGCGCTCTGCAATACCTTGAGGCTAAGTTGATGGATATTGCACCCTGGTTACCAGGTACATGTAAGCACACCATTCCTATCAATGTCTGAAATGGTTATCATCTGTCGCAATCATGGTTCAACAAATCTCTTCGGTCAAATGTCGCAAGAAAAGTGATGAACATATGAAATGGCTAAAAATTGGCAATTCTTAAAGTCATGATGTTATAAGTCATTATGTTATAACTTAGAGTAAATGTATTCTCTACACCTATATGTATCAATGTCATAGAACGACTAGAAGCTTCTTTTGAAATATTAGCTACATTGAATACATTATAATAAAAAAATATCATAGTTAAATTACAATACTAGTATGCCGTCTTTTATAATAGTTGATGATACACTATAGCGCTATGCGTTTGACACTGACAGGGTTTCATACAAAGTCATAAATGTATCATAAAAATGGCGTTTGCCTCGTCTAGGATAGACGCACAGGAGGCTATCATAAAACCGTGTGATCTATGTGAAGATGATGAAGATGTTAACTGGTTTTGCAAAGACTGCCATCAAAATCTCTGTGACAAGTGTAAACGGACACATCTTCGCAGTACAGTTTCTAAATCCCATGACTTGATTTCTATTGCCGAGGGACTTACCATTGGAAGAAGGAGTATGACATATATTTGTAATGACCATGGCGATATATTTCAATTCTTCTGTCAAACTTGCGACAGAAACATCTGCTCACGATGTCTGTTTATGGAACATAAGAAACATGATTTTATAGATTTGCGAGAACTGCAAACACAGGTAAAGAAACAGGTAGAAGAAATTGTGAGAGAAAAGGAAGAAGAAAGGAATAAAATGACGAGCAACTATGATGAACTGGTTCAGAGCGAAAAAGAATCTGAAACATACTTGAAGGTGCAATGCGCAAATATTGACGACCGAGTGAAAGTCATACAATGTAAAGCTGACGAGGAAGGAGAAATGCTCAAAGCGTCCCTCTCGTCGGCAATGGAGGAGCAAAACAAGGAAATCAAAGATGGTAAAACCAAACTTCAGGCCAATATCAGGGACTATGACGAAGAAATCCAAAACGTGAGGCAAGAGCTTCGACTCCAATTAACTTCGTCATTAAACAGCTTTGTGAAGGAAACCACTTTCAAATTAAAGGCATTACGATCGATTTCCATTTCTACTCCAAGCATGAGCCGACTTTTTGTCGAAGGAACGTCGGACAAAACTCACATCCGGGAAATGATAGGAAACATAGGAACGCCGACAAAAGGAGCAGGGATAGAGGGCATCACAGAAAAAGAGGAAATTCAACGACCGTGCAGAGTATTATCCGCACAGGACTTTGTCAAAGCAGTAAAGCTGAATAGGCTTGAATACTGTGCTAGCATATGTCTCAGCAAAGATGGAAGCATCTGGATTGGCGGCCTTGGTTTTGTTTACAAAGTCAGCGCTGACTTGTCCACGGTCCATCACGGGATATCAAACCTGTTTGTTTCGTCATGTCGTTACATTGCTTGTCTGCAATCTGGAGATGCTGTTGTATCATATGGAGAATCGATGGTAGATAAGTTCACGTCCGATGGTAGAAGGGTAGAATTTACGGACCTTACTCCGAGAATGGGAACCGACATAGCCGTGACAAATCATGACCTGGTTGCCATTAATGTTGACCGTGAATCCTTGGTCATATTTTCGAACGAAGGACAACGACTCAAAGAAATAAAGGTTGATGGAGGTATCAAGGCATTTTGCGCTGACAGAGAAGGGAATTTCATCATTGCGCAAAGGAATTCCTCAACCCTTACTTTACTGGATGGTAGGAATGGAATAATAAAGACAACTTGGACGTGGCATCTTTCCCCATCAGACATCTCTCGATTTACATGTGATAGACATGGAAATGTTTTAGTAACGAACAGGAAGAAAAATATTTATTTCTTTGACAAGAATGGAGAAGCAAAGGACACCTTCACTGTGGAAAAAGGTACCATTATAGGAATTTGCAGCAACCAAAAGGATCATTTATTGATCCTAATTTCTGACACAAACAACACAGAGAAATTACTTGTTGCAAAATATTTGCGATAAAATAACGATGTTTTAGGTTCCAACGACATATCTTAGTGCCCACCGATCCGAAGTTCCATATCTCGTCACAATATGGACGTGATCACTTGACCTCGTTTCTAGATATCGTTCTCACTCTCAAATAACGACACAAGAACTCGCTTCAGCCAGCGGAACACGAACAGTTTTGTGCATATGCGCAATACTGTGTGTAAATAACCTTTATTCATTGTTATTCGATGTAAATAATTTTGTAACAATAACATTAAGCCCTCTCTATATAGTAAAATAAAACATGCAGTAAACTGTTTCATTTGTGTCCGAGTGTATTTCCGGGTCAACAATGTGTTATCTCTGATCGTTTTGACATACCTTCATATTAATTGGAAATTGAGGCATGTACTTCTCAAGACTTTTAAATCTGACATGTAATTTCGACTCTTTTCTTCATATGCATACATTTGAGTGTTTCCGATGCATTTGTACAATAAATCATGTATTGATCTTAAGTTACATAATAATATATATACATATTTAAAAAACACGTGAACACTCATATAATTATGAACGAAGGGAGGGATCTCCAACACTATCCGGTTGCAGCACCCAAAGAAAAATATCGAAACACCCAAATGCGAAAAAAAAATAGTTGATATAAACACAAGAGAGACCAATTTGAAAATAGACAAGACAGACTAAACACCTAACATCAAAGACTCGAATAAGTTAAAGACGATCCTGAGGATAATCTCAACAGCACTCACAATAGAGCACAAACTTGATTATCGACGGACCTCTTGCAAGCTAGATGTGGGACCAGGCGCCCGGGAGGAGTGGGCATCCCTTGTTGGCTAGCCGCACCTGCCGTCGATGTTCACGCACGAAACTGAAAACAATATATAAATTGTGATATCAAAAAATCGATTATGTGTTATCACAAAATAGATTTTGTGATATCAAAAAATCAATTTTGTGATATCACAAAATATGACGGAATTTGTGATATCAAAAAATTCAATTTTGTGATATCACAAATTCTATTTTTTTGATATCAAATAATGGATATTTTCATATCAAAAAATCAATTTGTATTAGCCGTTTTACTATTTATTCCCTATTTTTTTTATATATAAAAAATTGAATTTGTGATATCACAAATTCGATTTTTTGATATCACAAATTCCGTCATATTCCGTCATATTTTGTGATATCAAAAATTCGATTTTTTGATATCACAAATGCCATTTTAGTGTAGGTGTCATTCATGCAACCCAAAAATTTGTTACGCACAAAATGTTGAAAAATGCAAAACGTTTACAGAAAATCTAAAACAAAGATATATATATGTAATTAAGTCAACATATCTTGAAACCAATTCACTAGTTGGTGCATGGAATCTTGTAGCAAGCTTTTGAAAGACGTGGGGGAAATTAGAGGCATTGTTAGAAAGGAAGCGGCTACTGTCTATGATACATAGATGATTTATGCCAGGGTTGTGGAGTTGTTATAATCTTAAAGATCTGCTTAGTCGTGACGTTGTTCTATTCCCTACGTCAATGCTTGTCGAAAAGATAACTTCAGTTTTGCAACTTCGAAATATGCTTTTAAAATAAGCTCCACGTTATTCATTTGACAAGAATGCCTAAGAGCTGATGATCGAATGATGTATGCAGGACTCTGGTGTATCAACTGACCATTAAATGGAAGAATTAATACCTTGATTGTTTCTGGTCGTTTATTTCTAAAAACAAAAACCTAAACGCTTCAGATGTTCAATAATACGTGTTCCAACTATTTACCTTAATTCTTGAAGAAAGTTTTAAACCAATTTTGATGCACCAGACACGTGTTTCAGATAGAAAAATCATCAGTTATGCTTTCAAAGTGACTTCATGACATAGCCATTTTTAAATGCTCTCCAGCAATGCCCCTGGTCCTATTGTCTGAACTAACAATTGCTATCAATTTGCAGAGAGCAAATTCAAATGATATTTAATTGACCCCTACTTACCACAGGAAAGCTGCGTCTTTGAAAATGAAGTGCAACTGATTGATATTACATGTACTTACAATCAGTTGATCGAGAAAGCATTTTGATATCCATCCAATTGATTTTACACATTATTCTGAAGTCACTAAAGATGTATGTAGAGAGTAGATATGAGAACAGATCATGATGACGGATATCATCAATATATGATGGTATTGGAGAGACAAAGGTTGTTCTGTGGGAAGTTTTTGAAGTGGTATTCCGTGTCAAATATGTCAGAGAAGTTCATTCACTCAGATATTGAAAAGATGGTAACTGAGGTCATCATATTAATAAAGAATTACTATGGTTTAGAGAATCTAGACAGTATATCTGATATCAGGTCCAGTGTACAATTGAATGAAATGGGCTATAAGAGTTCAAAACTCTTGGATGACCATTGCCACCAACAGTCAATTGAAGTATTTCGATAAAATGTAAATATAAAAAGAATAAAAAATTTTAGCCATGCATAAGGAAACATTTTTAAGATGAATCTGCTGAAAGAATTTAAGTTTTAAAAATGTTGAAACCTATTGTGATTATATTTTGACAATCGCGTCTGTACAAAATGTACCTCTATCTGTTGCACATAAAATCTGAGTTGTGTAACCAACAGATATGACAAATTCTGTGCTCAAATTTCTTTAATTCTGTAAATGCTTTGGAGTAGGGACTTGCCGGAGTACAATGCAAAGGAGACATTTTGATCAACCATGTAAGATTGTTCTTTGTTAGAAGTACATTTGTAGTTGCATCATGCGTGGATCCAGAGGGGGGGGGGGCGAGATTTTCGGAGATGGCTCCAGCTTTTTTTCAATTGAAAGGGGTCTAAAATGCATAAAAAGGCTTTGAAACCTTAAATTTCGGTTCGCTTCCCTCGCCATATACTTACTTTGAACATATGATGTAACCTCCCTCGCCTTTTATAAGGTTTTGTCATTTTAAGATGTCAGATTATTTGGGAAAATGACATATCTATTTATTCTCATGAAATATAGACAAAAGATGAATTAATGATTTTTTTTCCGATACAAGGAGTATTCAATGACATAGATAATCATCTCGACCGAATCAAGACAAATTATAGTAATATTTCATATCTAAAAAGATTTCAGGCTCGCTTCGCTCGCTAAATTCTTCATAAAAATAAACGTGAAAGGAAAGCAAACCCGCCCTCAAAAATCAATTCTTAGTGTACACGTTGCACCCTCCCCATGATGTGCACCGAAATATACCTACATCATAGGTAGACTTCCTACAATTTAGGACCCCCTTTGACCAAAAATGCTGGATCCGCGTATGTTCATACACAATTACATGTTGATGAAACGACAAGGCAATAAGAAAGGAGGTGATCTAAAACTGGGTTGCAGTACCAACATCAACAAATCAAAAACACCTCAAGTAAAAAAAAAACAAAACAAAACAAAAAACAAAAAACAAAAAACAAAAAAAAACAAAACAAAAACAAAAAACAAAAAACAAAAAACAAAAAAACAAAAAACAAAAAAAACAGAGAAGACACACACAGCAAGAGACACAAAAACAGACAGGACATCATACATGAAATAAGCAATGTATGCAGTTAAAATGGAACATTCGTTTCGTGAATAATGCGTGATATTGTAAGATGACGCTATGACGTTTATAAATACTATTTCAAATTGGATGATATATCTAGATTAGTAAAAAAAAAAAAAAAAAAAAAAAAAAAAAAAAAAACATGTTGCTTAGCGAAAGGGTAATAATTAAGAGAGTCCAAATCTAAAATTATCAATATGCAATCATTTTGATACAAATATCGTTGTTCTAGAATTTTTTTTTTTTAAAAGATTGTATTTTCACAGTCTAAAACCTTTTTTCAGCCAAAAAAAAAAAAAAAAAAAAAAAAAAAAAGTAAAAACCAAAACAAGAAGATTCAATTTGCTTAAGTGGAATTCTGAACTATAATTAATTCAACATTGTTCTTGCTGCATGTACCGCAAACGCTGCTCTAGCTACAGCATGAAAGAAAGGCATTGCAATATCCCAATTTTCAGCGATTTTTCATTCAAAATTTATTATTTTCCCCATTTTCGTACTTGCAAATTGCTGATCTGATATCTGAAATTAAAGGCAATAAATTTATTGTGCGTTTGATACCAAAATTGTTATTTTATTTACAGTATCAAAAAGATATGGTATTTTCCCAATTTTCAACGATTTTTCATCGAAAATCCTTAGTCTTCCCCATTTTATGGACAATTTTTAAAATTGATAAACTGAGCTTAAGATCTTAAAGGCAATGGCATTTCCGTTCTTTTGATACCAAATATGTTGCTCTAGCTACAGCATGGACGTGGTAATTGCGTTTTTCCAATTTTCAATGGGTTTTCTTTGAAAAATCACACCTTTTCCCATAAATTTCGAAATGCCCAAGGATGCCAGAGTGGCATTCGCCAGATTATCAAAGTAGAGGGTATTGACATCATTTTCATGCAATAAAACATTAATGTGCGTAACAATTTCTTGGGTCCCCCCCCCCCCATTTGCCATTTGGCAACTAGACTAATTGATAAAGTAATATGTATAAAAGATGGATCAGAATAGATCAATTATTCAGAAAGTCTATAAAGAAGCCTTGGCTAGCCAAAGAAAAAGAAAAATTTTGAAAATTGACCGAAAAATTGTAGATTTATGGTACAAAATATGTTGCTATTTGAAACAATGTTAATGCATCATAAAATTTCAAGTTGTGATTGAAAAGTATGTGGGGGGGGGGGGGGGGGGGGCACAAACATGGTAAAGTGGGATGGGGGCATGTGCCCCCGCTGCCCCCTTCTCATACGTCTTTGCTATCACTTGCAGTTGAGGGTGGACAGTGTGAAAGGGAGGGGAAGAAGGGGCGAGAGGAGCCCTGGAGAGAGGTTGGGAAGGGGCGGGAGAGGAAAAAAGGGGGAATGAGGAGCGGGAAGGGAAGATGAAAGGGAGGAGATGGAGGAGGACATTAAGGGGTGGGGGGAGGGAAGAAGGAGGCGGGAGGTGTAGCTCAGTCCATATCCGACGCTCCTTGTTTTTAACGACATGCGCAATCTTGAGTTAATCAACACTGTTGAAAGTCAGGAGTCTAACTCTAATACCAGAAGAAGAAAACAGAAGAATAAAAGAAGGTAGTTACTGAAACCAAGGACTTAATAAACAGAGTCCTCTTAAAAGTGTGCACTGTCGCAGAAAAGCGCTACAATGACTCAGATCAGAATCGGAAACGGACCACTCCTTTTAGCATGCAGCACCGACATCTGATTCAAGAGAATGTTTATTTGCTCCATGTGCAATTTCATAAGGTTTTTCTTTACTTTTGACTGTTTGAAGCTTCATATTAATGATCAGGAGGGCAAGCTGTAATGGTCGACTCCTACTTGGTATGTTTAAAGCATGGAGAAAACTGATTTATTGTCTTTGTACCTTTTGCAAGAAAAAGTTCGCCTTAGTCTGTTAGTCAGAAGAAATTTGAATGCCGAATTACTGATAGCACTGGCTGACTGGAATGAATCTCTTATCATGCATCATGTTCAACACTTTATTTGGCTTTTAGACCGCCTGCTGGTTTGTCCACGCAGTGTAAAGCTGAGGCTGATGAGGGTTACCAGTACTTTCGACCGTATTCACTTTTGACCCCAGTCTTTTCGACCTTTTGAACTTTCGAACGGTTACCAGTACTTTCGACCGTATTCACTTTCGACCCCAGTCTTTTCGACTGTATTCACTTTAGACCTTTTTAGAGTTTGACCTGTCAATTTATTTTTTCGACCTGACGATTTTTCGACCCGAAGACTTTTCGACCAGTTTTGGGGTACTTTCGACCCAAGCGAAAAAACTTATTGAAAAAGAAAGATTCTGATGTTGTTTGATTTGACTTTTCTTACCGGTGGGTCTAAATAAAGAACTCTAAAGAACCTTAAAGAACTCTAAAGAACTCTAGGTTTTATATGAATGTGGGCTGGTAAATCGAGAAAATATTTTGATATTCAGATAGATGAAGGTCATACGGACATGAAAATATATAGTTTATACATGTTATAGGGGTTGATTTGTAGGAAATATCTTTAATGTAGAGTGAAAGTTTTTGGATTTTCCTATCGGCGCGCGCGTGAGACGCCATATTGGAACACGTTTACTAAGAGTGCCCGACTTTGTTCATGTAGTAGACCCTATAGATGCCCTGCACGATGCATATATTTTGTACATTTTAGAATCTCTTAAGATAGATTTTTAGTTTAGAGAAAAAATAAAGTTAGTTTGACCATCCAAACAGTGTCAAAATAACGATACTCGAACCCCCTTAAGGTGATTTTTGCTTGACGGCCGTCATATGTACATGTAAGAATCATTAAGTCATCTTTTTGTCTCGGACTTGGATCCAGATTTTATAAGAATCAACAATAGAAACAGATTGTATGTAAATATAACGAGGTCGAAAAGTCTCTCAGTGAAAGGTCGAAAAGTAAGGACGACACGTATTCCACCTGGTCGAATGGTCTTGGGTCGAAAGTTCAAAAGGTCGAAAAGACTGGGGTCGAAAGTAAATACGGTCGAAAGTACTGGTAACCTTTCGAACCAAGACCATTCGACCAGGTCGAATACTTTTCGTCCTTACTTTTCAGCCTTTCAGTAGAGACTTTTCGACCTGCTGGTTTGTCCACGCAGTGTAAAGCTGAGGCTGATGAGGGTTACCGGTACTTTCGACCGTATTCACTTTCGACCCCAGTCTTTTCGACCTTTTGAACTTTCAACCCAAGACCATTCGACCAGGTCGAATACTTTTCGTCCTTACTTTTCGGCCTTTCAGTAGAGACTTTTCGACCTCGTAATATTTACATACAATTGTTTCCATTGCCGATTCTTATAAAATATGGATCCAAGTCTGAGACAAAAAGATGACGTCAAGCGAAAACCACCCTAATAGTGAAAAATATGGCAATTTTATTTTTCAAAGAATTACAAGGCATAGTGTAAAATGTGGATTGGATTGGATTGGACGATTGGATTGGACTGACAAATTGGACTGGATAATTGGATTGTACGAACATTTCAAAAACTGTTCTCGTTAAATTTTCTTGCTTTTGAGTGTTTTTTAACAAAGAACAAATAATTTTTTTTTCGAAGCTGATTCAGCTTATTTTATACTAGTTCAAGGGGTGTTCACCTAGAAAAACAGATTCTAGGTTCAAGAGATTCGCGTAGACAAAACCCCTCGTCCATCGAGCACGATGTTCTCGCATAAAATTTCACAACATAAAAGGATCGAGCTTGAATAGTAATTAATTCTCAAACACTTAATGTTACTGTTGGGAAGAAGGCATGGATAAATAAGCCTTAAAATACAATAATTCAATGTAGTTGACAATTTCTTCTTTTCTTTCCAGATTCACTCTGCTTTAATGGAGGAATTAATCACCTTGACACTTGCGAGATCTTTACGAGAGCACTACAGGACAACTCGACTGACGGTACTTTTCGATCTGATTTTGTAAACAAAATCGTAATTCGTCATTATTTGCAATAAAACACGAACAATAGCATGATTTTTCTGTTTTATTTTAAATAGCTATGTATAAAATGAATAGCAGCCATATAAAATAATAGAGCTTCATACAATTTTTACATGTAACAGAGAAATTTAAAATGAGGGGTTGTATCAAAATTCAGAATGGATGGCTAAGATGTCAAAGAACAATGTGCCACATGCCACAGGTCAAAAAGTATTCTGACTTCAAATTTAAATCATAGGAAACATGTGTTCCATGTATAGGGCAGGGGTCTAGAATTCCCATTTCCCGTTGCCCGGGGCAAGTGAAAAGTTGAGTCGGGAAAGTTCAAAGCAGGTGTTCACTTGCCCGTGGGCAAGTAGATTAGGCCAAGCAAAAAATAAAACGTTGGTTCTCAGACTAAATTTTTTCAAATCATATGCGGCAGGCATTTTTTTTTTTCATATAACATTTTCAGAACAACTACAAATTGGAATGTAATGACATCTTTTATGCTAGTAAATAGTTTCCTCAGCGTGTGATTGACATTTCTGTCCAGTTTTATTACTTCAATTTGTACCCATTGAATGACCGCTTGAAATGACATGAAAATTTTACGGACGAACGCAAACACAAGAACATGTACATTTAGATAAGATATAAGTGGACGTTAGAGATTTAAATCTCAGGTGCAGAACAAGAATACAAAATAATGTCATAAAGAAAATCAATATTTTATCTGAATGAAATAGAACACTTTATTGAACCCTTCTGGTAAACTGAACATAAGAATTTTGCGCATCTGCCTGGCCATGTAAGCTGTCATTTACGCGTTGCTGGTATAGTCACTTTCTCCTTGAACTCCTTGGATCCGCTACTGATGTCCGTGCTGAAGGTCTGGGTCTGTCTGATAATGCTGTAAAATATATACCCGTCTCGTCTGCATCGTAGATGTGATCGGAGAAACGTTAGCTATGTTTTCACCTTCAACGGAGTGCCTGCTCCGTCATGCATCAGCGTCCTTATTCCGTAAATTCTCTTGAATTCGATATGTTAGCCCTGGACTTCTATCTCTCTAGTCTAGTTTTTTTTTTTTTGGTTGGAAAAATTGAATGTTGGGGGTAAAACACGTATGCGGCTGGGCCTGAGAACCAATTCTTTTTTTTTTTTCTTGGCCTTAGCTGAACATTTTCCCCTCTTCTTTCAGATTTCTTTTTTATCTCCTACTTCTAGTTCTACCGGTAAGACAGGGTTTTGATTTATTCTGATTTCTGAAGAATCAAGCACTCAATTTTTAGCTAGATATGCAACATTTTAACATGGCCTTTAATAAAAGTTGCAGTATAACTTTCCTTCTCTGCATGTAATTTTTGACGGGCAAGTAATTTTATTGATCAGGCAAGTAAATTTTACGTCATGAGTTGCCCGTGGCAAGTAGGTTTTGAAAAAAATTCTAGACCCCTGATAGGATTGCTAAAAATCCTTTACTTTTTTTTCGATTTCACTATTGCATGTGGCACATTGTTCAGCCATCTTAACCATCCCTTCTGAATTTTGATACAACCCCTCATTTTAAATTTCTCTTTGTTTCATGTAAAAATTGTATGTAGCTCTATTATTTTACATGGCTGCTATTCATTTTACAAATGTTTTATACATAGCTAATTAAAATAAAACAGAAAAATCATGCTATTGTTCGTGTTTTATTGCAAATAATAACGAATTACGATTTTGTTTACAAAATCAGATCAAAAAGTACGGTCAGTCGAGTTGTCCTGTAGTGCTCTCGTATCGATCTCGCAAGTGTCAAGGTCATTAATTCCTCCATTAAAGCAGAGTGAATCTGGAAAGAAAAAAAGAAATTGTCAACTACATTGAATTATTGTATTTTAAGGCTTATTTATCCATGCCTTCTTCCAAACAGTAACATTAAGTGTTTGAGAATTAATTACTATTCAAGCTCGATCCTTTTATGTTGTGAAATTTTATGCGAGAAGATCGTGCTCGATGGACGAGGGGTTTTGTCTACGTGAATCTCTTGAACCTAGATGCCGTCCATACAGATTTCATAGGCAAAGTAGGTTCAGCAGCTTGAACTAATTTTATACCCCGACGTCTGTGTCTGATAAAGAAGTTTGGTAGATCAGTATAGGATAAAGTACTGATGTAATAGTGACCAAACTTGCACAATTGATCCATTATGGGATTTCGAGTTAAACACAATGCTTGGGATACTGCATATGACCTACATTTTCTACTGAAATGACTCGACTAGGAAGTTTGGGGTAGCTCAGTATGAGAAAAAGTGAAAAGTAATCAAAGTGAATAATCTGAATCTAAGGTTGCGTAGTTGAATCTATTCATCAGATGCTGCATCTGACCTACTTCCTCTTGAATGATTTTGTTTATAATAGCTAATATAAGCGATTGCTATATTCACCAAACGAGCATTCTGGAGGGATCTTTGGTCAATTTTTTTATAATTTGACATTGACCTTCTTTTTCCATTCTTATTCTGCATTAAATGGCCATTCTGCATTACTGCGCACTACACTTGCATGTTAAATGCATCTCTGTCATACTATAACAATATTTCATTATTTAATCTAGACCCACATTTTCCGTTTCAGGGATCTGCAAAGTACAAATGGTATATGTACCAAGCTTGAATTTTTTATGAACGTTTTGAGTTATGACCTTGACCTACTTCCTCTGCTTCAAATATTTATTTTCTTATCGCCAATATTGGGCACATTACACATGGTACATGTTGCGAAATCTCACGGTACTATACATGGTATACCGTCATTAATTATTTTGATCTGTAGGTTGTATACAATAAACCTGTTTTCAGATTCTATATTTTGGAGAAGAGTTATTTCTTCTTCTCAATTACTTTAATGCTTACACAGAAAAGTAACTAGTGTAATTGTGCTGCCATAAGGTGAACTAAAAACTTTTAATTACCCCATATTTTATTGTATTTTTAATTTGTATCATGTAAAAAGTTGATCGGCAAAAGAAATTTAACTTTCTATGACACTCCGTCTTACTATTATTTGTTCTTAGTTAGATAACATTCAAAAGCAAGATAATTGAATGAGCAAAGTTGTTGAAATGTTCGTCCAATCCAATTATCCAATCCAATTTGTCAGTCCAATCCAATTGTCCAGTCCAATCGTCCAATCCAATCCAGATTTTACACTATGTCGAATTACAATAGTAAATTTCATTCTGAACAAAATGATATATGATATGTATGTATATGACACGGACAAATGCAATAAATCTTCTTTGAAAACTTTCGAGTAAAAGATAACTTTTAAAGCAATATTATCGAACATAAACTTACACCCTTGTCAAGATTTTTTTCAACTTCACCTTTTTGAATTGTCGTTCATTTCAACAGAAAACGTCACTAGGATCTAGAATTTTTACCAAGGGTGGGGGTCATTCAGGGGAGTGAATTTTGAATGATTTTGAAAAATGCGTTCAGCATGTTCAGGGGAGCAGCGAATGATTTTGAAAAATGAATTTGATAAATATCAGTTTTGCTAATTCCATCAGATCTCTTGACCTGCGCTGGAATCTTTGAACTCAAATTTTTAGAGGGACGTTCGTGTTAGTCCAACTCTTATAGCGAGCAGAGCTCGCTGCAAAGGCCCAAAAGGGCCTTTGCGAGCGAAGCTCGCCCTTATGGTAACGCGTATACACATATCTTATTGAGAAAATATGCTGAATCAAAGAATGAGAATGTACTACTATGCTTTCAAAAACTTTCGTCCCCTCTCAGACAGAGTTGCTGCGGAGATGCTGGATATTGCGATTAAAAAAAAAAATTTCGACTCCAAGTAGACGTATATGTTATACTCAATTTTTGTTTATAAGTTGAATTTATTGAAAATATTTTTCGTAAATCAGGTAACGATAAAGCATCAACAAGGCGGCGTAACCACGGGAAATCTGACATTTCCGGTTTTAAACGAGACGTTTCGCTCTGATTGCTTTTCTCGTCTTGGGTGGTTTCGTACTGTCAGAAGTCGGAATATGTTTGTTTTTTCTTTTGTTCTTAAGTAATTTATTTTCAGATAGCCTAAACATTATTCTTACAATGAATTATGAAGAACCATATTTTTAAAGAACCATATTTTAAGTGCCCCCCCCCCCCCCTTAAAATGTTCATCTGCTGGTCAAGATCAATTTTACAAATGCTTCCATGTTTCCACACGCCTTATACTACCTTTTCTGGCAATCATCAAACAGAAAGTTTTGTAAGATAAGATAAGCCATCATAGTCAAAATAAAAAAGAAAGATCTTTTTTCATTTTATATAATCATATCTATTTTCTCTCCGCTCGCACAAAAAGGCTTTGCCTTGATTCATATTATTACTTGGAAATCAAAATCAGTAATGAATATAAAAGAAATTTCGTTCAAATAGACAGGATTTATTTTGCCTTAAAAGTTTTCGCTTGGGCCGAAAGTACCCAAAAATTGGTCGAAAAGTCTTCAGGTCGAAAAATCGTTAGGTCGAAAAAAATTTTGACAGGTCGAACTTTAAAAAGGTCAAAAGTTCAAAAGGTCGAAAAGACTGCGGTCGAAAGAGAATACGGTCGAAAGTACTGGTAACCCTGATGAGCATGAGGAGTGAAATCAAAATTCATGTAAACCTGTAACTTCAATATTTCACCCGTTTCACATGTTAGTCATGTTAGTTCTATTTTGTTATTTTTGTGTGTGAGATGGCTTCAAACCGGCCCAATAGATCGCTGTTATATGAGCTGATTGTGTATCACAATGGTTGTGTTCCGAATTATGCAAATGATAACACTTGGCAACATTTCTTACCAATGTCATACCACTGGTTACAATAATAACTTTATGTACCACGTTTTGGCTACCAATCCTGCAGGCCGATCCTAGTGTGGTTAGATTTACCAACGTGTGTAATGACGTTGTCCAAAATGACCTGATCAACTGTGCCACTATTTATTGACACCAAGGCATTGTCGTCAGGGCCCAAGGTTATAAAACTGTTCTGAGAACGTTCTCTGTGCTCAAATATGAGATTGTCTATGAATTTTGAGGTTACAGGGTTTTTTTTTTATTTTGGGGAAGGTGCCTGTGGCTGTCCCATTTGGGATAATTTGCGACATTTTGCTGAAATTGGGAAGTTTTTTTTATACAAATTGTCACCATAGAATAACAATAAAGTATCATTTATTCACACTGCTAATCCACTGATTTGCTTGAACTGAACAGGGGATGATGGAAAACTTATAGAAATAGGACATTTTGTGTTGTCGACTTTCAGGTTTTGAGTCTTATTTTCTAAGGTGATTTTTTCATAATCCCTCTTTGGGAATTTAAGGGTGATTTTTTGGGAAAAATAGAGGAAATTTGGCATTGGGAAGGGGCCGAAATTCAGCCCCAAAACAAGGAAAAAAAAACCCTTGGTTATGAACTTAAAAGTTTGAGAACATGCTCAAACTCTGTTAGCAAGAATTATTTGCAAGAAATGAAGTCGGAATTATAATATCATGTGATAAAAAGAATCTCAAATGATGTTTCTATTCCATACAGTATTTATGTAACTCATTGTGTGATTTTAATACATCAATTCGGAGATCCCGATTTCGTCACAGTGTGTCATGTGACTTTCATCCTTTAATGCATGACGTCATTTAGGGCATGTTTTGTTCAAAATGGTGTCACTTAATACTAACCATTTATAGATGGATGTACAAATTAGAGAATAAAGTGCTTTATTTTCATAACAAACAGAAATATCAATAAATAAAAATAAGGGTATGTAAAAATAAATAGATAAATAAATAGATGAATAAACAATAAAAAATAAATAGATAGATAAATAAAGAGGACAGAGATGTTTGCATCAAAATTCATGGATAACTGCATGAAGCTTAGACGGTTGTAACCCAACCCCCCCCCCCCCCTCCTTCTTATATTATTTTTTTGACTGGACCAAAGATTAATATGGTAAATGATAGATATCTGAGAGAGAAGTCAGCCGCAGAAACACATCAAAATGTCACCATACGATCCAATTTTAAGATTAGGTAAGGCCGGGAAAGTGGGGAAAAGAGGGGGGGGGGGGAGTTGAGGTTTTATACATTGTCGGTAACCCACGCATTGTCGCACTCCGTTTTGCACAATCGATCATGGGTTTCCGAAGATGGTTTTATACAGAAATCATCTTCCTAAGAATTACTTACTAATTTTATTTCAAACATGAAATTTTAATGTATATTGACTAAATATTGACAAACCAAAGTAAAGGGAGCATAAATTATATATTTTTTAGCTCACCTGAGCCATAGGCTCAAGTGAGCTATTGTCATAGTGTTGCGTCCGGCGTCCGTCGTCCGTCGTCGTCGTCGTCGTCGTCGTCCGTCGTCGTCGTAAACTTTTCACATTTTAAACTTCTTCTCCAGAACGGCTGAAGGGATTTTGATGAAACTTGGTAGGTATGAAGTACTCATGGTCCCCTACAAGTGTTGTTGTTTTTCGTCCGGATCTGTCAACAGGTGGCGCCACCACAGCCAAAAGTAGGTCACGGGGGGTACCCTCCTTTGACAAACTTCTTCTTCAGAACCGAAGCATGTATCGACAAACCGAAAGCATCAGGATGATCTAGAGAGATGTCTTAAGAAGTGTTGTTATTTTTGGTTCCACTTCGAAGTCAAATTTTTGACGCGTTTTTGACGTCTTTTCGGACTTTGTCAGAAATGCACATTTTTGCACTATTTCTTTAAATAACTCAATGAGTGTATGATTTTACACACTCATTTACTACATATTTATCATATTTAACTTACTTAATGCTTTGATATGTATTTTATGCTTAAAATTTATTTTTTTGATTTTTTATGAATTTTTTTCTTATGTAAAAAGGAAGGGGGGGGGGGGGGTTGATTTTCATACATTTTCTGCTTCTTTTCTATAACCACTCTTCAGATTGTCATGACAATTTGTAGGTATGAGGTACTCATGCATGGTACCCTACAAGTGAAAGAATTTTGTCAAGATATCTACTTTTGGATTTTTAAGGAATATTTTTTAAGATTGTACATAGGTATAATGTATGTTTTCCATGCCAAATGGACCCATGGGGAGTAGCTTCAAACCCCGGCGGGACCCCAACAATTTTTTTTTTCCCTTTTTCAGTTTTTTTTCTCTTTTTATTTTTATATTTATCGCTAGAAATGAAACTGTGAAAGAATTTTGTCAAAATATCAACTTTTAGATTTTTAATGATTTTTTAAATAAGACAAGCTATAGCTAGTTTGGCTTTGTGTACTTATTTTCATACTTCGAATTAACTTGACCACATACGCTATCAAATATACGCTGAATTTATTTTTTAGATGTTGACTTTTTGTGTCGCCTGCGAAGCACAGCGACACTTAGGGATCACTTTGTCTGTTGTTCGTCTGTCCGTCCATCCGTCCCTCCGTCTGTCTGTCACACTTGGGTGTCACACCCCATAACTTTTGATTGGTAAGTGATAGGGCTTTGATATTTCACATGTGTATTCCTTGTGACAAGACCTTTATACACATTTCATAATTTTTGACCTTTTGACCTTGACCTAGATATTTGACCTACTTTTCTAAAAATCTAATATTGGCTATATCTCTTGATTGATTAGTCCAAGTGGCTTCACTGGGTCATGAGGTTTGATACACCGTACACTGCTGTTTGGAAAATAAATTGGCTCAATTTCTGCACAACTCACTTGAATTAATATTGTCCGCTAACAACTTGTCTGTGTTAATTGGATTAACACGATTTTGACTGTACGTTACATGTATTAAGATGAAATCAATACTATTCAAAAGCTCTCATTCATAGATTTCTGTATAATTTTATATGAATAAAGGCAAACCGAAAAGTCTTTGTTTTTTATGCTTCCGGAATCAAAGATACGGGGGCATATAGTTTTTGGCCTGTCCGTTTGTCCGAAAAACTTTACATTGGGCATAACTTTTGATAGGAAGGTGATAGAGCTTTCATATTTCACATGTGTATTCCTTGTGACAATACCTTTCCATTGATGCCAAAATTTTTGACCTCGTGACCTTGACCTTGACCTTTGACCTACTTTTCAAAAACTTTAACATTGGGCATAACTTTTGAATGGTTAGTGATAGGGCTTTCATATTGTACATGTGTATTCTTTGTGACAAGATCTTTCCATTGATACCAACATTACTCTGACCCTGACCTCTCACATACTTAACAGAAAATGGTGTTTATACCAACAAAGATGCCACCGCGGGGCATTCGTGTTTCACAAACACAGGCTTTATTATTTTCTGGCATACTAGCTATTAATAATGAAAGGTTTGGTGTTCAATTTTAAATAAACTTAATTTATGAAATCATTTCATTGTTTTATTCTGTTTCTGTTGCACATTAATGTGGAATTTTACAAAATGATTTTATTTTTGATGTTGCATAATCGAACTATACTAGCTGGGCATATGACTTTGGATTGCATAATCCATCTTTTCAAATCAGTAAAAAAGTTGTTGTTTTGAAATGTGACTATTTTCTCTTGTTTGTACTTTTAAAGGTTGTCTGAAAAAAAAACTTGTCTGCATCCGACAAAAATCTTGTTAGAAAGGTTGTGGGCTAAAATCCTGGTACTGGCACTATCAGTATTCAATGTCAGTATGTCAATTAGAGCGTGCATGGGTATCAGGTGAGCGTTGTGCCCCCTGGGGCTCTTGTTAATGCAAGTCAATTTCCCGTCTTCATTTGTAGCGATACTGATCATGTGTTTTTTATCTATTGATTTTCATACTTTATATTTATACAAAACTACATGTAGACATTGTAATTAAAATGGAAGTACACATGATTTTACCTTGTAGAAATATTATCGTTATGGTTATACACATTTAAATGAACAAAAATAAAATATGAATGAGCGTATCAGGTATTTATTTTCAGATATCTATAATTCATTCAATAAGAAAAAAAAAAAAAAAAAGAAAAGAAAAGAAAATAGTCAATATATTCAATCCGTTTCATGTAAATATATATTTTGGCCACATGACCCAGATTTGATCAAGTATAAATATCCGTGGCAAATGGCCGATGTTCTACACTGTAATTATAAAAACCATTATTAAATACTGTTAGAATATCATCAGAGATTGTTCCAGCTATATTGTCGAGATAAGAATTTTTATTTTGCCAAAAGCATGGCTTTTGATTTCTTATTATCGGGCCTTGATCTGTGTCACCGTTTATCACTGTAGATGCATATAAAAATTAGACCATTTGAAATATTACATGGAATTCAAAACACAGCATATTGAAAATGTGTTTTCTTATTACAAGTTTGATAAGAGATTTTACATTTTTTAACCTGCAAATTGGACATAACCTTGGGGTAGGGTTCATGGTCACAGCACCCCGGGCGGCCGCGATGATACCAAGCCCGGCAGCTGTCAAGGCTGGACTAATCTTATTCACACTGCATGGTCATATTCTTTGATCAATATATTAGAGAAAGGCGAAAATAATCTTTCACAATTCATTTAATAGCATAACACTAGTGACTAAATGTATATGAGTAATAGTTATTACAGCAACTCCTATTGAATCCCCCCCTCCCCCCTTTGTGCCCTCCGCATCATCCGCGTGGGATATAGAATTTTTTAAGTTCTAGAATTTTATGGACATGTAGCAATTCGATTAACATCACAACACCGTATAAATTTTAATATGTACAGTTTGAGACAAATGTGTTATGTCTACTGAGAGTTTAGCAATCACTACAATGCATACAATGATTGAAAAGTTCATTATTCTTGTTAAATTTGTTAAAGAGGTGTCTTTTTAAATTTTTGTTTTGCTTACATGTATATGAATAAATATATCAACAGATTTGAACTGCTTTTTTTCAAAATATGTATACATAATGCAGTGCGTATATGAGATAGAAATATTGCAATGTACCGGAATACTGGTTTTATCGCACAGCACTAATAAGAAATACATTGAATATGCAGAAGGAAATCAGAAATGCTTGTCAATGACATCTTCTCAAGACAAGTGTACGTAATATCTTACTCCCCCTTGTAGGATGTCAAACGTATCACCCGCAACTATAAATTTGCCAATTTCATTGGCTCAGAAGTGACCAATGAGAATCGACCTACATCATCCTGATTAACATACGAAGTGAATGTTTGAAAACAATATGGCTGCATGTGCCCATGGTATCTGTCTAATATGCCAGTGTGATTTAAGGTAGAGTTTCCCTCAGGTCCTAATTGCTGGTCATTTTTTGTCTGGATACCCTATTTTTTCTTCAGAATATTGTTCTGATTACCAACATGATTAAAGTAATATGGTTTTGGGAAAACAAACTTTTATAGCTACATTTTATCACCTTTAAAAAGGGATTTTTCTTACTTTTCCTATAGGGTCCTATTTTAAAGTTCAAATGGTATAAGTTTTCGGTATAATCATGAAACCACAAATTTTATTTTGTTTTCATATCATGAACTTTAGATATATGAAAATGAAAAGATTGTTAAAGTTGTTAATTTGGAAATATGAGCATCTGAGACCTGAGGGATGCTTTACCTTAGATAAGAGGGACAGGCACACAATTTTAAGTTAATACATCTTATGTTTAATTAGATACATGTATATCAGGTACTTGATTTTGAAAAAAAACCAATGAAATATGTGTGGTAATTGGCAAGTGATGACGAACTCTCAAGGGACATAAATTTTGAATACTCACCAGGCGGTGCTCAGAAAGTCGTGGGATATTTAAATTTTCTTACATGTGTTTGAGATCCGACAAAGGGGGTGAAGATATTACGTACACTTGTCATGAAAAGATGGTCAATGAGGCTCAGATCATTTGATAAAATACTCTTAATAATTGATCCCCATCTTCCTCTTATTTTCTATAGGTATGAGTTGGCGAGGTTATGGAGGTGGTAGGGGTCAAAGGGGACACGGTAGAGGTAGAGGAAGAGGTAGAGGTCAGCAATATAGAGGTAAGATTAATTTCAAGAGTAAAAGTTTAAAAGATAGATGAAAATTGTACAGAGGTTAAGTTAATAGTAGAGAAAGGGCATTCATAAATGTACTATTAATGCAGAGGTACAGAGTTGAAGAGGTCAGTCATCAGTGATGGGAGGAAAGGGTCCATGTGTCATGATACCACTAATTTGAAAAATGGCCAATTGAACATGTTGAAGTCTTTAAGTACTTTCTTTAGAAATGGCCCATTGCAATGGTAGAAAATTACAGAAAATGGCCCATTGTAATGTTAGAAAGTTACAGAAAATGGCCCAGTCACAAAATTTCCTTTACAATCACTATGATCACTGTTAGTATCGTGTTGACCGGCACGTGTCATATGGTTACCATGGTTACAGCGTGACGGTTAATTGGAAATAGAAATGCTCCATCAGATGTCATTAAAATATGTTTTAAATCTGTCTTACTGTTCTACATACCGGTATTACCCAACCTCGCCATAAGAGGTCATTTTAATTTGAATAAATTACAAGTCGGTATGTACGTATATATTTTTTTCAAATACGCTTTAATAAAGTTAAAGTAAGAAGTTTAGGTGAATGGATGAAATTAATCATAAAAACACAACATGGTGCATGGTGAAGCATCCCAACGCAAGGTGCACCGCGAAGATTTAGCACGATGCTATCTGAAATTTTTGGGGAGAAGAGTTATTGGTAACACAATGAAAGAGATTTGACATTCATACAGACTGACTATGTCTAGGAAGGATTGAGTTGCAGAGTTATTGATAGAGGAAGGATAGAGTTACAGAGTTATTGATAGAGGAAGGATAAAGTAACAGAGTTATTGGTAGAGGAAGGATAGAGTTACAGTTATTGATAGAGGAAGGATATTGATAGAGGAAAGATAGAGTTACAGAGTTATTGATAGAGGAAGGATAGAGTTACAGAGTTATTGATAGAGGAAGGATAGAGTTACAGAGTTATTGATAGAGGAAGGATATTGATAGAGGAAGGATAGCGTTACAGAGTTATTGATAAAGGAAGGATAGAGTTACAGAGTTATTGATAGAGGAAGGATAGAGTTACAGAGTTATTGATAGAGGAAGGATAGAGTTACAAAGTTGTTGGTAGAGGAAGGATAGAGTTACAAAGTTATTGATAGAGGAAGGATAGAGTTACATATATATTGATAGAGGAAGGATAGAGTTACACAGCTATTGATAGAGGAAGGATAGAGTTACACAGTTATTGATAGAGGAAGGATAGAGTTACAAAGTTATTGATAGATGAAGGATAGAGTTACAGAGTTATTGATAAAGGAAGGATAGAGTTAGGATAGAGATAGAGATACAGAGTTATTGATAGAGGAAGGATAGAGTAACAGAGTTATTGATAGAGGAAGGATAGAGTAACAGAGTTATTGATAGAGGAAGGATAGAGTTACAGAGTTATTGATAGAGGAAGGATAGAGTTACAGAGTTATTGATAGAGGAAGGATATTGATAGAGGAAGGCTTGAGTTACAGAGTTATTGATAGAGGAAGGATAGAGTTACAGAGTTATTGATAGAGGAAGTATAGAGTTACAGAGATAAGGATGGAGGAAGGATAGAGTTACAAAGTTATTTATAGAGGAAGGATAGAGTTACAAAGTTATTGATAGAGGAATGATAGAGTTACAAAGTTTTGATAGAGGAAGGATAGAGTTACAGAGTTATTGATAGAGGAAGGATATTGATAGAGGAAGGATAGAGTTACAAAGTTATTGGTAGAGGAAGGATAGAGTTACAAAATTATTGATAGAGGAATGATAGATTTACAAAGTTTTGATAGAGGAAAGATAGATTTACAGAGTTATTGATAGAGGAAGGATAAGGTTACAAGGTTATTGATAGAGGAATGATAGAGTTACAAAGTTTTGATAGAGGAAGGATAGTGATAGAGGTATGAAAGAGTTACAGAGTTATTGATAGATGTATGAAAGAGTTACAGAGTTATTGATAGAGGAATGATAGAGTTACAGAGTTATTGATAGAGGAAGGATAGAGTTACAGAGTTATTTATAGGGAAGGATAGAGTTACAGAGTAAGTGATAGAGGAAGGATAGAGTTACAGAGTTATTGATAGAGGAAGGTTTAAGTTACAGAGTTATTAATAGAGGAAGGATAGAGTTACAGAGTTATTGATAGAGGAAGGATAGAGTTACAGAGTTATTGATAGAGGATGGATATAGTTACAGAGTTATTGATAGGGAAGGATAGAGTTACAGAGTTTTTGATAGAGGAAGGATAGAGTTACATAGTTATTGATAGAGGAAGGATAGAGTTACAGAGTTATTGATAGAGGAAGGATAGAGTTACAGAGTTATTGATAGAGGAAGGATTGAGTTACAGAGTTATTGATAGAGGAATGATAGAGTTACAGAGTTATTGATAGGGAAGGATGGAGTTACAGAGTTATTGATACAGGAAGGATAGAGTTACAGAGTTAGTGATAGAGGAAGGATATTGATAGAGGTATGAAAGAGTAACAGAGTTATTGATAGAGGATTGATAGAGTTACAAAATTTTGATAGAGGAAGGATAGAGTAACAGAGTTATTGATAGAGGAAGGATAGAGTTACAGAGTTATTGATAGAGGAAGGATAGAGTTACAGAGTTATTTATAGGGAAGGATTGAGTTACAGAGTTAGTGATAGAGTAAGGATGGAGTTACAGAGTTATTGATAGAGGAAGGTTTGAGTTACAGAGTTATTGATAGAGGAAGGATAGAATAACATATTTATTGATGGAGGAAGGATAGAGTTACAGAGTTAGTGATAGAGGAAGGATATTGATAGAGGTTTGAAAGAGTTACAGAGTTATTGATACAGGTATGAAAGAGTTACAGAGTTATTGATAGAGGATTGATAGAGTTACAAAATTTTGATAGAGGAAGGATAGAGTAACAGAGTTATTGATAGAGGAAGGATAGAGTTACAGAGTTATTGATAGAGGAAGGATAGAGTTACAGAGTTATTTATAGGGAAGGATAGAGTTACAGAGTTAGTGATAGAGGAAGGATGGAGTTACAGAGTTATTGATAGAGGAAGGATAGAGTTACAGAGTTATTGATAGAGGAAGGATAGAGTTACAGAGTTATTGATAGAGGAAGGATAGAGTTACAGAGTTATTGATAGAGGATGGATAGAGTTACAGAGTTATTGATAGGGAAGGATAGAGTTACAGAGTTAGTGATAGAGGAAGGATAGAGTTACAGAGTTAGTGATAGAGGCAGGATATTGATAGAGGTATGAAAGAGTTAAAGAGTTATTGATGGAGGTACGAAAGAGTCACAGAATATTAATAGAGGAAGGATAGAGTTACAGAGTTATTGATAGAGGAAGGATAGAGTTACAGAGTTATTGATAAAGAAAGGATAGGGTTACAAAGTAATTCATAGAGGAAGGATAGAATTACATATTTATTGATAGAGGAAGGATAGAGTTACAGAGTTAGTAATAGAGGAAGGATAGAGTTACAGAGTTATTGATAGAGGAAGGATAGAGTTAGGATAGAGATAGAGATACAGAGTTATTGATAGAGGAAGGATAGAGTAACAGAGTTATTGAAAGAGGAAGGATAGAGTAACAGAATTATTGATAGAGGAAGGATAGAGTTACAAAGTTATTGATAGATGAAGGATAGAGTTACAGAGTTATTGATAGAGGAAGGATAGAGTTAGGATAGAGATAGAGATACAGAGTAATTGATAGGGAAGGATAGAGTTACAAAGTTATTGATAGATGAAGGATAGAGTTACAGAGTTATTGATAGAGGAAGGATAGGGTTAGGATAGAGATAGAGATACAGAGTAATTGATAGGGAAGGATAGAGTTACAAAGTTATTGATAGATGAAGGATAGAGTTACAGAGTTATTGATAGAGGAAGGATAGAGTTAGGATAGAGATAGAGATACAGAGTTATTGATAGAGGAAGGATAGAGTAACAGAGTTATTGAAAGAGGAAGGATAGAGTAACAGAATTATTGATAGAGGAAGGATAGAGTTACAGAGTTATTAATAGAGGAAGGATAGAGTTACAGAATTATTGATAGGGAAGGATAGAGTTACAGAGTTATTGATAGAGGAAGGATAGAGTAAGGATAGAGATAGAGATACAGAGTTATTGATAGAGGAAGGATAGAGTAACAGAGTTATTGAAAGAGGAAGGATAGAGTAACAGAATTATTGATAAAGGAATGATAGAGTTACAGAGTTATTAATAGAGGAAGGATAGAGTTACAGAGTTATTGATAGAGGAAGGATCGAGTTACAGAGTTATTGATAGGGAAGGATAGAGTTACAGAGTTATTGATAGGGAAGGATAGAGTTACAGAGTTATTGATAGGGAAGGATAGAGTTACAGAGTTATTGATAGAGGAAGGATAATGATAGAGGAAGGTTTGAGTTACAGAGTTATTGATAGAGGAAGGATATTGATAGAGGAAGGATAGAGTTACAGAAATAATGATAGAGGAATGATAGAGTTACAAAGTTATTGATAGAGGAAGGATAGAGGTACAGAGATAATGATAGAGGAAGGATTGAGATACAAAGTTATTGATAGAGGAAGGATAGAGTTACAAAGATATTGATAGAGGAATGATAGAGCTACAAAGTTATAGATAGAGGAAGGATAGAGTTACAGAGATAATGATAGAGGAAGGATAGAGTTACAGAGTTATTGATAGAGGAAGGATATTGATAGAGTAAGGATAGAGTTACAGAGTTATTGATAGAGGAAAGATAGAGTTACAGAGTTATTGATAGAGGAAGGATATTGATAGAGGAAGGATAGAGTTACAAAGTAATTGACAGAGGAAGGACAGAGTTACAGAGTTAGTGATAGCGGAAGGATAGAGTTACAGAGTTATTGATAGAGGAAGGATAGAGTTACAGAATTATTGATAAAGGAAGGATAGGGTTACAAAGTAATTGAAAGAGGAAGGATAGAATTACATATTTATTGATAGAGGAAAGATAGAGTTACAGAGTTAGTAATAGAGGAAGGATAGGGTTACGGAGTTATTGATTGGGAAGGATAGAGTTACAGAGTTATTGATAGAGGAAGGATAGAGTTACAGAGTTATTGATAGAGGAAGGATAGAGTGACAGAGTTATTGATAGGGAATGATATAGTTACAGAGTTATTGATAGAGGAAGGGTAGAGTTACAGAGTTAGTGATAGAGGAAGGATATTGATAGAGGAAGGTTTGAGTTACAGAGTTATTGATAGAGGAAGGTTTGAGTTACAGAGTTATTGATAGAGGAAGGATAGAGTTACAGAGTTATTGATAGAGGAAGTATAGAGTTACAGAGATAATGATAGAGGAAGGATAGAGTTACAAAGTTATTGATAGAGGAAGGATAGAGTTACAAAGTTATTGATAGAGGAATGATAGAGTTACAAAGTTTTGATAGAGGAAGGATAGAGTTACAGAGTTATTGATAGAGTTACAGAGTTACTGATAGAGGAAGGATATTGATAGAGGAAGGATAGAGTTACAGAGTTATTGATAGAGGAAGGATATTGATAGAGGAAGGATAGAGTTACAAAGTTATTGATATAGGAAGGATAGATTTACAGAGTTATTGATAGAGGAAGGATGAAGTTACAGAGTTAGTGATAGAGGAAGGATATTGATAGAGGAAGGTTTGAGTTACAGAGTTATTGACAGTCTTCATGAAAACTTTTTTTGACCACTAGCTAGCCGGGCTAGTTGAGTGCCAAAATCTACTAGCCACCCAAAATTTTCACTAGCCATTGAAGAAAAATCAAAACGCTATAAAGAACCATCGTTTCCTCAGCAAGGTCCGTTGAATTCACACATATATGGAGTATACATAAAAATCGAACGAAGTTAAACGGAGAAAAAAAAAGAACTTATTTGAATCATACTCGCTAAAAGGCTGGCCGTTGCTTGCGGCGCTTGGCCAATAGTTATAAAATTTTCGTAAGAATTTTCATTTCAGTGTTCAGTCAAGATTTTTGAAATTGTTAGATATTTAAATGAACATGTTATACTCGCATATTAGTCAGTACCGTAAAATAAGCCGTCACGCCGCACTGAAAACAATGCACTGTTGTTACGGAAATATTTATCTTGTATCTTAGGACAATATTTTAATAAACAGATTTTACAGGAAAACGTTATAATATTTCATTTGAAACATGTTCAATAAAAGAAACATTTCATACTTAAACAGCATTAAAAGTTGAGACGCAACGTGTACTTTTTACGGAAAGAAGGCGGCGATTTTACCCCAAGTATAAGACGAGAAATCGCCAGCCGTCGGCAAAGTCACTAGCCAGTCGGGCTAGCTCAGCATCAAATTTTGGTAGCCCGAGGAAATATTTGGTAGCCAGGGCGGTCGGGCTAGTTTTCACGAAGACTGTATTGATAGAGGAAGGATAGAGTTTCAGAGTTATTGATAGAGGAAGGATAGAGTTACAGAGTTATTGATAGAAGAAGGAAAGAGTTACAAATTTTAACATGCCAAATCTCATAATGCTCGTATTTCAGGTAATATTTTTACTGACCCTGTTTAAACTTCTCATTCTTATTTGTTTTAATACAATTTTCTTTGGCAGATTATGGTGATGAGGGACAGGGCAGAGATCACGGTGGTGGAGGTAGACCCCCACTTGGCCTTAGAGGCAAGGACCTAGGCTTGTGGTTTGCAAAGCGCAGTAAAGCAAAGAAAGAGATAGAGGAAATACAAAAGGTGAGATGATTTTTACAGTACATGTAGTAAGCAGTATATTATCATTAACATGATGAAGATGTCAGTTTTAAAAATGAGCAATATACAAGTACATATAGTATTGTTCTATCAAGAACATACTCATGGTGCTCATACCTCAGTATTGTTCTATCAAGTACATACTCATGGTGCTCATACCTCAGTACTGTTCTATTAAGTACATACTCATGATACTCATACCTCAGTATTGTTCTATTAAGTACATACTCATGATACTCGTACCTCAGTTTTTTCTATCAAGTACATACTCATGATACTCAAACCTCAGTATTGTTCTATCAAGTACATACTCATGATACTCGCACCTCAGTATTGTTCTATCAAGTACATCATCATGATACTCGTACCTCAGTATTGTTCTATCAAGTACATACTCATGATACTCGTACCTCAGTTTTTTCTATCAAGTACATACTCATGATACTCGTACCTCAGTTTTGTTCTATCAAGTACATACTCATGATACTCGCACCTCAGTATTGTTCTATCAAGTACATACTCATGATACTCATACTTCAGTATTGTTCTATCAAGTACATACTCATGATACTCATACCTCAGTATTGTTCTATCAAGTACATACTCATGGTACTTGTACCTCAGTATTGTTCTATCAAGTACATACTCATGGTACTCATACCTCAGTATTGTTCTATCAAGTACATACTCATGGTACTTGTACCTCAGTATTGTTCTATCAAGTACATAATCATGGTACTCGTACCTCAGTATTGTTCTATCATATACATACTCATGGTACTCGTACCTCAGTATTGTTCTATCAAGTACATAATCATGGTACTCGTACCTCAGTATTGTTCTATCAAGTACATACTCATGATACTCGTACCTCAGTTTTTTCTATCAAGTACATACTCATGATACTCGTACCTCAGTATTGTTCTATCAAGTACATACTCATGATACTCGCACCTCAGTATTGTTCTATCAAGTACATACTCATGATACTCGTACTTCAGTATTGTTCTATCAAGTACATACTCATGATACTCATACCTCAGTATTGTTCTATCAAGTACATACTCATGGTACTTGTACCTCAGTATTGTTCTATCAAGTACATACTCATGGTACTCATACCTCAGTATTATTCTATCAAGTACATACTCATGGTACTTGTACCTCAGTATTGTTATATCAAGTACATAATCATGGTACTCGTACCTCAGTATTGTTCTATCATATACATACTCATGGTACTCGTACCTCAGTATTGTTCTATCAAGTACATAATCATGGTACTCGTACCTCAGTATTGTTCTATCAAGTACATACTCATGATACTCGTACCTCAGTATTGTTCTATCATGTACATAATCATGGTACTCGTACCTCAGTATTGTTCTATCAAGTACATAATCATGGTACTCATACCTCATTATTGTTCTATCAAGTGCATGCTCATGATACTCAACCTCAGTATTGTTCTATCAAGTACATACTCATGGTACTCATACCTCAGTATAGTTCTATCAGGTACATACTCATGATACTCGTACCTCAGTATTGTTCTATCAAGTACATAATCATGGTACTCATACCTCAGTATTTTTCTATCAAGTACATACTCATGGTACTCATACCTCAGTATAGTTCTATAAAGTACATAATCATGGTACTCGTACCTCAGTATTGTTCTATCAAGTACATACTCATGATACTCATACCTCAGTATTGTTCTATCAAGTACATACTCATGGTACTTGTACCTCAATATTGTTCTATCAAGTACATACTCATGATACTCATACCTCAGTATTGTTCTATCAAGTACATACTCATGATACTCGTATTTCAGTATTGTTCTATCAAGTATATACTCATGGTACTGGTACCTCAGTTTTGTTCTATCAAGTACATACTCATGGTACTTGTACCTCAGTATTGTTCTATCAAGTACATACTCATTATACTCATACCTCAGTATTGTTCTATCAAGTACATACTCATGATACTCGCACCTCAGTATTGTTCTATCAAGTACATCATCATGATACTCGTACCTCAGTATTGTTCTATCAAGTACATACTCATGATACTCGTACCTCAGTTTTTTCTATCAAGTACATACTCATGATACTCGTACCTCAGTTTTGTTCTATCAAGTACATACTCATGATACTCGCACCTCAGTATTGTTCTATCAATTACATACTCAAGATACTCGTACTTCAGTATTGTTCTATCAAGTACATACTCATGATACTCATACCTCAGTATTGTTTATCAAGTACATACTCATGGTACTTGTACCTCAGTATTTTTCTATGCAGTACATACTCATGGTACTCATACCTCAGTATTGTTCTATCAAGTACATACTCATGGTACTTGTACCTTCGTATTGTTCTGTCAACTACATAATCATGGAACTCGTACCTCAGCATTGTTCTATCATGTACATACTCATGGTACTCATACCTCAGTATAGTTCTATCAGGTACATACTCATGATACTCGTACCTCAGTATTGTTCTATCAAGTACATAATCATGGTACTCATATCTCAGTATTGTTCTATCAAGTACATACTCATGGTACTCATACCTCAGTATAGTTCTATAAAGTACATAATCATGGTACTTGTACCTCAGTATTGTTCTATCAAGTACATACTCATGATACTCATACCTCAGTATTGTTCTATCAAGTACATACTCATGGTACTTGTACCTCAATATTGTTCTATCAAGTACATACTCATGATACTCATACCTCAGTATTGTTCTATCAAGTACATACTCATGATACTCGTACCTCAGTATTGTTCTATCAAGTACATACTCATGGTACTGGTACCTCAGTATTGTTCTATCAAGTACATACTCATGGTACTTGTACCTCAGTTTTGTTCTATCAAGTACATACTCATGGTACTTGTACCTCAGTATTGTTCTATCAAGTACATACTCATGATACTCATACCTCAGTATTGTTCTATCAAGTACATACTCATGATACTCGTACCTCAGTATTGTTCTATCAAGTAAATACTCATGGTACTCGTACCTCAGTATTTTTCTATCAAGTACATACTCATGGTACTTGTACCTCAGTATTGTTCTATCAAGTAAATACTCATGGTACTTGTACCTCAGTATTGTTCTATCAAGTACATACTCATGGTACTCATACCTCAGTATTGTTCTATCAAGTACATACTCATGATACTCGTACCTCAGTTTTGTTCTATCAAGTACATAATCATGATACTCGTACTTCAGTTTTGTTCTATCAAGTACATAATCATGGTACTCGTACCTCAGTATTGTTCTATCAAGTACATACTCATGATACTCGTACCTCAGTATTGTTCTATCAAGTACATACTCATGGTACTTGTACCTCAATATTGTTCTATCAAGTACATACTCATGATACTTGTACCTCAGTTTTTTCTATCAAGTACATACTCATGATACTCATACCTCAGTATTGTTCTATCAAGTAGTCATACTCATGATACTCGTACTTCAGTTATTGTTCTATCAAGTACATGCTCATGATACTCGTACTTCAGTATTGTTCTATCATGTACATAATCATGATACTCATACCTCAGTATTGTTCTATCAAGTACATACTCATGATACTCATACTTCAGTATTGTTCTATCATGTACATAATCATGATACTCATACCTCAGTATTGTTCTATCAAGTACATACTCATGATACTCGTACTTCAATATTGTTCTATCAAGTACATAATCATGATACTCGCACCTCAGTATTGTTCTATCATGTACATACTCATGATACTTGATCTCAGTTTTGTTCTATCAAATACATACACATGGTACTCGTACCTCAGTATTGATCTATCAAAACTTCATAAATTTAGATCACATACTCTTCTATAGTAGTACAATGTGTTTGAATATAATTTCCAAACATGTTTGTTAACACGAATCTCGCATTTTGATTGGTCCAAAATACACGTTCATACCCCAATGAACATGAAAAAATACCGGATGAGCTTGAACTACTTTCATCAAAATCATTCAGTGTTGCTAAGATCGGCTTTTGAATGATACAAATGCAAAAACAAACATATTTTTGTGAACAGTATAGCCCTAAGATATAAAAACAATTTCAGAATTAATGAAAATTGTATGACAATTTTGATGATGTACCGGTGTACGCGGTTTTTATGTACAGCGTTTTTCGGTTGCTAAGCGCCTGTTTTTGAAGTCCCATAGACCATATTCCCTGTCCTTAAAGTTTAACGATAGACAGAAAATGAAGTAAAATCAAAAGAGAAACTGAATCTCCCATCTATTTTCTTCAGAATTACAATGCCATCGAAACACAGTATTCGGATCAAGCATCCCGTGTTTGAAATTTTCCAGTGGCTGACGAATGTCAATCTGCAAAAGTTATGAATGAGAACTTCAAGAGGACCAAGATCACTGTTTCAAACAATTTCTATGAGATTAATAGAATCTATCCCCAGACGTGATCAGGGAAAAGGAAATCCAACCCGAGTGTCCAGGATTTGCTTGTACCACGACGAGGCTTGCCGAGTCGTGGACAAAGGCAAATTCTGGACACGAGGGTTGGATTTCCGTGTCCCTGATCACATCTGGGGATTGATTATTTTTCTCCCATTGTCTAAAAGCGCTCAAAAATGAGATTTTATGTAATCTTTTTCATATTTTAATCGGCAAACGCATCAATCATGTATGACGTCACAGTTGACGTAACAGTCAAAAGGCACGTGAAAATGTTATCTTACCCCATAGGGGTAAGACAAGGATATCTTTTTCCAGCGTTTCAATGGATATCCCAGTCCACAGTGGGAGAAACAATCGTTCTCAACCTATGAATTATTGAAACTAGAGTCTTTCCTAGTGATGTATTTTCACTGAGATAAAGAATTTAGAACAAAATATTATCAGTGAACGGGAAATGAGAGATCAAAAGACGGCGACCTACCTCGGCCTCGATTAGGATACAGTATTGTCTTGAATTTTCACAATTAACTTGACATTATGAAATAACTAAATCCAAGGAAGATATTCTGATACCAATAGATCATAATCATGCCGTTTTCTGCAAGTATTAGATCTATAAGTACAGAGAATCTGTCTGTATAAACTCCCAGCTCCTCTGTGTACTATCCAAACACATAACTACGATGTCAGGCGACCTTGAACTTGAACTGCAGAACGCGTCATGAAAAAGCTACGTTATATCATCTGATGATGTAATGAAATGGTAAAATGGGGCTCCAGATGGGGAACAAATATTTTTGACACATTTGTGGCTTTTAACTAGCTATGTATACATTATTTCTATTTTGTTTGGGAACTAGTTCGCCTAAAGGCGCTACAGAGTTGATATTTTCATACACAATGTACTAAATTACTTAGTCTAATTTCTTGAGTATATTTGTGAAATTTGGGATAAATTGGGGTTTGGAAATTATAAGAATTGACTGTTCAATTTTGACAGTTTATTGGAGCATCACAAATTTTGTGTAAAACCGCTTTCTACTCTACGCGGTTTTACACAATTTGTGATGCGACAAGCCAAAGTTCATACTCCAATAAACTGTCAAAATTGAACAGTCAATTCTTAATTAAACAGAAAACATATAAATCAAAATATCATGAATATAGAGAACAATTTTGGCAGTCCTGAAATTTAAAATAGAAGAAATCTCTTTCTATGCAAAAAAAGAAAAATAAAACTCATAATAATTCACTCCCAGATTGTCACTCTTTTAAATGTGGGAGTTTGAATGAAAGTGTACCTCCTGCTTTCTTTTTCATCTAGACCCCTCCCGGTAGAGAAGAACATACACTGCCCCAAAAATTTATCATGATGTTCAGTACTTTAGATTTATATTTTAAGCATCAATACAATTTTTGTACTCTACCAGAAGCCGGTCATAACACTGGGAGGACAAGAGGCAAATATCCGGAGATTGCTGGATGACATCAACACCTCAGATAATGTGCCGCCCCAGCCTGAAATCTCAGGAGCCCCGATAGCGGGACAAGGGGCAGAGGGGTAAGGGAAAAATATGTAATTTAACTACATGTTGATTTAATTAAATGTTATGTTATTAATAACCTCTACTTACATGTCAAAAGTGTATGTGATACCTTATTCCCTGTTGTCAGATCTCATTCTTGTCTTCATGAAAAATTACAAGCCTGGCTCCCAGGACTACCAGAAATTGTACTTGGCTAGGAAAAATTGTTTAACTAACTATATTATTGGTCAGTAAAAATTGTTTAACTAACTATATTATTGGCCAGAAAAAATTGTTTAATTAACTATATTATTGGCCAGTAAAAATTGTTTAACTAACTATATTATTGGCCAATAAAATTGTCCTCTGTTTATTTGCAAAAAAGATAATTTTCATGAACTTCAAGGCTCGTTCATAAATATGCATTTCTTATTACAGCTTAATTGGAGAACTCTATGACAAAGCCATTATATTCCTAGGAATTAATAGAAAATGTGCTGGTTTTAATGTTAGCTTGTAATGTCAATGAAAATATAGTTTTAAGCTCGCCGGGACGAAAGTCCGAAGAGCTAATGTCATACCCTCAGCGTTGTATTTTCAGATCATGGTATGACGAAGCTCCCCGACCACAGACTGCCCGACACGATCATCGATCACATAGACATAGAAACACTCGACCAAATACAGCAATCGGAAACAGGACATCATCGGGATATACAGATAACATGGATGAAGATTACGCCCATGTAGGTTTATCGTTAGTATACCAGTGTGGAATCTTCATGCCTGCTTTAGATAATGACCATGAGTCGAGGGAAATACGAAAACAAAATTAATAGTTTCTGAATTTTAACAAAAAAATTGATGGCCACAGTTTTGTTTTGTGAGCGTTACTTTCTTCAAATAATCAAAAGACAACAAAATTAACGAGGTGATTTTTAGCATTAAAGTCTTTTTAAAAAACTTTCAATTTTGTGAAGTGCATGCTAAATCATTTGCTTAGATCCTGAAACAAATGAGTGAACTTTTCGTTTGACTGTGCCTTTAATACTGGCTGTTGTGTATAATCTTAGGATGGTAATAAAGCCAGATCAAACGTTGCCATGGAAATGACTGATATGAAAGAGGAGACAATGGAGGGAGTACCAGATCTAGAGGAACTCATCAAAATGGAGAAGGAGGAAATGGACGTATTATTCAAAGATGAAATGGTTGATGGTTGGTTTTCATTCCATCTTCACTTGCTTACTTCATTCATCTATATTTCCCTCAACTCTTCCCCTCTTTCTAATTTCTTTTTTTCCCTTTTGCATGCTTCATCCATCTACATATGGAACAGATATGCAGATCTATACAGTCATGCTATACGCGAAGAAAAATTAAATGTCTATATGCAGATCTATACATGCTATACGCAAAGAAAAATTAAATGTCTATATGCAGATCTAAACGTGCTATTCACGAAGAAAAATTAAATGTCTATATGCAGATCTATACATGCTATACGCAAAGAAAAATTAAATGTCTATATGCAGATCTATACATGCTATACGCAAAGAAAAATTAGATGTCTATATGCAGATCTATACATGCTATACGCAAAGAAAAATTAAATGTCTATATGCAGATCTATACATGCTATACGCAAAGAAAAATTAGATGTCTATATGCAGATCTATACATGCTATACGCAAAGAAAAAATAAATGTCTATATGCAGATCTGTACATGCTACATGCAAGAAAAAATAAAAGTCTATATGAGCCGTCCCATAGGAAAACCAACAATATGGCAAAATTTTGATTATTTTGGTTTTTCACATTTTCAAAAAATATGTTATTTTCCGATCATTTTGATACCCAATATATAACTATATTGAAAGAAATGATCTATCAAAACAGACTTTGAAATTAGTATAGTAGCTAGCTACGACGCAAAATTATTTGACGTCATGACGTTCTTATTGTGTGGGCATTTGAAACTAGTACGTGACTCATTTCAAGTGTGCAGCTAATCAGTATTTCTATATATTTAAATTAAGATTTGTTCGTTTTCAAGCGACCATGCACTTATTTCTGCAAGAAATACTTTTAAAAAGCTTATCAATCAAATTGGATGGACAAAAGACCCGGGGATAATAACCGGGATAATGTACATTGGTACTCATGAATACTTTTACACTTACATAGGGTTTTGCTGTGGTTGCTGCAACTAGCTTTATATAATTGTGCAATTCCCAAAACCAGCATCTTGATTTAGGAAATTATTACTTTTTAAAAACCAGTTTGCTTAATTTTTTCCAAAATTTTCTCGGAGGCCCACGAACCCCTACTAACGAGGAGGGGAAAACATCCTTCCATACTATCCCCCACTCGGCATTTTGAGTCTAGCAAATTCATCATCCAAATTTAAAAAAAACAAAAATGCCTGCCAGTGGTCCCATACCCCAGCAATTGATGTTCTGGGTCCACCTCTTCTGCAAACGTACACATCGAAAACACCCTAGCTACGCCCCTGCAGGTATTTTGTCTGTCCTTTTTAGTCAATTTTCTTATATTTTGGAGTCCCAGTCCCATATTGGCTTATACAAGTATTCTATACATTTGACTTTTTAGTCCCCTACCGGCAACGCCGAAGGGGACTCTTAGTTTCCTCTCGGTCTGTCTGTCAGTCTGTCCGTCTGTCCGTCTGTCCGAATATCAGTTTTCCGGACTTTTTTCTGCAACGGATGGAGATATTCAGATGAAATTTGATACACAGCTTGGTCTTGGATAGTTACAGAGCAAGTTTAACTTTCGTCACGCTTGACCTATTTTTCGAGGAGTTATGCCCCTTGATGACTTGGAAAATTCAGTTTTTGTCAGTTTTCCGGACTTTTTTCTGCAACGGATGAAGATATTTAGATGAAAATTGATACACAGCTTGGTCTTGGATAGTTACAGAGCAAGTTTAACTTTCGTCACGCTTGACCTATTTTTCGAGGAGTTATGCCCCTTGATGACTTGGAAAATTCAGTTTTTTTTCAGTTTTCCGGACTTTTTTCTGCAACGGATGGAGATATTAAGATGAAATTTGATACACAGCTTGGTCTTGGATAGTTACAGAGCAAGTTCAACTTTCGTCACGCTTGACCTATTTTTCGAGGAGTTATGCCCCTTGATGACTTGGAAAATTCAGTTTTTGTCAGTTTTCCGGACTTTTTTCTGCAACGGATGGAGATATTAAGTAGAAATTTGATACACAGGTTGGTCTTGGATAGTTACAGAGCAAGTTTAACTTCCGTCACGCTTGACCTATTTTTCGAGGAGTTATGCCCCTTGATGTCTTGGAAGATTCAGTTTTTTTCAGTTTTCCGGACTTTTTTCTGCAACGGATGGAGATATTCAGATGAAATTTGATGCACATCTTAGTCTTGGATATTTACAGAGCAAGTTTAACTTTCGTCACGCTTGACCTATTTTTCGAGGAGTTTTGCCCCTTGATGACTTGGGAAATTAAGTTTTTTCAGTTTTCCGGACTTTTTTCTGCAACGGATGAAGATATTCAGATGAAATTTGATACACAGCTTGGTCTTGAATAGTTACAGAACAAATTGACTTTTGTCACGCTTGACCTATTTTTCAAGGAGTTATGCCCCTTGATGACTTGGAAATTCAGTTTTGGTCGGGTTTCCGGACTTTCGTCTGTAACAAATAGAGATATTCAAAGTGAAATTTGATACCCAGCTTGGTCTTGGATAGTTGCAAGGCAGGTTTGACTTTCGTCACGCTTGACCAATTTTTCGAGGAGTTATGCCCCTTGATGATTTGCAAAATTTAGTTTTTGTCAGTTTTCCAGACTTTTTACTGCAACAAATAGAGATATGCAAGTAAATTTTGATACTCAGCTGAGAGTTGGATAGTTACAGAGCAAGTCTGACATTTGTCACGCTTGACCTATTTTTCCAAAAGTTATACCCTTTGATGACTTGCACAATTCAATTGTTGTCAGTTTTCCTGACTTTTTCCTGCAACAAATAAAACTCATATATGTTTAATTGAAGAGAAATTCATTGGCAGAGTTGCAGGACATAGATATATGCCACCGGTAGGGGACTATATCGCTCAGCGATCATAACATTTTCTAACTTTCTTTTTTTATAAATGAAAGTGAATTAATGCGCTTACTTTCATTTATGAAATGGAAAGTTAAAAAAAGACACAATTCAAAAACAGAAACAGTTGTAATATTATAAAGGAGGATATGTCATATGCGCTAAATTCATGAATTCCTTAATAAGGCCATTGGTTAAATGTTTAATATGCTAAATTATCCTTGCGATGAAATAAGTATACACAATAAAAACATTTCAAATACAGTGGCTGGGTGAAGAGTTGTGTATGTGGGGAGAGGGGGGGGGGGGCGGTTGAGGGGACAATGACTAGCATTGTTACTGAAAACTTATCAATGTAATGAACTTTTTTAGGCCAAAATCGGAAAAGTCGCCCCTCAGCAATGGGGGCATTTGATTATACACTTAAAGAATTCAACTCTGATGTTTTCAATTTGCTTTTAGGGATGGTGTATATTTACATTCTTTGCTTGAAAAAAAATTAAAAATTCCCATTGGCGGACTGAAACACCCCCTAGGAATAATTACAAAATTTGAAAAATACGAGCATTATGGAAGAGTGCAGTTGAACTGCTCTTATAATACGTTATTCTGTCTGAACGATGTTAACACTTATTAAAAGTATAGTATCTACATTTGAATACTATTTTCCCTCGGAACAGCCCCTCCTTTTGATAGATTACTACGGCTTTACCCTGGACATGATCGGTTCAAGGTCAGGAGATCCAATTTTTGAGACCAATAATTGCTATCCAAACTTAAAATGCTGAAATCCCGATATCGAGAGTGTTATGATTATCTATACAATATTTGTCTAGTAGAATGATAGAGTCTACAATGAAAGTTATAAAAATACATCATTTAACTAAAACTTAAAAACCATATAAAGATGATTATTACCACTGCCGGACGTTACAGGGATGTTAGCGTAGGTATGCACTATACTTTCCCCTTGAAATAATCATGAGTGCTTTAATTAAAACCCCCTCTTCCCCTTTCTTTAAAACAAGAAATGTTCTAGTTTAATTTACATTTGTAATTTGCGTTACGTTTGAACAATAAAAGAATACAACCTGTATTAAAGGTACGGTGTCCCTGAAAATTAATTTTACAAAATTTTATGGTGCAAATTTTTTCTTTGTGAACATATGAAAGTGTGCATTTAAATAGTCATTTCGAATTTGGGGTAAGCAGCTTTTATTCATTCCACTAGCGCCACCTACAATATATTGAGTTTTTACTACATGTATTAGGGTATATGGAGATTTAATTTTACAAATTGGACAATTTTATAGTCGTTACTGCATATTCAAATAAAACTTTTTTATGGCTCCTTTTTCCTCTATCTAGATCCTTCCGAATTTTTAGTTTTCAATGAAATTTATTTTCATTTACTTTTAGCCCTAACAAGTGCCTAAGTATGTAACTTAAATAGACGTGTCAAGTACCTGTATACTGCACTGGGTCATTATTATTTTTTCCATAATAATCTTCAGTATTCAGTGTAAATAAAAAAAAACCGACGACAAAATCCGAACCATAAATGTTGCTATGTGAAATTTGCATCTCTTGAGATATAGCATGACCCCCCCCCCCAAATTTACAAATCTAAACAATATTACTTCATATTTTCACAAAATCGGACTGATTACGAAAAAAAAAAAAAAGAACAGCGTTGAATCTCGCCGTATATTTTTCGAGATTTTCTTTAAAATGCGTAGATGATAACAAGTTTTTATCGCTTAAGAAAAGCACCCTAAACCGCGAGTTTACATTCGTGCTACACGTGGCTATTTCTAGTATTGTTACGATATTTACTGTGAAGAAAGTTAGTGATTTATATTATGGACATTGTCATGATATAGGAAAACATAGCCAGTCTAATCGGGATCTCATTATTATCGTATCATCAAAGTTCCATGTGAAATGTTTAGTCGCGCGGACAAAAGTTTAAAATATTGAGGGAAAAAAATACAACAAAAACAAAGAAGCATAGATCTATAAGCCCTGCGTCCTATTGTCTTTTATCATTGATAGAAATTATTGTAAAATTAAATCATTTCTACGAGATACGCTAAGAGTCCTTTTCATGACGTTTTGACGTCGTGAACACGTGATAAACTTTTGGAAAAGACGAAACAAAGCGACGTAAAAATGCGCGTAATCGATGACGTCGTTTGTGCAGCGATTTCTCTGTGACGTAATTATTGCCACATTGTTGGTTTTCCTATGGGACGGCTCATATGCAGATCAATACATGCTATATGCAAATGAAAATTAAATGTCTATATAAAAATCTATACATGCTATACGCAAAGAAAAATTAAATGTCTATATGCAGATCTATACATGCTATACGCAAATAAAAATTAAATGTCTAAATGCAGATCTATACATGCTATACGCAAAGAAAAATTAAATGTCTATATGCAGATCTATACAAGTCATGCTATACGCAAAGAAAAATTAAATGTCTATATGCAGATCTATACATGCTATACGCAAAGAAAAAATAAAAGTCTATATGCAGATCTATACATGCTATACGCAAAGAAAAAATAAATGTCTATATGCAGATCTGTACATGCTACATGCAAAGAAAAAATAAAAGTCTATATGCAGATCAATACATGCTATATGCAAATAAAAATTTAATGTCTATTAAAAAATCTATACATGCTATACACAAAGAAAAATTAAATGTCTATATGCAGATCTATACATGCTATACGCAAATGAACATTTAATGTCTATATGCAGAACTATATTTGCTATACACAAAGAAAAATTAAATGTCTATATGCAGATCTATACATGCTATACGCAAATGAACATTTAATGTCTATATGCAGAACTATATTTGCTATACACAAAGAAAAATTAAATGTCTATATGCAGATCTATACATGCTATACGCGAAGAAAAAATAAATGTCTATATGCAGATCTGTACATGCTACATGCAAAGAAAAAATAAAAGTCTATATGCAGATCAATACATGCTATATGCAAATAAAAATTAAATGTCTATATAAAAATCTATACATGCTATAGGCAAATAAAAATTAAATGTCTATATGCAGATCTATACATGCTATACGCAAAGAAAAATTAAATGTCTATATGCAGATCTATACATGCTATACGCGAAGAAAAATTAAATGTCTATATGCAGATCTGTACATGCTATACGCAAAGAAAAATTTAATGTCTATATGCAGATCTAAACATGCTATATGCAAATAAAAATTAAATGTCTATAAAAAAATCTATACATGCTATACGCAAAGAAAAATTAAATGTCTATATGCAGATCTATACATGCTATACATGAAGAAAAAATAAATGTCTATATGCAGATCTTTACATGCTATACGCAAATAAACATTTAATGTCTATATGCAGAACTATATTTGCTATACACAAAGAAAAATTAAATGTCTATATGAAGATCTATACATGCTTTACGCAAAGAAAAATTAAATGTCTATATGCAGATCTATACATGCTATACGCAAATAAGAATTAAATGTCTGTACTACGTGTATAATAGTAGTCATGCTGACTGCTGACGTAGGTTCATGAATGTCCGACTTTTCCCTTACATTGGAAAATGGATTTGTTCTATGTATAATTCAATATTTAAATCTCATAAAATAGAGTGATATCATTCATAAATAAAGAAACAAAACTTGTCATCTTTGCCTTTAGAGCTTTGATTTCAAAGTCAGAGGTCAAGGTCACAAATGTTGATTATATTAAGAAGAAAATATTCTTTTTCATACTTCTTCTTTCTTGTCTACAATTCCTTAGCTTCTTATTTTTGCCAATTACCTGCAGGTTAAAGGATTTTTCATTAATTAAAACACACAAATTAAAAAAGTCTCAATATCTTCACTTTACAATTATTAATTGACGCTGTGCTGTCGTATGATTATCAAGTTTGATGGATCGTCCTACGATGTAGACATTGATTTGATGAATTTCATTCCAGAGTTTGAGGATGTATCATCTAGTAAATACAGTAAAGATGAACAAGTGGACGAAAAGTTATCAAAAGAAGCTGAAACTAAATGGTCAAATAAAAAATATTCAAAAATGATGGATTTTCGGAAAAAATTACCTTCATATAGTATGAAGCATGTACGTATATTCTCAATATTTAATATAAAAAAAATGTTATAGTAACTGTTAGCTCTTCATACACAAAATATACTAATCAAAGATTGGAGAGCAGAATGATTTTGTTCTGTCTGATTGTACATGTAGTACTACATGTATGTCTATGAATTTTGGTCTGATTGTACATGTAGTACTACATGTATGTCTATGAATTTTGGTCTGATTGTACATGTAGTACTACATGTATGTCTATGAATTTTGGTCTGATTGTACATGTAGTACTACATGTTTGTCTATGAATTTTGGTCTGATTGTACATGTAGTACTACATGTATGTCTATGAATTTTGGTCTGATTGTACATGTAGTACTACATGTATGTCTATGAATTTTGGTCTGATTGTACATGTAGTACTACATGTACATGTATGTCTATGAATTTTGGTCTGATTGTACATGTAGTACTACATGTATGTCTATGAATTTTGGTCTGATTGTACATGTAGTACTACATGTATGTCTATGAATTTTGGTCTGATTGTACATGTAGTACTACATGTATGTCTATGAATTTTGGTCTGATTGTACATGTAGTACTACATGTATGTCTATGAATTTTGGTCTGATTGTACATGTAGTACTACATGTATGTCTATGAATTTTGGTCTGATTGTACATGTAGTACTACATGTATGTCTATGAGTTTTGTTTGTCATCTGAAAACTTAACCTTGAACATAACTTTTGAACTGTAATTGATACATGCAGCTAGGAATTTCAATAATGATATTTTCCTATGTTTTTGCTTAATGAAAAGGCCCAACTTAACAATATCCAGGTCTGACTTTTTGAACTTAACTTAGTTTGGGCTTAGTCAAGACACAGACAAAAAAAAAAGAAAAAAAAAAAAAAGAAGTTGTGGATTTTTGCATTTGATGCTTTTGATGAGGACATCATGCTTTCAGAAATATTGGAAAGTGGAAATTTTTGGAAATCATTACCAAAAAGTCTAAAATTGCTCCTGATTAAAGATCATTGACTAAATGTCAAATATCATACATGTCAGAACAAAAGTACTGATATCTTATGAACCCCTGAACATGCTGAATGACACATATGTACATGTATTTGAAGATACACGTTTACAAAGAAAGCACCTTATGTATCTGTCCTTTAAAAAAAGCAATAATCGGGTCTCATTTCAGCAAATAATAGATATGGTAGAGTCTAACAAAGCTATAGTGATAAGTGGTGAAACTGGCTGCGGGAAAACTACTCAAGTTCCACAGTTTATACTGGACCATTACATAGAGCAGGGTAAAGGCTCCGAGTGTAGAGTTATATGTACACAACCCAGGAGAATTAGTGCCGTCTCTGTAAGTATGTTATAGGTACTGGACCATTACATAGAGCAGGGTAAAGGCTCTGAGTGTAGAGTTATATGTACACAACCCTGGAGAATTAGTGCCGTATCTGTAAGTATGTTATAGGCACCGGACCATTACATAGAGCAGGGTAAAGGCTAGAGTTATACATGTATGTACACAACCCAGGAGAATTAGTGCCATCTCCGTTAGTATGTTATAGGTACTGGACCATTACATAGAGCAGGGTAAAGGCTCTGAGTGTAGAGTTATATGTACACAACCCAGGAGAATTAGTGCCGTCTCCATTAGTATGTTATAGGTACTGGACCATTACATAGAGCAGGGTAAAGGCTAGAGTTATACATGTATGTACACAACCCAGGAGAATTAGTGCCGTCTCCGTTAGTATGTTATAGGTACTGGACCATTACATAGAGCAGGGTAAAGGCTCTGAGTGTAGAGTTATATGTACACAACCCAGGAGAATTAGTGCCGTCTCCATTAGTATGTTATAGGTACTGGACCATTACATAGAGCAGGGTAAAGGCTCCGAGTGTAGAGTTAAATGTACACAACCCAGGAGAATTAGTGCCGTCTCCGTTAGTATGTTATAGGTACTGGACCATTACATAGAGCAGGGTAAAGGCTCTGAGTGTAGAGTTATATGTACACAACCCTGGAGAATTAGTGCCGTATCTGTAAGTATGTTATAGGCACCGGACCATTACATAGAGCAGGGTAAAGGCTCTGAGTGTAGAGTTATATGTACACAACCCTGGAGAATTAGTGCCGTATCTGTAAGTATGTTATAGATACTGGACCATTACATAGAGCAGGGTAAAAGCTCTGAGTGTAGAGTTATATGTACACAACCCTGGAGAATTAGTGCCGTATCTGTAAGTATGTTATAGGCACCGGACCATTACATAGAGCAGGGTAAAGGCTCTGAGTGTAGAGTTATACATGTATGTACACAACCCAGGAGAATAAGTGCCGTCTCTGTAAATATGTTGTAGGTAGACTTTGGAAAATCCTATTTACTACATGTATTTATGACTTCAAGGGAAAATACGTCTTATTTCATGTATCCTATCTTAGTTTGGACACAGAAACGGATGGATTGAAAATGATCTTATTATGATAAGGGGAACTTATTTTAAGTCTTCGAATTTGCATGTTTCAGTGACACAACAATGTAACGTTATATATTAATTTTTTTCTCCTTCAAGTTAAATTCGGTATTTTAACAAAATGTACGAACAGCTCTTGAAAAAATGTATGAATTTACATGTAGGTCTGCAGTGACATTTTATACAGTCATGATAATATACTACATATGCTTTTTATTATCATTTTTATTGAATTACATGACTGTACATATTTTCTTTGTTCCTGTTCATTAAAGCAATTTTAACACATATTACATCAATTTTTAGCTCACCTCGACGAAGTTGAGTGAGCTTATGCTACTACCCCAACACGTCCGCATCTGTGTCCGCGTCCGTGTCCGCGTCCGGTTAAGAAGTTTGGGGTAGCTCAGTATCTGACAAAGTACTAATGCTACAGTAACCAAACTTGCACAAGTGATTCATCTTTGGATGCTGAGATGAACCCATGCATCGGATGCAGCATCTGACCTACATTTTCCGCTTGAGTGACTTGGTTCAGAAGTTTGGGGTAGCTCAGTATCTGACAAAGTACTAATGCTACAGTAACCAAACTGGCACAAGTGATTCATCTTTGGATGCTGAGGTGAACCCATGCATCGTATGCAGCATCTGACCTACATTTTCCGCTTGAGTGACTTGGATAAGAAGTTTGGGGTAGCTCAGTATCTGACAAAGTACTGATGCTACAGTAACCAAACTTGCACAAGTGATTCATCTTTGGATGCCGAGATGGATCCATGCATCGGATGCAGCATCTGACTTACTTATTCCGCTTGAGTGATTTTGCCTTTAAAAGCCAATATTGAGCAAAGTATAAGTGCTACAAATACCAAACTTGCTTATTGGATGTATCATTGATCAAACTTTCATGTAATGACCATGACCTACTTTTTCCGCTTGAGTGATTTTGCCTTTAAAAGCCAATATTGAGCAAAGTATAAGTGCTACATGTACCAAACTTACATATTGGATGTATCTTTGATCAATCTTTCATGTAATGACCTTGACCTACTTTTTCCGCTTGAGTGATTTTGCTCTATAAAGCCAATATTGAGCAAAATATAACTGCTACATGTACCAAACTTGCATATATGATTTATTTTTGATCAAACTTTCATAAAATGGCCTTGACCTACTTTTTCTGCTTGAGTGATTTTGCCTTTAAAAGCCAATATTGAGCAAAGTATAAGTGCTACATGTACCAAGCTTACATATTGGATGTATCTTTGATCATTTTCTCATAAAATGAAATTTACCTGCTTTTTCCGCTTGAATGATTTTGCCTTTAAAAGCCAATATACATGTATTTAGAAATATGTTTGAATTGAATTTTGCTGCCACAAGGTGAGCTTCGTAATCTGTGATTACCTATGTTTAGCTCACCTCGACGAAGTTGAGTGAGCTTATGCTATACCCCCGCGCATCCGCGTCCGTGTCCACGTCCGGTTAAGAAGTTTGGGGTAGCTCAGTTTTGGCAAAGTACTGATGCTACAGTAACCAAACTTGCACAAGTGATTCATCTTTGGATGCTGAGATGAACCCATGCATCGGATTTCTGCGTCTGACCTACATTTTCCGCTTGAGTGACTTGGTTCAGAAGTTTGGGGTAGCTCAGTATCTGACAAAGTACTGATGCTACATTAACCAAACTGGCACAAGTGATTCATCTTTAGGATGCTGAGGTGAACCCATGCATCGTATGCAGCATCTGACCTACATTTTCTGCTTGAGTGACTTGGATAAGAAGTTTGGGGTAGCTCAGTATCTGACAAAGTACTAATGCTACAGTAACCAAACTTGCACCAGTGATTCATCTTTGGATGCCGAGATGGATCCATGCATCAGGATGCAGCATCTGACCTACTTATTCCACTTGAGTGATTTTGCTTTTAAAAGCCAATATTGAGCAAAGTATAAGTGCTACATGTACCAAACTTGCATATTGGATATATCTTTGATCAAACTTTCATAAAATGACCTTGACCTACTTTTTCCGCTTGAGTGATTTTGCCTTTAAAAGCCATTATTGAGCAAAGTATAAGTGCTACATATACAAAACTTGCTTATTGGATGTATAATTGATCAAACTTTCATGTAATGACCATGACCTACTTTTTCCGCTTGAGTGATTTTGCCTTTAAAAGCCAATATTGAGCAAAGTATAAGTACTAAATGTACCAAACTTGCATATATGATTTATTTTTGATCAAACTTTCATAAAATGGCCTTAACCTACTTTTTCTGCTTGAGTGATTTTGCCTTTAAAAGCCAATATTGAGCAAAGTATAAGTGCTACATGAACCAAACTTACGTATTGGATGTATCTTTGATCATTCTTTCATAAAATGACCTTGACCTACTTTTTCCGCTTGAGTGATTTTGCCTTTAAAAGCCAATATTGAGCAAAGTATAAGTGTTTCATGTACCAAACTTGCATATTGGATGTATCTTTGATCAAACTTTCATAAAATGAAATTTACCTACTTTTTCCGCTTGAATGATTTTGCCTTTAAAAGCCAATATACATGTATTTAGAAATATGTTTGAATTGAATTTTGCTGCCAGGAGGTGAGCTTAGTAATCTGTGATTACCTATGTTTCCTTATACATGTATTTCATTACTAGGTGGCAGAGAGAGTTGCTGATGAAAGAGGCGAGTCTATTTCTAACTCTGTTGGATACTCCATCAGACTTGAAAGGTAGGAGAAGACCATTGAAGAAAATATATTCTTTTAAGTCCGCTGGAGTACCCTCTTTGAAAAATGTTAAAATACCCCCCCCCCCAAAAAAAAATAATAAAATCAATGAATAAAAAACACACATGTACACAAACATTCATTCTACCATCTAAAAAAATCAAAGAATTTAATACATGTATTTCGAACAAAATAAAGTACCTTTTGAATATTTACTCGAGATTTCTAAATCCATCACCCATCCTTGAAAAAAAATAAACCATGAGGTTTTTTCGGCAATTCCAGAGAGTCACCCCCCCCCCCCCCCCATCCCGAAATTCCTGATTTATCGCCATTCAGAAAATGTGAAGGGTAAAAAAGTATTGCCAATTGCTTAGTTGTAAATCTGTTAATGAACATATGCCTGATATCTTATTTTTGTCTGCTCTCCTCGATATTGATATTGTTCATGTTGTTATACATTTTATTTTCGGTAACATGATCAGGTAATTGTTTGGTTACTTGAGAGTTTACTAGCTGTAGCCACCCATATCTACCTTGTGATCAGAAATGTGTGAATAACTACTACATGTAACTAAACAGAATTGAGAGAAGTGTTACATGTATGTAATTGGAAGCCAAAATTTACAAATATATTGTACTGGCCATCTAGGCTGTGAGTCAAGGTCATCTTTCACACCAAGGTCACATATGTGTATGTAAGGCCCATGAGAAAAAGATACATGTACAAACCTATTATTGAACAGTCTAGTGTAGGCCATGATAGGACCTTTATAAAATGACTGTTTTTAACTTATCGTTGTATTTACTGTTATGCAGTTACATGTGTTTTAAATGACTGTTTTTAACTTATCGTTGTATTTACTGTTATGCAGTTACATGTGTTTTAAATGACTGTTTTTAACTTATCGTTGTATTTACTGTTATGCAGTTACATGTGTTTTAAATGACTGTTTTTAACTTATCGTTGTATTTACTGTTATGCAGTTACATGTGTTTTAAATGACTGTTTTTAACTTATCGTTGTATTTACTGTTATGCAGTTACATGTGTTTTAAATGACTGTTTTTAACTTATCGTTGTATTTACTGTTATGCAGTTACATGTGTTTTAAATGACTGTTTTGTTTTTCTTTTCACAGCAAATTTCCGCGCTCCACTGGCTCCATTCTGTTCTGTACAACAGGTGTCCTGTTGAAATATTTGGAAAGTGATCCGTAAGTGAGAAAAATACCCTACTTTGTAAAGCTAGACTTACATATGTATATACCGTATAACCAGAAATTTTCGCGAGTATCAAATTTCGCGATTTAATGGTAAAATAGGGTGTCTTTATTTTCGCGAGTATAATTTTTCGCGATTCCTAAATTAGAAACAAATATGTACATATAATGTTACTGTTTTGTACCTTTTATTATTGAAGTATTAGTTATTCCTATCATGAGAACACACTCGATTCATTTCGCTTTACGTCTAATCAAGAAAAATGAACAATGGCACATGTACAATATGAACAAATGAAACGGAAATACCAATTTATGATCAATCTTATCAAACACAATTTTTTGTGAGAATAATTTTTTTGCGATTCAAAATCACACGCGACTATAGCGAAAATTAGTATCTCACGAAAATTTCTGGTTATATGGTAACTTACAATTGATGATCAGTTCCACGGTACTCTTTTATCTGAAAATTTGAAATTTTCATAAAGAAATTTACATGTATATGTCTTCTCAAAGGAAATAGAAAAAAAGTCAATTTGAAAAGGATATAGTCGTGCTCTGCTCAATACACAAACATTTTCACACTTTCAGAAAGAAGACTTTATATAACATACATTGTAACTATACTTCTATTATGTAATAAGGCAGAGCAGTGGTTTGAAGGTGCCATTCTATCGTTATTTGATGGCCTTTGTGGAACTACATGTACATACATGTATCAAGAAATAAGATACATTCACACTGAGAGCTTTGAATTCTAGAATAATTAACATGTCAGAGATGCCTTTGGTTGTAACTTGGGTTCAAATTCAGTTTTGTGAGAGGATAAAATTGAATTTGAACCAAGAAACCTTAAAGTTTAAAATTATTATTTACAGTATATCATTCATAATTGATTTTCCTTTATTCCAGACAGCTATATCGAGCCACCCATATAATAGTTGATGAGATTCACGAGAGAGACTTGCTGTCAGATTTCCTTCTGATCATACTGAAAGATCTTTTACAAAAGCGCCCTGACCTCAAGGTCATACTGATGAGCGCTACCTTGAATGCCGAGCAGTTTTCTGAGTATTTTTGTGAGTTCTACATTTCCATTCATACATATATAGTTTCTAATTAATTATGATCTTATTTAATATCAATATGTAAACATAATTTTGATTGGTTTAAAAAGTTGTTGTACGTGTTATACCTGACAGTGTATAGCAGCCTTGTTCACAAAAATTCTTAGTACGAACAATCCTAACTTTTGATTACTCAGTTCTACGTACTCACTAAACTTTACCAAGTTTTGTGTCTGAATTTATATTAAGTATGAAGAAATGATATTAATATTTGAAAACATGATATAATCTAACTGGAAAAACTTTGGAACCTTTTATTACAGTTATGACAAAAGTTTCGATAAAATTTTCTGAAGAATTTTTGTGAAATTGGGCACTGTACATGTTCATGTTCCACCCCTGAGAACCGTATAATCAGAAATGTTCACAAGTATCAAATTTCACGAGTTTATGGTAAAATAATAATATGAACACATGATGTTACTGTTTTGCACCTTTCACTATTGGATTTTTAGTTTGTTCTATCATAAGAATACACTCAATTCACTTCTCTTAACGTTTAATTAGAAAAAAAATTGAAGAATGGTACAGTATATGTTAACAAGAACAAAATGTAACTGATGATTATACAAGTTTATGATATACCTTATCGAACACAATTTTTCGCTAGAACATATTTTCGCGATTCCAAATCACTCGCATATGTAGCGGAAAAAAGTATCTCGCGAAAATTTCTGTTCATACGGTACATTATTCCAAATTTCTTTCAGATAATTGCCCTCATCTGTCGATCCCTGGATTCACCTACCCTGTACAGGAATACTACTTGGAGAATATCTTGGAAATGACGGGGTATGTTCATCTACAGATTCCTTTCTATGTGTAAACAATTGACAAGGCACATGTACATGTATATTTTAATTGCCATCATGGATTATGAGTTACTGATAGTCACTATTTGACAAGTCAAATTTACCAAATCGCTGACAACTTCAGTATGAGGCCATGGTTATTTATTTTTCTGTTCAATGGCTGCAGGAATATTACAGTCAAACCTGTCTTATGTGACTTTGCAAAGGGCCGACAGAAAATAGGTCACATAAGACAGGTGGTCACTGAATACAGGTTCAAGCTAATCTGACTTTGACAAACAAAATTTTCGTAGTATAAGAGCAATACTATTAAATGAATCACTGCATATATAAAATCGTGTATTCATAGATTAATCGTATTACACATATAAAATCGCATTACATTTCATTTATCACAGAAGATTTAATTATAAAAGACTCTGATGAAGAGATCTGATGTAAAATATAATGTAGTTTGGGTCGTTTGCAACACTAAAAGTCGTAATATAGAGGTTCGGAATTCGGTATGGGACAGAAAAATCTCGGTCGTTGTCGCGTTAGACAGGTTGTCGCTATATACAGGTTGACTTGATAGGAAAATTGCTCGGGAGGAATAAAAAAGGTCACATAAAGCAGGAAGTCGCTAAAAAGAGGGTCACTTTAAGACAGGTTTGACTGTACTAAAAAAACCTACACACACTCCTCTAAAATTACATGAAAGATTCATTTCAAATTAAAATACATGTACAGTCAGTAAATGACCTAAAATACTATATTCATATCCTACATGTATGTCTATCTGAGGATGCTTACTACAATGCATGTTACAGATGCTGCATCTGACCCACATTTCACGCTTGAGTGAGCAGGTTAGGTAAAATGGGACTGGTCCATTCCTGCCATAATATTAAGTTCTACATCACTCAAACTTGCATGGATGATGCATCTGAGGATGTTTACTACAATACATGGTAGGGAGACTGCATCTGACCAACATTTCACGCTTGAGTGAGCAGGTTAGCTGAAATGGGACAGGTCCATTTCCTCCTTACTTTAAGTCCTACAGCAACTAAACTTGCATGGGTGATGCATCTGAGGTTGCTGACCAAATTGCATGGTACGGAGGCTGCATCTGACCCAAATTTCATGCTTGAATGACCCGATTAGGTAAAATGAGACAGGTCAGTTCCTACCTTACTATAAGTATTACATGAACCAAACTTGCATGGATGATGCATCTAAGGATGCTGACTACAATGCATGGTACGGAGGTGGTATCTGACCCAAATTTCATGCTTGAGTGAGCAGGCTAAGTAAAATGGGACGTGTCCATTTCTGCCTTACTTTAAGTCCTCCTATCAACCAAACTTGTGTCTATGATGCATCTAAGGATGCATAATGCAATGCATGATATAGATGCTGCATCTAATCCACATTTCACGCTTGGGCAAATGGGACTGGACCATGTCTGGCCTATTTTAAGTCTTAGATCAATTAAAAAACTTGTGTGGGTGATGCATCAGAGGATGCTTACTGCAATGCACTGGACAGATGCTGCATCTAACCTATATTTCATGCTTGATTGACCAGGTACAGTAAAATAAGAATCTTCATTTCCAGCCTTCTTTAATTTCTTTATCAACCAAACTTGTCTGGGTGATGCATCTGGAAATACTTTGTGCAATATACATGTACATGTGTACATGTAGGTACAGATGCTGGTCATGTGAGCGCTGTCTTTGTTGACACTATGTTTTGTTTTTAGTCCTCCTATCTCAATTCAGTCTTAATTAGAACAGCCCTGAAGGAATAGATTATACCCCCAATATGGGAAGTTTTTTTTTTCTAAACAGATCCATTTATGACTTTTAATATTCAAAATTGCTCATATTGAATACTCTTGTACAACGTTCAGCATTCAAGGTCAAATGCTTTTGAATGAAAATATGGTACAAAGTGCAAGGTACATTGAATACATGTATATGTATAAAGATTAAGAATGCTATATCACTTATACTGCAAGAAAAATCTGATTTCAGAAGTTCTTTACCAAAATTTGATTGTGATTTTTCATGCCTGATGATGGTGTACCTTTCACAAAAAGAGTAATATGTAAAACATAAACTCCAAGAACAATGATCTGTCTTTCTTTTGTGTAATATGAATTTTAATATATTATTTATTTTGCTAGCTATATCCCACCAGACAAAGACCAGGGTCGGAAAAAGTTCCATGATAGAGGTAGAGGAAAATGGAGAGAGAGAGAAGAAGAACTAGAGGAAGAGGAATGGAATGTACAAGCCTGGTGTCGATCATTAGAAGGAAAGTAAGTGAAGTACAACATGCTGTAAATCTGGGCATTTTTATGTCAATTTTTATTTTTACGATTTTCAGATAAAATCCTAAAGATTTATTTTTGTGATTCTAAATTTTACAAATCCTTCAGGGCTACAAAAATAAAATTTTGGCGTACATATTTCAAGACAGAAACCATTTGTCTTTAGATTAAAAGCTTCTCAAGCACGTGCATGAGTGTATCTCTTGAATTAAAGTATTTCTTTTCATGTAGACTTATTTTTAATAAAGTTATTTTTGTGAATCCATAGTGCTTGCGAAATTGCTAAAATCAATCGATGGCAAAAATAAGCAGATTAATTCACTAAATCCAGAGTACCCTGTTTTGGTGTTTTTCTCCAATACATGTTGTTGTCATCTTATATTCTGATACCCAGTCTTATGATAGAACTCCCTTAGTCGTAACAGAAATAATCACGCCTCAGACAAAAATGTTGGAATATGATTGGTCAGATCATGGTCACATGACTCCAGTGAAGAAAGCCGTATCGGTATTGTAAATCCGTATCAGGCGAGTAGTTATTATGACATCGTGATACAGAGACCCACACATCTTCGACGTGATAAATTCGTTACACTGGTTAGGAAGTGACCTGATACGGAAAAATACATGGTGTGAAAAAAAAACCCGTATCAGGCTCGGCCTTCGCCTCGCCCGATACAGGTTTTCTTTTCACACCATGTATTTTTCCGTATCAGGTCACTAACTAACTGTGTAACTAATAATGTCTATTGCTTGTGTATAGATTAGTTGAAATATTATGACAGAAAATCAAATATCTACTGGAATTTTCTATAGTAAAAATTACTTACATTTATGACCCTGGACTCCCTGATGTCACTGTTTACCATTGTTGATCCTGAGAACAATATGTAGCAGCTTCTTGATCATGTTGATATCAACATGAGAATTTCCTGAGTCTTTTATTTTATGTGCAGCAGCTTAAAAACAGTTGAATGGGTGAATATTTATTCGGATACAATAAATAATTGGAAAATCCCTAACACAGTTAAGAAAACCGCCAAAATGGTGCTCTGGATATAGTAAACAGGAGAGTAAATTCTGATCAATAGAGAGTTATAGGCCATGTAAAATTAAATTCATGTATTTTTTAATTGTTTCTCACCTAAGTGGGTCTATTTTCATTGTCTGGACAATTTAGTATTTACATGTATAAACATGGCGTCCTTTATTACAGGAAAAATAAGTGGAAATAAAATTACAAGCTATGTGTTGATTAACTTTGCTCTAACTTATTGTGAGATGAAAATGTTTGTAACAGAAAAATTTATGTACAATAATTCAAATGCTATCATGGAAGGAGTTGTAGTCTTTACAATGTTACAGTATTTATTCTAAGACCAGACCCTTTGCTTCAAGATTTCTTGTTCGGGATCTGTTTTATACATGTAATTATCAAATAGTCCATTTTCCAGAAAAATATTTATGACTGTTTTAACGAGATATCACACGCGTTTCAGTAGCCTCCCTTAGACGAGAATTTTAAGAAATCTCCACACTGAAGATTTCCGATTTTCGTAACTTAAAATGACTTGATGTTCTGGCTTTGTTATAATCGCTCAATCGGCAAGTCGATCCAATAGCTCAGTGGTAGAGCTCTTGCCCGTCATACGGGTAGACCGTGGTTCGAGCCTGAGCGCAGGGGCAATATTCAGAATGTTAATCGTATGTAAATACAAATGTTTTCTAGAGTGACCAACAAATGTCAAATTCTTGCTGAAATTGAACTTATTTAAAATTTTGTTAAGATTTTTTTTACCTACATACATATGTCGTATCTATTCAGAAATAATTCAGGTGTCAGTAAAGTGTTTGAATGTAGAGAAACTTATAATAAAGTTACGCATATGGTACATGTAATATCATTACACATGTGCACATACTGTCATGTTATCTCACAAAATCTGTATTTGGCTCTATTTATTTACATATTGAGATCTTTGTGAGTGAAGGAACACTGCTGTGATATTTCAAAAAGTTGATTATATAAATTCGAATGTTTTTGTCTTTGGTCACATAGTAAAGACATATAACTCGAATTGCACTTTTTATTTTTTACACGATAATTTACACATTCAGTCCGATTTTGCAACATATAACGTGGTCATTGAATGATTTCTTTCTATAAGAATTTGCACAATATGATGAGGGAATCATATGTGAAGTTTCATTTGAAAATCTTGGGCTGAAAAAAAAATATAGCCAAAAAATGAGCATTTCCATTACAATCAATGGATGGCTAAAAAGTCTGATCAGTTTCAAAATCTCAAAATTTTGGATGGTGACCTCCTAATATTGTCCCTTTCATCTGAATTAAATTAGGAAATCAGAATTATGCATTTTTTCTGAAAATAAATGTTGTATAACACGAAACGTGTGATATCACCTTAATTAAACCTTGATTTTATATGCACAGACATCACATCATTTGGCAAAATTTTTAATTGTGACGTCATGTTTGATTGCACTGACTTTATGCGTTGTCATGTTTTCTATTGTGACCTCACAAAGAAAATACCGCCAAATTTTGTGGTGTCTGCTGTCAGACCGCCCTTTGAATCTACTGGAAAATCAGCTATTTTAATTTCATTTCAGATTTTCACCCAAAACAATAGACTCTCTCAGCAGGATGGACTTGGAGATGAAGATACTGGACCTAGAGCTCATATATAATCTCATCAGACATATTGTATCAAGGGAAGATGTAAGCTCATATATAATCTCACCAGACACATTGTATCAAGGAAAGATGTAAGCTCATATATAATCTCATCAGACACATTGTATCAAGGGAAGATGTAAGCTCATATATAATCTCACCAGACACATTGTATCAAGGAAAGATGTAAGCTCATATATAATCTCATCAGACACTTTGTATCAAGGGAAGATGTAAGCTCATATACAATCTCATTAGACACATTTTATCAAGGGAAGATGTAAGCTCATATATAATCTCATCAGACACAATGTATCAAGGGAAGATGTAAGCTCATATATAATCTCACCAGACACATTTTATCAAGGGAAGATGTAAGCTCATATACATGTATAATCTCATCAGACACATTGTATCAAGGGAAGATGTAAGCTCATATACAATCTCATCAGACACATTGTATCAAGGAAAGATGTAAGCTCATATACAATCTCATCAGACACATTATATCAAGGGAAGATGTAAGCTCATATATAATCTCATTAGACACATTTTATCAAGGGAAGATGTAAGCTCATATATAATATCATCAGACACAATGTATCAAGGGAAGATGTAAGCTCATATATAATCTCATCAGACACATTGTATCAAGGGAAGATGTAAGCTCATATACATGTATAATCTCATCAGACACATTGTATCAAGGAAAGATGTAAGCTCATATACAATCTCATCAGACATATTGTATCAAGGGAAGATGTAAGCTCATATACAATCTCATCAGACACATTGTATCAAGGGAAGATGTAAGCTCATATATAATCTCATCAGACACATTGTATCAAGGGAAGATGTAAGCTCATATATAATCTCACCAGACATATTGTATCAAGGGAAGATGTAAGCTCATATATAATCTCATCAGACACATTGTATCAAGGGAAGATGTAAGCTCATATATAATCTCACCAGACATACATGTATTGTATCAAGGGAAGATGTAAGCTCATATACAATCTCATCAGACACATTGTATCAAGGGAAGATGTAAGACTTGTACATGTATGTATATAATAAGTGTCTTATTTTGTGTGTTTATGCAGAAATAAATTACAATGGCTGATGCATTTATTTTGATATAATGCGCGTTGGCGCATTTTATCAAATAAATGCATCAGCCATTGTAATTTATTTCTGCATAAACACACAAAATAAGACACTTATTCTATATATATGCGCTTTCAAAGCCAAAAATAGAACAAAGGAAGCGCCCGATTCTATTTATAAAGCGAATCCGTTCACCAATGCAGAGGGGAGTTAATTTTAGAAAGGAACAGCTGGAGTTTCCCATGACAACGTCACGCTTATTCACTATGACTGAACTGTCATAAAGTAATGCATTATGATATATCAAGTATTACAAATTAAACAATTTAACAATGGAATCATGACAAAAAATGACCAAATAAGTTGTTTATTACTCTCTAGATGTTGACTGTTTGGAACTAGTTTTGTTTGCGGAATGAATTCCCATTTAGTATCCGTTTAAGTCAGTTGCAGCGCGGTGAAATCATGAAATGTTGACAGCGTTAGTTCATGGATTTTTCTTATACTGTGTACTGCTTATGGGTGGTTTATTTTGGAATTATCACAAACAACGCCGAATGTGACAAGAAATCTTCATTCAAAATATTCCGTTGAGTGAAGGATGTGACATCAATTGACAGAGAGCTATTGTAGCTGCGCCTGCCTCTGTTGCTTGTTGATGTCGTATTCTGTAATCGTCAAGACACAGTCGCTGAAAGAGGTAAGGGATTAATGGGGAAGATTTTAGATATGAATTCGACTTTCTATATGATGATGTTCCTAATTTCTATATAGGAAAAGATTTTATACTCGTTGATATTCAATTCAAATTCATCCGCGATGCTTGGCGGCGTTTTGACGTCACACTGTTATTGATACAGAAATCAATAACAATCGTCCTGAAAGCTTTATTTCGGGCAATTACAGTGGTTGTGCATATATATGACAATTTATTTTGCCTCGGACTAGTTAGAACCAATCAGATTACGTAAATCACGTTTAGGGCCATCGTTGGAAACCCATGTGCAGTCACGCAAGCTCACCTCCCGTGGGTCGTAACAGCAGAATTTTTGCTGGATAGCGTTACAAAAATCTAATGCAAGTTCATATTACCGAATGTGATATCTGTAGCAAAAGCATTGTCTATTTTATATTTTTATCAACAAAAGATGCTCTTATTAATGTTGATAGAGGCTCATATTTGTTTTAAAATTACATGTGTATAAGAGATACAAAACAATATGACTTATATTGGCTTTAAATAGCACATTAACTGACAGGTACTCCCATTAAATTTCTGTAGTACAGCTGACACTCGTTATCTCGAAGTCGATGGGCCCACTGAAAATACTTCGACATAAGCGGAGTTCGAGATAAACGTCAGTCGAATATACTCTATATTTTGGAATGTATTGTACCACCTATAAGACTTAAAGAATCAGTTTGCTATCGTATTTTATACAATAGATATCGGAGTTATCTTACATTAGGACTTCGACTTAACGAGTATAAAACACATGAGGAAAGTGACTTGGGACTTAAAAATTACTTCTAGATAAGCGAAATTTTGAGATAACCGATTTCGAGTTATCCGAAGTCTAATTGGTTAGAATATGAAGGAAAAAAGTTGGGACCGCTGCTCTACTTCGAGATAAACAGAATTTCGAGATAACCGAGTTTGAGATAATGAGTGTCCGCTGTACTTATCCAGCAAAAATTCTGCCATTATGACCCACGGGAGGTGAGCTTGCGAGACCAAGCGTGGGTTTCCGACAATGGTTGAGTGCATGCTGTCAAAATCTTTGTAGACAGTCAGTAAATCCACCATTGCTACATGTATATAAACGGTCAGTATCAAACCTGATAACTAATAGTAATCTACATCAGTTTGGTAGACAAGTTGTAGAATTTGATAATGACAGATAAACCTGGTAAAAGTTACGTGAAGTAGGTTTGTATTGTGCTATTTTTGATTGTTATGTCACGATTGAATCATGTTTTTAATATTGATGTTATATATATAAGGAAGGACAGCGACAAAAGATCTCATCTTTGATCTTGGATGTTTATAGATCATATGAAAAATTTGAAAAATTAATGGTGTTAATGGTGCGTTGAAATGAATTTAAATTTTGTGTATTGTTTATTAAAGGATGGTGCAATATTAGTATTTGTACCAGGATGGAGTGAAATTAGTGATCTACACAAACTTTTGATGAAGGACAGATTTTTTAATACAGGTAAACAAGTACACATACTTGACATGTACAATGTACATATAAATGTAGATGTACATACATGTATACATGAAAATACAAGTCATGGAAAAAATAATTTTCAGTTTGATCAAGATACTGTACATATTGGTCATAAACTTTTATAAACTTTTTAAAAATTCAGTGAATTGTAGTGTTTAACGCGTGTTACAGTAACTATTTTGTTGTTTGAAAAGTTCTTAAATGGAAGTGAATAAATTTTTTAAAGGAAAAAACCATTAGATATTTGTATATTGACATGATTTTCTAAAATATTTATTTCATCATAATGATTATGATAAAAGATTGAAGAAAAAAGATGGTAATTTGGAACGTAGGAATTTTCGTAAAGAGATTGGCTATTTTCCATGATTTTCTAAACAAATTCATTGCGCTATTTCTTTGAAAAGAACACTAACTCTTATAGACAGCCTCTCAAATTGAGACTTTGCCCTTCCCAGTTACTGAAAAGAGAGATGTTTTTGAAATCTATACCTGCAATTATAGTCTTCTTCTTGAAGTGATATACATTATTTTTACACAATGTCATTATCATAAAAATAAGAGCATTTCTTTTGATGTTTGATGGAATGATGTTGAACAAAATTGAACTTGAACTTGAATTTTATTTTATTTGAATTTAAATTAAATTGAAATTTGATTTTAATTCAAATTTAATTTAAATCTGCCTTTAACTGAATTTTAATTTAAATCTAAATTGAGTTTAATATATCTAGCTTTTAAGTGAAATTAAATCCAATTTTGAATTAAACTCCAATCTTTCAGATAAAGTCAGAGTTATCCCCTTGCATTCCATGATGCCGACTGTCAATCAGAAGGAAGTGTTTGACAGAGCGCCCCCTGGTGTCAGAAAAATTGTTATAGCAACAAACATAGCAGAAACCAGGTTTGTGCTGTCATACGTGAAGAGAAAGTTTTCTTATCAGATGTCTTAAGTGTCAGAGTTTTCTTATTAGATGTTTTAAGTGTCAAAAGGAAAAATTCTGTAGCAACAAACAGTAGAAACAAAGTCTGTTATTTTACAGACAGTTTTCTCATCAGATGTTTTAAGTGTCAAAAGGAAAAATTCTATAGCAACAAACAGTAGAAACAAAGTCTGTTATTTTATAGACAGTTTTCTTATCAGATGTTTTAAGTGTCAAAAGGAAAAATTCTATAGCAACAAACAGTAGAAACAAAGTCTGTTATTTTATAGACAGTTTTCTCATCAGATGTCATAATAGGTTGTTTCTCACTGAACTTGAAAAAATTGCTTTTAGAATATCCCCCCCCTCCCCCCCCCCCCCCCTGATAAAACAAAAAAAAAATATGTCACATGTGATTTTACATGTACTCTGAGATGTTATATACATGTACATGTATGTTAAAGACATTGAGTAAATTTGCATGCAAAATACATACTTTAAGATCGAGTAAGTTTTGATATGTACTCAGTAATAAGATAGAAGTTCCCAGATTCGTACCTCCAGAACGACGAGGCAATTCTGCTTCCAATTTCTTTTTTTTTAATCCCCAATGACATGTCAACAATATAGAAACAAGGACATCTTTTTGTGTCGCCTGCGAAGCATAGCGACACTTAGGGATCACTTTGTCCGTTGTCCGTCTGTCCGTCCGTCTGTCTGTCTGTCTGTCTGTCACACTTTGGGTGTCACAGCCCATAACTTTTGATTGGTAAGTGATAGGGCTTTGATATTTCACATGTGTATTCCTTGTGACAAGACCTTCTTACACATACCATAATTTTTGACCTAGTGACCTTGACCTAGAAATTTGACCTACTTTTCAAAAAAATTAAGAACGGATATATCTTTTGATTGGTAAGTGTTAGGACTTTGATATTTCACATGTGCAATCCTTGTGGCAAGACCTTTCTACACATACCATAATTTTTGACCTTGTGACCTTGACCTAGATATTTGACCTACTTTTGAAAAAAAGATAAGATTCGCTATATCTTTTGATTGGTAAGTGATAGGGCTTTGATATTTCACATGTGTATTCCTTGTGACAAGACCTTCCTACACATACCATGGTTTTTGTCCTATTGACCTTGACCTACATGTTTGACCTACTTTTCACAAAAAAATAAGAATGGATATATTTTATGATTGGTAAGTGATAGGGCTTTGGTATTTCACATGTGTATTCCTTGTGACAAGACCTTCTTCCACATACTATGATTTTTGACCTAGTGACCTTGACCTAGAAAGTTGACCTACTTTTCAAAAAAAATAAGAATGATTATATCTTTTGATTGGTAAGTGTTAGGACTTTGATATTTCACATGTGCAATCCTTGTGGCAAGACCTTTCTACACATATCATAATTTTTTACCTTGTGACCTTGACCTAGATATTTGACCTACTTTTGAAAAAAAGATAAGATTCACATATCTTTTGATTGGTAAGTGATAGGGCTTTGATATTTCACATGTGTATTCCTTGCGACAAGACCTTCCTACACATACCATGGTTTTTGACCTATTGACCTTGACCTACATATTTGACCTACTTTTCACAAAAAATTAAGAATGGATATATCTTATGATTGGTAAGTGATCGGGCTTTGGTATTTCACATGAGTATTCCTTGTGACAAGACCTTTCTACACAGACCATAATATTTGACCTTTTGAACTTGACCTAGATATTTGATCTACTTTTCAAGAAAAGTAATATTGGCTATATCTTTTGATTGGTAGGTGATAGGGCTTTGATATTTCACATGTATTTTCCTTTTAAAAATGCCATTCTACACATACCATAATTTTTTACCTTTTGACCTTGACCTAGATATTTGACCTACTTTTCTAAGGTTGTATATATCTTTTAATTGGTACAGTAGGTGATAGGTCTTTAATATTTCTTATGATGAGACCTTTTTGTTACCAATTTTTACATATTGACCTTGACCTAGATGATTGACACTCTTTTCTGAAGATTTGAGAATCACCACATCTTTTAATTTGTAATTAAGTGGTCTGATATTTCAAATGAATTTCATTTGAAAATACTTTTCTACTGATACCAATAATTTTGATCCACTTACTAGAATAATAATCAAACCGCTTCGCAGGCGACACAAGCATTCCTTGGATTGCTATTTTTATTTAGTATATACATGTAACACAGAACATAGAATAGTATATGTCGACTGACCAGTGGTCCTAGTGAGGCTCGAACCAGCGACCTTTTGGTTACTGACCCAACGCCCCAACCATAAAAACACGGTGCCGAAAACTCTGCTTCTGATTCTATGATATTGTATCTATTATTTTGTCGTAATTCATGCATACATGTAATTACTTGTATATTTCTATTTCAACACAATAAATATTCCTTAATTTTCAGTATCACTATAGATGATGTAGTTTATGTGATAAACGGAGGAAAGATCAAAATGAAGGACTTTGAGCCGGAATATAACATGACTTCCCTAGAAGCTCGGTGGGTGTCCAAGTCTAATGCCAAACAGAGAAGGGGTAGAGCTGGAAGGTAATTAATATGTACATAATAGAGAAGGGGTTGAGCTGGAAGGTAATTGATACGTACATGTACATGATTGAGAAGGGGTAGAGCTGGAAGCTAATTAATATGTACTTAATAGAGAAGGGGTTGAGCTGGAAGGTAATTGATACGTACATGTACATGATAGAGAAGGGGTAGAGCTGGAAGCTAATTAATATGTACATAATAGAGAAGAGGTTGAGCTGGAAGGTAATTGATACGTACATAATAGAGAAGGGGTTGAGCTGGAAGGTAATTGATACGTACATGTACATGATAGAGAAGGGGTAGAGCTGGAAGGTAATTAATATGTACATGATAGAGAAGGGGTAGAGCTGGAAGGTAATATATAAGAATAAGTGCAATATCATTTAAATAAATTTAACTTCGTACCTTTTGGGCCAAAGAACAAAAAATATCAAGAAAACCATTTTAGAAAAATAGTATGGTTTATTTCAACAATTTCGACACACAGAGAGGGGATAAAATATAATATATATAGGCCAAGGATTTCCCTAAGGCTCATCACAAATTTCAAATCTTTTACTTTTCAATGTGACTCCTCCCTTTTGATTGTGATATTGTGCTTGATTCTGTAAGTATAATTCCCCTTATTACAGAGTACAACCAGGGAAGTGTTATCACCTTTACACGAGTCTAAAGGAGACGACACTGGAAGATTATCAGCGACCGGAAATACTGAGGACTCGACTTGAAGAACTCTGTCTGCAAATTAAGGTAGTGTTTTATAGGAAATGTACCATTTATATAATTATTTTTACCTGCTATTAGAATTTCTGAAATTTCACCATGCTTGGCTTATCCTTAATTTTAACATGTAATAATTATTTCAAGAAAGGGTTTAATTTGTACAGCATGTACAATGTCATGAAGATGTAGTAATCATTTCATACATAACAATGTCATATTTATTTACATGTACTTTAAAATGAGTAATTTTTGTGCCATTGAAAAACTTAAGGTCGAAACTTTTTTGAAATCATGATTATTTTATGTCAAAAAAAGTGTTAGGGTAAATGTAGCAGAGAGGACTGAATATATTAATATATTCTGGACTAATCGAAAAAATGTTAAAGTACCACAGAAACAATATAATTATTGTATTCACATTTTTATTGCTACACGTGTTTCAGCTGTATCAATAGCCTCTTATTTTGTCTGAAGAGGCTATTGATACAGCCGAAACATACAGTATGTAGTAATAAAAATGTGAATATAATATATCATTTCTGTGGTACTTTAACATTTTTTCGATTATTATTATTCTTTACGTTGGATTCTTTTGAATCATTTTTTGGATATTCTGGACTATACGGGTATATTCAGGTCTATACGAGTATATTCTGGACTATACGGGTATATTCTGGACTATACGGGTATATTCAGGTCTATACGAGTATATTCAGGTCTATACGAGTATATTCTGGACTATACGGGTATATTCAGGTCTATACAAGTATATTCAGGTCTATACGAGTATATTCTGGACTATACGGGTATATTCAGGTCTATACGAGTATATTCAGGTCTATACGAGTATATTCTGGACTATACGGGTATATTCAGGTCTATACGAGTATATTCAGGTCTATACCAGTATATTCTGGACTATACGGGTATATTCAGGTCTATACGAGTATATTCAGGTCTATACGAGTATATTCAGGTCTATACGGGTATATTCAGGTCTATACGAGTATATTCAGGTCTATACGGGTATATTCTGGACTATACGGGTATATTCAGGTCTATACGAGTATATTCAGGTCTATACGAGTATATTCTGGACTATACGGGTATATTCAGGTCTATACGAGTATATTCAGGTCTATACGGGTATATTCAGGTCTATACGGGTATATTCAGGTCTATACGAGTATATTCAGGACTATACGGGTATATGGGCATTTTTACATTGTATTTTCTTCTTCATCTGAGGAAACCATTTATTTTACAGCTCCTGAAGCTTGGACGTATAGAACCATTTGTCAGTAAGGCCATGCAGAGACCTTCGACTGAAGCGCTCAGAATGGCTATAGAGAATCTGCAAAACTTGGTATGTATATGTACGAGGGTGGAATGTCATAGGAACGTAACTATGGTAATATGTCTTTCAACAGTGATGTCATATTGAAGTACATGACAATTGTATTACGCCTAAATATGTTGACTAGAACATTTTGAGTTGATTGACATTAACAAGAACAGAAATTCTCTTTTTAATATAAATAAAACTGATTTGTAATTTATAATTGAGTTATAATATGCTGTTTAAGCTGAACATGTACATCATAAAGTCTGATTATATATCTACTTCTTAATTCATTATAGGGTACTTTTTAGGGCTATAAAATCTTATAAATATGATATTACACATTCTTTGTAAGGAGCTGTATGTTTTATGCACCAAGTCATTTTACACACTATACATATAAGTATATCGTTTGACTATTAACTTTAAAAGGAAAATTACATGTATATACATGAACATTTTACACAGCCTATTGTGCCTTACATGAAATTCATATGAAATGAGCATTATGTAAATTTCACATGAAAGTTCATGTAAAATTCATATAAATTTCACATAAAAATTATGTGAAAAATATTTCACATGAATTTCACATGAATTTCACATGAATTTTTCTAAGTGTCCTTTACAGGAAACTGAATTCACATAACATCCATGTAAAAATCTTCACATGAATTTCATGTGAAAAATTTCATGTAAATTTCATGTTCATGCTCGTTTCACATAAAATTCATTTGAACTTTCAAGTAAACTTCGTGTAAATTTCACATGAATTTCATATGAGGCACAATAAGCTGTGTATAGTCTAGAAATGATTGCAATAATTTTTCTGTCTATCAATGTATAGATAAAAAAAATGATGCACGTGTTATATATACTCCTAAGTTGATTGCATTTTGTTTGTGCATATGTCTTTGTGTACACATACATGTACATGTAGTTAGACAGAAAAATTATAACAGTTTTTTCTACAATCTGGTTGTTATTGGTGTTTAGGTGCCGCCCCAATCATACAATATGGAGTAAAGTTATCTATACAAATATAGATAAAAGTTTGCTCCTCACAACTATATACAATGTACATGTAGGTCTTATATGGACAATGTGGAAATCATTAAATTATTCAAATGTATTCTAAGGTTATACAGTGATCGGGATAGGCAATCAGGTGAATGTGACAATGGCCCCATATACTGGAACATCAATGTGCCATTGACAAAATGAATCTGCCATTGTTGAAAATGAATGTGCCATGAGCAATTTTCAAAAGAAAAAAACTAAAAACAAACAAACAAGCAAGAACATGTATAGTCTAGACAGACTTTTTGTACTTAAACATGTGGAATAGGTGAAAGCATTTGACCCAAACAGTCTCAAAAGATCGTCTTAAAGATTTGTTGTATGCTTTTAACCTGAATTTATAATTCAAAATGTGTTTGAGCCCCCCCCCCCCCCTCTGAAAAAAGCGCACTTTGCCATGTTCATGATGTTGGAAACTACAGTATATCAAAATCTGATGAAAAAAACTTTGTAAGAAATTTGCGTTTAATGAACAAATTAAGTGCATGATTCGTCTTAGCTTGCGAAGTCATTTGTATGTACATTCTGAATTTCATGTATAAAGTTTTGAAATAAGGATTGTTGCGATAGGAAACGATGGTGTTTTGAATAAATTACACTTTTAAATTACTGTCTGGTGTATCACTTGGTACGAAAAGTAAACAAATATAAAATCCCATGCAGAAGTTTAAATAAGAGAATATGGTGAAGTCGTGACACCAGGTTGAATAAAAGAACGGAAGATTTCCATAATTTGTTTTAAAATGTAATGTGCCACATTGGCGCACTATATAAAATTTAAATGTGCCATTTAAGAATTGAATGTGACTATGGCGCAGGGCGCATGCTTATCCCAATCACTGGTTATATACATGTAGTCTATCTCAACATGTACAAATACAATCATGTTTATACCAAATATTTCATCGAATTCTGTCTTACACCCAAATGTACAAACTACTTGAATGATGACAAATTGACATGATTATGATGTTATTACATGTACATGTACATGTCACCATCAAAGTTTGATATGAAAATTTGTCAAAATTTAAAAAAAAAGAAATTTTCTTCTTTTAAAGCAAGCACTAGACGAGAACGAGAATTTACTTCCCCTTGGTGTCCATCTAGCCAAGATGCCGGTGGATCCACACTCTGGGAAGATGCTTTTATTCGGAGCTATGTTTGGATGTTTAAGCCCCGTATGTACAGTGGCAGCCAGTCTTAGCTTCAAGGATGCCTTTGTTATTCCTCTGGTAAGTAATCATTTTTCTCTATTATCAAATTAAAATTTAGCTCTCCTTTTTTTCTGTAAACTACATGGAGATTTAACAACAACCGCCCAGGAGTCTTGTTCACTGAACTCTCTAATTTGCATCAGTAGATAAAAACTGTTGAAGGTCCAGTCAGATCTTGCTTGACATTGTTTTGGTGGGGTGTTTTAATTTCATGATGTATAGCCCAATGTCATGCATTTTGTTGGGAATTTGGAAAAAAAACCCAAGTTACTGTAAAATTCTATCTTGTATTGAAAAATGAGAACTGAAATATAAATCACATTTTTTTTTTCTTCTTTCGACCTTAATTTTAGAATCTTAAGAGCACCTAATCTAAATGTTAAACTTACAAAAAGTCTTCAAATACATCGTATTTCAATTATGATTATTTTTTTTCTACATGTGAACCGTCTTGCAGAAGAAATACGGCAGGAGATTCAAGGCTACTAAGTAAGGCCCTTATCTTAAACTGAGTACATGAAAAATTCTGCACCTTCAATTCATTGTCAGTTACAAGTAAACATCTTTTGTAGGGGAAAGAGAAGCTAGCAGACATGAGAAGAAAGGAATTGTCAGAGGGAAGTAAGAGTGACCACATCATGCTGATTAATGCATTCGATGTAAGTTTATTTTTATAGCCCGTCCATAAAAGAATTACTTATCATGTGATCGTATACAGTGTAATTAAGAAATGACCTGTCTTACTTTTGCACGTGTCCAACCAGAATTATACACCCATGAACACCAAAAGTAAGACAGTCATTACTTATATTTACATTTATTCTAATTATCGGTCATTGTTATTTGCATGTACATCGCACATTTTGCCTGTAACAGCGTCAAATGTATCTTAACTTTTCCGTACATGCAAAACTTGAAGGTGATGTCACGATAGCAACCCAAGTTATTGGAATACATGTATAATTCTAGTTGCCTAATCGTATTCAGCATTGGGAATCTACTACTGCCCGCGCAGCTCACTTCAGAAATCGGAAAATTGAAGTTTTCTCCACTTTGTCGGCAATTTTTGAGATTAAAATGTATATCGAGGGATAGATCTCGAAGTCTCATAACTAACGGTGTATGATATATGTCTGTACGACAAATATTACGCTCACAGTGAAAGAAAATAGTTTTAGATGGGGAGTTTTCTATGTTAATTTTAGCGCAACGTTTAACACTGAGTCTATGTAGAACGTCGATGATGTCATGCTAAAATTAACATAGAAAACTCCCTATCTAAAATTATTTTCTTTCACTGTGAGCATACTATTGGTCGCACAGACATATATCATACACCGTTAGTTATGAGAGTTCGAGATCTATCCCCCTATATAAATTTAAATCGGAAAATATGCCAACAAATTAAAGAGAACTTTAATTTACCGATTTCTGAAGTGAGCTGCGAGGACAGTAGTACTGTAATGTAAATATATGATTTTGAATAAAAAAATGCCTACATGTATGTCACCATCCACATACTAGATTTATCCACATCACTTTAAGAAAGAAATTTTTCTTTGTGTTTTTTACAAGGGTACTTTTAGAGAAACATGAAGAAAATGGGACATAAAACAAAATGTTTAATTACTATGGCCGTACTACTGTAAATTTAATTTCAAGGGCTGGGAACATCATCGTAGGACCAGGACAGATGGACAATATTGCTGGGAAAATTTCCTCTCGGGCAATACACTGAAGCTGCTTCAGAACATGAAGAAACAGTTTGCCGAGGTTTTACGGGAATTAAAATTTGTAAGGAATGGGGACGTCAATGATCCTAGTGTGAATGTCAACTCAGGTAGTATTTTTTAACTTTTTATGCACCAGTAATCAGAGATTTAGGGACATACATGTATTGTATAGTATTTCAGGTCTGTTCATCTGTCTCTCTATTTATCCACATCTACTTCAACCTTGGCTATAATTTTGTGTGGTAAAAGATAGGGCATTAATATTTCACATGTGAATTCCTTGAGACAAGACCTTCCCGTGGATACTAAAGTTCTTTACCTTTTGACCTTGACCGTGGAGTTTAACCTACTTCTGAAAAACAATAACCTTGGCTATGACTTTTTAATGGTTAGTGATCGGGATTTCATATTTGAAATTCACATTAATTTGCATTCCTTTCCATGGACACCAACATTTTGACCTTGTGACCTTGACCTTGGATTACGACCTAATTTTTACATAACAGCTGTTTTACTGACAAAGATGCCATTCAGGGTATTCGTGTTTCACAAACATGTGTTATTTTTATTTTTCATGTAATTGTGAGATTAAATTGTTATTCAACAGAAAAATTTCTGAGGTAGCTATTTTAACTATGAAAAGGAACACAATTCAGTTTTATGGTACACATACATGTAGTTACTGTAAATCGTCTTTTATTCACAAGCATTTTATTTTCGCGATATTCAAGAGGTCCTTCCAATCGCGAAATAAAACACCTTGAATATGTCCTAACACATGTGTAGCAAGATAGGTACAAACGATGTCGTGAAAATAAAACACCTTGAATATGTCCTAACACATGTGTAGCAAGATAGGTACAAACGATGTCGTGAAAATAAAACACCTTGAATATGTCCTAACACATGTGTAGCAAGATTGGTACAAACAATGTCGTGAAAATAAAACTTTGCAAACCAGTCACCTCACTCTTGTTCATGAAATTAATACGCTGTGAATAAAAGACAATTTACAGTACATGTGCTTCCTGACTGCTGCAACACCTGATGTAAACAAAGAAACTGTCATACACTGATTAACGCATGCCTATTTAACATCTATTATATTGTAATTCAACTTTATATCTCTGTATACCTATGTTTTAACTATGGTGAAGAGAAATAAATCAGTTCAGTTCAGTTCAGTCATCAGATTCTATGAAAACTTGACGTGAAACTTAGGGAAACCATTTTGTATATGAAATCAGTAATTAAAAGGGATAAATTTCCAGTTTCAAATGATTACAACGTCATCATGATTGCTTTCCACCATATACATGTATAATGATACCAAAATGGAATTACAGTTATTGTAGTTCAGTCAATTAATTAAATTACATGTATTTGTAGACAAGAAAAATTATATGTTATGTGCTATTTTAGCTAATATGGCGTTGGTGAAAGCAGTGATATGTGCTGGGTTGTATCCTAACGTCGCTAGAGTAATGAAAGTACCAAGTGGCAGATCTAAGTTTCCAAAGTAAGATTTAACAGATAACTCATTGACTATTTTTTATTTTGTTTAATGGAGGTAAACCATTAAAAAACTGTAACAAAGTATGATGTGCATTGTATAGAATCTTTGGCCGGATTGCATAGCAATTCCGGTCTATAGATTGACGATGTCCGTCTGTCTGTCCGCCTGTCCGTCCGTCTGCCATCAACATTTGGTTAAAGTTTCTGGTTGAGGCAAAATCTAAGGAACTATATGCAGTAGAAACTTTATATTATGCATGAAGCTGCCCATCACAAGACCTTTCAATTTATGCTGTAACATTTGACCTAGTGACCTTGACCTTTGACTTCGACCTAATTAAAGATTTTGGTTAAAGTTTCTGGTTCAAGCAAATTCTATGGAACTGTATGCAGTAGAAACCTTATATTATACCTTTAGGTTGCCAATGACGAGACCTTTTAATTTATGCCATAACATTTGACCTAGTGACCTTGACCTTGGACTTTTTAAAGATTTTGGTTAAAGTTTCTGGTTTAAGCAAATTCTATGGAACTGTATGCAGTAGAAACCTTATATTATACATTTAGGTTGCCAATGACGAGACCTTTCAATTGATGACGTATTATTTGACCTAGCGACCTTGACCTTTGACTTTGACCTAGTTAAAGATTTTGGTTAAAGTTTCTGGTTTAAGCAAAATCTAAGGAACTGTATGCAGTAGAAACTTTATATTTACATGTAGGTTGCCCATGACGAGACCTAAATTTATGCCATAACATTTGACATTGTGACCCTGACTTTAGACTTTGACCTAGTTAAAGATTTTAAGAAACGATCAAAAATAACACACAGCAGTTATTTTTTCTGCAGTTGCCAATTAAAGATGTTTTGTCCATGGCATATTATAGCATGCGACGGTATCTGAGAAACGACCAATCAACAATGTTTTATGGCCTTACTTCACCTTGTTTTTCAAGGTAACATAAAGGAGTGCCCTTGATTGAAAAAAAGGGAGTGCCCTGGATTGAAAAAAAATAGATAAATAGATAAAAACCCTACCTACTTCGCCACTCTTTTAGACCTTATTATTTGAGAAACAACTATTTATTTTTACATGGCCTAATAGTCACCTTTATAATGAGCAACTTCCTTTCAGCGACAATCAAGTGTGAAAAATTGAAATACATATAATAAGAATCAAAGTGCTTTTGGTGAACAACAATCTTGTCGACAACAATTGATTCACCACTAATGTTGACATTGCTGTTGATGCTAAAATGTTAATCTTGCTAAAACGAGTATGATTGTGTGTATGTACACAAAGATTATATATTTTCCCATATTCACAGAGTTGTCCTCATAAAAAGTGCAAATTGGCAAATCGATCATCCACAGGGGAGGGGGGGGGGATGATAAGCTACACCTGCAAATATTGACTACGAGGTCACAAAAGACTGACGCACTGCGTCGCTTCTTTCTTCATCAAAAGATGGCAGAAAAATATATTAAGAAAAAAGATATATTAAGAAAATAATTATTCTTGATGTGTTTTAGACGTAAGGAGAAAAGTAATCGCCTGGTATGATTATAATTGACAAGGAAATCCATTCCTTGTGTCCGTAATTTGCTTTTGTCCGTGACTCGGCAAGCCTTGTCATGGTACAAGTAAATCTGGGACACTCGGACTTCCTTCTCAATGCTGACATCTGATGATAGATTCTATCATTCATAATCACCTGTAACAGACTTGTCTAAAAAGTTTCTTTTACATGTATATTAAAGGAATGAAAAATATAATTATTATATTACACGTTACATCTTTGCTGTATATTATTTGATCAATTTTGTATATTCAATTCATTCATCAACACTTTTATGGAAATTCATTCATGTACCTTCACATTTCAGACCACCGAAAGTGAATCTCAAAGACGGACAAAGAGTTTCAATTCATCTTAAATCTGTCAACTCTGATGAGAAAGATTTCCCTTCCAAATGGCTGGTCTATCATAAAGTGATGAAAACAAACGGGGTATTTATAGATTTTATTTTATATTTACAGCAAAGCATTTCAAATATTTTCCTTTCGGCATAATTATTATGCCTTTGCAAACTTTTACCTACATGTACATGTATATGTACTTGACATAGAGTTGTCATTTTGTCGACTTTATTGCAAAAAGGAAATTCGACTAATGATTTTCTAATTTTTGCCAAATTTAAGGCACATTCAACACAACTTGCTGTGAATTTCAATTTTATTGTGATTTAACATGCAGTAAAACATGTAGAAGTCAAGGGTAAGATCATTTTTTAGGTCGGGTAACATACTGTTTAAATTTAGATAGTCAAGTTTTAAATATATTTCAAGTTCGATTTAATTTCATTATGCCCAATAAAAACTATTTGACATGTGTTTATATACTAAGACATGTAATACAGCCCAATATTTTATTTATGCTTTAATTTTTAGCTCACCTCGACGAAGTTGAGATGAGCTTATGCTATAACCCCGGCGTCCGCGTCCGCGTCCCCGTCCGGTTAAAGTTTTTGGGCAACTCAGTATCTGACAAAGTACTGATGCTACAGTAACCAAACTTGCACAAGTGATTCATCTTGAGATGCTGAGGTGAACCCATGCATCGGATGCAGCATCTGACCTACTTTTTCCGCTTGAGTGATTTTGCCTTATAAGGCCAATATTGAGCAAAGTATAAGTGCTACATGTACCAAACTTGCATATTGGATGTATCTTTGATCAAACTTTCATAAAATGACCTTGACCTACTTTTTCCACTTGAGTGATTTTGCCTTTAAAGGCCAATATTGAGCAAAGTATAAGTGCTACATGTACCAAACTTGCATATTGGATGTATCTTTGATCAAACTTTCATAAAATGACCTTGACCTACTTTTTCAGCTTGAGTGATTTGCCTTTAAAGCCAATATTGAGCAAAGTATAAGTGATACATGTACCAAACTTGCATATTGGATGTATCTTTGATCAAACTTTCATAAAATGACCTTGACCTACTTTTTCCGCTTGAGTGATTTTGCCTTTAAAAGCCAATATTGAGCAAAGTATAAGTGCTACATGTACCAAACTTGCATATTGGATGTATCTTTGATCAATCTTTCATAAAATGACCTCGACCTACTTTTTCCGCTTGAGTGATTTTGCCTTTAAAAGCCAATATTGCGCAAAGTATAAGTGATACATGTACCAAACTTGCATATTGGATGTATCTTTGATCAATCTTTCATAAAATGATCTTGACCTACTTTTTTCCGCTTGAGTGATTTTGCCTTTAAAAGCCAATATTGAGCAAAGTATAAGTGCTACATGTACCAAACTTGCATATTGGATGTATCTTTGATCAAACTTTCATAAAATGACTTGACCTACTTTTTCCGCTTGAGTGATTTTGCCTTTAAAAGCCAATATACATGTACTAAGAAATATGTTTGAATTGAATTTTGCTGTCACGAGGTGAGCTTTGTAATCTGTGATTACCTATGTTTTAGGTCGGGTAACATACTGTTTAAATTTAGATAGTCAAGTTTTAAATATATTTCAAGTTCGATTTAATTTCATTATGCCCAATAAAAACTATTTGACATGTGTTTATATACTAAGACATGTAATACAGCCCAATATTTTATTTATGCTTTAATTTTGTTTCTAATGGCAAAAAGACACATTTTGACGAAAAATGTAGCAATAACATGCCAACATGATATGGAATCTGGATGAGCATCAAATTTATTAAACATTATGAAATTATTATAGAAATATTATTCTAAATTGCAAATTCTGACTTTTCATTTATCATTCGGGATTTTCGTAAAACAGAGTTACTTGCTGTTCAGGATGGTACATGTATATGACTTAAAACCATTTGTGACGCTGAAATATTCTATGGAAACTAGTTGAAAGTTAAATTCAGGGAAAGTATGCTACTGAGTTACTTTCTGTTTGGGATGTTATATAACGTAAAACCTTTTGTGACACTTTCAAATCTATGGAAACCAACATTTATACTCAGGGAAAGTACGCTACACACCTGATGTCTCTATGAATGTATAGAATGTTTATTACGTCATAATGCTTTAACGTCAGATATCGTCCCAAATCAAACACAAGCATACACCAATGTCATAATGCTTTAACGTCAGATATCGTCCCAAATCAAACACAAGCATACACCGATGTAAAGACGGAATATGGTTCTATAGAATATTTATTATGTCATAATGCTTTTACGTTAGATACTGTCCCAAATTGAACACAAGCATACACCAACAAAAAGACTGAATATGTCTGTGACATTCATATACTACCATGCACACCGTTTATAATGAAGATTTAGATGAAAAAAGTTGAAATCATCTAAACTCAGAGGAACCTCTCATCATCTAAACTCAGAGGAACACCTCATCATCTAAACTCAGAGGAACCTCTCATCATCTAAACTCAGAGGAACCTCTCATCATCTAAACTCAGAGGAACCTCTCATCATCTAAACTCAGAGGAACCTCTCATCATCTAAACTCAGAGGAACCTCTCATCATCTAAACTCAGAGGAACCTCTCATCATCTAAACTCAGAGGAACCTCTCATCATCTAAACTCAGAGGAACCTCTCATCATCTAAACTCAGAGGAACCTCTCATCATCTAAACTCAGAGGAACCTCTCATCATCTAAACTCAGGAACCTCTCATCATCTAAACTCAGAGGAACCTCTCATCATCTAAACTCAGAGGAACCTCTCATCATCTAAACTCAGAGGAACCTCTCATCATCTAAACTCAGAGGAACCTCTCATCATCTAAACTCAGAGGAACCTCTCATCATCTAAACTCAGAGGAACCTCTCATCATCTAAACTCAGAGGAACCTCTCATCATCTAAACTCAGAGGAACCTCTCATCATCTAAACTCAGAGGAACACCTCATCATCTAAACTCAGAGGAACACCTCATCATCTAAACTCAGAGGAACCTCTCATCATCTAAACTCAGAGGAACCTCTCATCATCTAAACTCAGAGGAACCTCTCATCATCTAAACTCAGAGGAACCTCTCATCATCTAAACTCAGAGGAACCTCTCATCATCTAAACTCAGGAACCTCTCATCATCTAAACTCAGAGGAACCTCTCATCATCTAAACTCAGAGGAACCTCTCATCATCTAAACTCAGGAACCTCTCATCATCTAAACTCAGAGGAACCTCTCATCATCTAAACTGAAAGGAACCTCTCATCATCTAAACTCAGGAACCTCTCATCATCTAAACTGAAAGGAACCTCTCATCATCTAAACTCAGGAACCTCTCATCATCTAAACTCAGAGGAACCTCTCATCATCTAAACTCAGAGGAACCTCTCATCATCTAAACTGAAAGGAACCTCTCATCATCTAAACTCAGGAACCTCTCATCATCTAAACTGAAAGGAACCTCTCAGCCGTATCTTTGATGTAATATAGCACCATGATCTAGTGGGGAAGGCATATAGCACCATGATCTAGTGGGGAAGGCATATAGCACCATGATCTAGTGGGGAAGGCATATAGCACCATGATCTAGTGGGGAAGGCATATAGCACCATGATCTAGTGGGGAAGGCATATAGCACCATGATCTAATGGGGAAGGCGTCAGGTAAGCGTCTTAAAGGTTGCTGGTTCAAGCCTTGCTAGGACTGCAGGTTGGCCGACTTACATGTATATACATGTGCACTTCTATCTAATATCTGTTAGAAACAAAAATAAATGTCCTTTTCAGTGTAGTGTATACATACGATGTATTTGTATTTAAAAAAAAAAACGTGATGTTATTCCTTAATAATTTAGGTAAACCTGTTTGACTGTACCATGGTATCACCTTACCCCCTTCTGTTCTTCGGTGGCGAGATAAAATCGTCCATGATGAAAGTAAATGACCATGAAGAGCGTCATATGGTGACAGTGGATGACTGGATCAGCTTCTATGCCTCGCCTACAATAGGACAACTTGTTAAGGTATTGAGGTGTTTGTATTATTTATGCCATAGGATCCCTGCCATAACATGGTGGGGGTATGTAGTGATGCACATGTCCATCCATGTGTCCGTCCCACCTGTGGTTTCCGGACATTTAATGGAAAACCCTCACAGATAATCAATTCATTTTTTGTATAAAGCTTTCACACCAAGAAATACAGGTCAAGTTTGAATATGGGTCATTTTGCACAAATGCACAATTTTGTGCAGAGCTATGCCCCTTGAAACTTAGAAAAATTCAATATATTGCAGACAGTCAATTCAATTATTGGATATAGCTTTTAAACTAAGAAATACAGGTCAAGTTTGAATATGGATCAATTTGCACAAGAGTTATGCCCCTTGAAATATTTTGGGATTTCTGAACATTTGTCATTTAAAGGAAAACCATTACATGTATATAGAGAATAAGTGTCTTAATTTGTGTTTTGTTACGGGTATGCAACACACAGCAAGTGCATTTATCGTACATGTAATGCGCGTTAGCGCATTTCATGCGATAAATGCACTTGCTGTGTGTTGCATACCCGTAACAAAACACAAATTAAGACATTTATTCTATATATATGCACCACAGTTGTCCGTTTCATTCTTGTTTTCTGAAATCGCGTTTTTTCACGTGAAAAGGTGACATTAACATTCAGGTCACCGCGGGCTCAGTTTGTAGGTTAGAACAGCCGTCGCAGCATGTTTCTTTAGATCTTATGCATTATGACGTCACGAGTGTTAATACACGAATTGCAGCACGTTCCTTTCAATAGAAACATCTCAGGGAATTACATTGGCTGTGCATATACAATGTATATATAATTAATTCTTTTGTTAAATGTAGCTATTATACTAAAAAATACAGGTCAGGTTCAAATATGGATCATGTCGCCCAATTTTGTGCAGAGTTATGCCACTTAGAACTTGGAAAAAAACAATATTTTCTGGTTTCCTGACATTTAAGGTATTCAGCCCGTAATACATTTTCAAGGAGAAATATCAAAGATACAGATTTTCATTCTTATCATACAGAATACTTTATACACACTAATTTTGCCCATATAAATGATACCACTTGTCAACCAATGACCCATGCTATTACCTCCTAACATTTCGGATGATAAAATCATTGGTACATTTGTATTTGTCGGAAATGTGGCATTGTTCTATAAATTTTAACTGGAAGTTTTCTGTAAGGGTGTGGGAACCTTAGATGAAACTGTCACAGGAAATATATATAGGATCTCAAATGATTTTCTATTTCATACGGTATTAATGAAACGATTTGTGTAAATTTTACATCCCCGAGCCTTGGAATAGAAACATCATTTGAGATTCTTTTTATCACATGAAATATGGCGTAACTGATCAAAATAATGTCAAAATTATTATATCAACGTTATAATTCCGACTTCATTTTTTGCAAATAAAGCGCCAACATCGCCGATTCTATTGTGACGTCACAAAGGATCTGGAGCGCATCATTTAATGATCACGCTCCTAAAGTGATATGTAACGTGTTACATGTATCTTAACATTTATTTATGATATGGCTTTATGTAACGGAATGAAAGGTTGTATCATGTGATAAATTCATTATCACTTATACCTTTACATTGAGAAATACAGGCCAAGTTCAAATAATATTAGTTATACAGTGTTTTACAGGGGGGATACAGAAATATATTGGGTCGATGAAAAAAGTTGTATTGGGCGAGGCGACCCAATATATTTTTGTATCTCCCCTGTAAAACACTGTATAACGAATTTATCCCGCTGACGGCTTTTGGTTTGTGTATGTTAAGTCAACATATTTTAAAGCATTTTGGTGACGTCAAAAGCATAAAGCGTCTTAGTAGAGGCAGGATATTAAAATAATATCCTGTTAGTAAAATAATACAACATAATATTTGGTTCTTCTCGACCAATCAGATTGCAAGAAATTTGCCAGAGGCGGGATAAAGGGTCATGTTGCTTAATTTTGTATTGAGTTGTGATCCTTCAAACTTTTTATACATTGTACATTGCTTATATGTAAAATATGCCAGGGGGTTGATCCTTTGATCAATAATTTTTTTTTTCATTTGAATTTTGTTTTTCTTTATGACCTTTGGCTCAATACCTACCTAAACGGGGATGCAAAACAAACTATAACAAAGAAAAATAACCTGATGAAAGTAAATGATCTCTGCAAAATACTGATACATAAACATACAATAAAAAAAAATCATACAGAGGGCACAGCACAACCTGAGTGTGAAGGCAAATGAATGACATAATGAAACCAACAATATACAGTTTACTCTCGTTTACTCAAACTCGGTTAACTCGAATTTCCGCTTAACTCGAACTGTTTTTAAAAGTCCCGATTCGCTGCTATTGATTTCTATGCAACTTATTCCTGATAACTCGAATTCCGATAACTCGAACTTTTCGTTAAGTCGAACTAATTTTGAAGTCCCATAAATCATTTTACATTAAAAATCTATCTCAATAAGTCGAACCACAAATTAATTTCAATTCTTAAACAAAAACAAATTCATTATAAGGAGATCGGTTGACTATAATTGATACTCTCTTTCAATAGAGTCGTAAATACAAACATAAAATCTAGCTTGGTAATTAAAAGAGGACATGAACGTTTGTGAACGGTGTAATAGATAGAAGTGAAATAAGTATTTTGAAAAATGGATTGCTGATCATGTACTGAATAAGTCGAACCCCTGATAAGTCGAACTATTTCTGATGGTCCACTGAAGTTTGACTTATCGAGAGTAGACTGTATTGAGCAGACATGATTTATTTTCTGACATTAAGCAGAATTGACCCTTCTGATTGCGGGAAAAAATGCAAAATTTCATGATGTTACAATGCTTTTACTTTGGACAAACAAGCTTCGAACCTTGGTCAAAATCGAAATTGCATTGTGACGTCATGGAATTTCTCTAATTTTTCCCGCATTTAGAAGCATTAATTATGCTCAGTTGCCTGTTACTCTTGGATTGTTGAGTTTGGTCTTCTCAGTACAATTAATTTTATACAGTCGTTGCACACAATTTTCATCTTGTTTTCTTATTTGCTATAAAAGGACCTTAGAAAGCAACTGGATAGACTTCTAGAGGATAAAATCACTCGTCCTGGGGTGACAAACTGGGACCCAAAATCTAAGGAGGGTGCTGTACTGAAAGCTATCATTGATGTCATCACACAGGAAGACTTTGATCAGGATGATGACAGTGACTGGAATAACTACCATGGAGGTAGAGATAGGTATAGATGATGTCTGCTGACGATCTAGGACGTTCAGATAATGTTATTTCTATTGTATTGGACATTTTTTATGTAACATGTTAGATTTAACATTTGAATTTTGTGTTGGAACATGTACTGTAATAAACAAGGTAATGTCATTGAATGAAGTGGCCTGCATGTACACATGTAATTATTTGAAATTTAGGTTATAGGCATGTGTATGCTTGTTTATGATTTGATGTTTTACCAAGAAATAAACTAATAAAAAGAATCTCGGAGTTATCTTTGTTATTTCTTATCTTGACAAATGTCATGGTAACTATTGGAGCCATATCCTTAGTAGAGTAATCTTTGTTATTTCTTATCTTGACAAATGTCATGGTAACTATTGGAGCCGTATCCTTAGTAGAGTAATCTTTGTTATTTCTTATCTTGACAAATGTCATGGTAACTATTGGAGCCATATCCTTAGTGAAATCAGATAGATACATGTACATGTAGGTATTTCATAATTCTATAAAATTTTGAATCGGTACCAAATGTTATCAAAGTATGCATGCAATTTGCTAGCCGCAGAAACGGCCAACGACACTTGGATATTTGGTTGGTAGGGATGTGTTGGCTGCAGGAAAGTACATTGAACAAACCCGGGACCCAAATTTAGGATATGGCCGGCACGAATCGGCAAATTTTCTAGGGGATTATTGACTGTGTCTCACTCGGATAAAATAAAACAGGCTTCGAATTAAAGTGCCATGTTGTAAGTTTACACTCATGCGTCAGGTCAAACACGTGACACCACGAGGTTGTTTCCATAACAACGTCCATTCATATGGATCGTGGTGTCACGTGTTTGACCTGACGCATGAGTGTAAACTTACAACATGGCGCTTGAATTCGAAGAGACGAAGCGGAGGCAAGTAGAATCCCGGCCATATCATTGATATTAAAGCTTAACAAGGTAAAATATGATTGCCGATCGTTTAGTTTTATTTTATTCGAGTGAGACACAGTCAATAATCCCCTACAAAATTTGCCGATTCGTGCCGGCCATATCCTAAATTTGGGTCCCGGGTTTGTTCAATGTACTTTCCTGCGGCCAACACATCCCTACCAACCAAATATCCAAGTGTCGTTGGCCGTTTCTGCGGCTAGCAATTTGCTTAAATCAGGAGCCTGTTTTACAAAAATACTTATGAAAATTTTTAGGAATTTTCCTAACTTTCCTTGAATAAGTTGAATTGAATTTCATCAAGAGTCAAAGTTCAAGGTCATACTGAACTAATCAGTCTAAAATTATGTTAATAGCATAAATTATGAAGCAATAATTGTAAAATAGTCAAGCCTTCAACAAATGTTCAACACCATTGTATGAGGATGAATTCAAAGCTATTGATACTCAATGACCAGGAGTCTCCGAGTGCAAATGTAGCCAAGTTCGAACAATTTCAGTCGTTTCTTCATACACATTCAAAAATTTCTGTTTACAAAATTTTCTCAAATTTTGGAAACCTGGGTCCTGTAGCATCATATCCCAGCCATCTGGCTACGTCTTTAGGTATATTTTTCGACATAATTTTCACAGATTTTGGCCATATATTTCAATGTTTTAGATTTAGGATCACTGACAAGGGTAAAATACCCGAAACGTGCATGTCTGGTTCATGTTGTAAATTTATCTGCTTTTAAAATATTCTAATGAATTTGAAGACCTTTAACATTTGTACCTCTTGGTGAGTGTCACTGCTGGTGGACCAGGAGTCCCAGAGGGCGCATGTAGCCAAGTTCGATCAATTTCGGTGGGTCGCATATTCATATGCATTCAAAAATTTCTGTTTACAAAATTTTTCTAAAATTTCGGAAATCTTGGTCCTGTAGCACCAGATCCCAGACATCTTGCTACGTCTTTCAGTATGATTTTTAACATAATTTTCACAGATTTTGGCCATATTTCGAATTCTGGAACTCAGGAATGTAGCGTTAGAGAAACTTCTGTTGGGACATGGTAAACAAGATCAGAATCTACCAAAAAAAAAAAAAAAAAAAACCGAGATATTTCATACCTTGAGAATTAACAATGAAACTTTAATTGAAACTAAACCCCTTATAATATTTTTTAGCTCACCTCGACAAAGTTGAGTGAGCTTATGCTATACCCCCGCGCGTCCGTGTCTGCGTCCGTGTCTGCGTCCGCGTCCGGTTAAGAAGTTTGGGGTAGCTCAGTATTTGGCAAAGTACTGATGCTGCAGTAACCAAACTTGCACAAGTGATTCATCTTTGGATACTGAGGTGAACCCATGCATCGGATGCTGCATCTGACCTACATTTTCCGCTTGAGTGACTTGGTTAAGAAGTTTGGGGTAGCTCAGTATCTGACAAAGCACTGATGCAACATTAACCAAACTTGCACAAGTGATTCATCTTTGGATGCTGAGGTGAACCATGCATCAGATGCTGCATCTGACCTACATTTTCCGCTTGAGTGACTTGGTTAAGAAGTTTGGGGTAGCTCAGTATCTGACCAAGTAGTAATGCTACAGTAACCAAACTTGCACAAGTGATTCATCTTTGGATGCCGAGATGGATCCATGCATCGGATGCAGCATCTGACTTACTTTTTCCACTTGAGTGATTTTGCTTTTAAAAGCCAATATTGAGCAAAGTATAAGTGCTACATGTACCAAACTTGCATATTGGATGTATCTTTGATCAAACTTTCATAAAATGACCTTGACCTACTTTTTCCGCTTTAGTGATTTTGCCTTTAAAAGCCATTATTGAGCAAAGTATAAGTGCTACATGTACCAAACTTGCTTATTGGATGTATCATTGATCAAACTTTCATGTAATGACCTTGACCTACTTTTTCCGCTTGAGTGATTTTGCTTTTAAAAGCCAATATTGAGCAAAGTATAAGTGCTACATGTACCAAACTTACATATTGGATGTATCTTTGATCATTCTTTCATAAAATGACCTTGACCTACTTTTTCCGCTTGAGTAATTTTGCCTTTTAAAGCCAATATTGAGCAAAGTATAAGTGCTTCATGTACCAAACTTGCATATTGGATGTATCTTTGATCAAACTTTCATAAAATGAAATTGACCTACTTTTTCCGCTTGAATGATTTTGCCTTTAAAAGCCAATATACGTGTATTTAGAAATATGTTTGAATTGAATTTTGCTGCTACGAGGTGAGCTTCGTAATCTGCTCTTTGTGATCAAATGCTGGAAATGACGAATTAAAGTCGGATTACTAAAAAGTTTTTGATCTTTATTTCCTCGCATCCAAATCTTGAAGTGAGTTAATATGACAGATACAAAACATTCTAAACTAAATATAATAAAGACTTGACAAGTATACATATAAGAACAATATAACATAAAGAAATCCAGAAACAGCGTAACTCAATAAATTTCAATAATTTAACTCGCTCCCAAAATTATAAGACGAAAGCTCAAATTGATAACATTGAAGTAAAGAAATATAGTTTTCATTTAACGTACAAAATAAACGTATTTTCGATTATTTAAGAAATATAAAACATATTGATCATATTGTAATGATTACCTGGAAATGACGAATTAAAGTCGGATTACTAAAAAGTTTTTGATCTTTATTTCCTCGCATCCAAATCTTGAAGTGAGGAACGCGCTCAAGGAACCCCCTTGCAACCTTGGACGCGGATTTCCAGGAATCAACCAATCAAAATCAATAATCAAATATTTGACCTTTTGACCCGTTTCTTACTGCCCCAAAAATCTTTTCTTCTCTTTACCTTGACTTGACAGACGAGACCACGCCCTGATCTCTTTTGTCCGCAAGGGACAGTCACTCTAGAGGAAAAAAACGGAGCTCGCGTGTCAAAATTGAGCAATAAAGTTTAGATAGCAATTAACAATTAATTTACTTAACAAAAGTCTTAAGCTGGCAAGTGCAAACAAAAAGTTCTTACGGACACTTTTATAAGCCCTAAAGTAATCAAATACGGAAATCCACTAGTCTACATATTTACAAGGGTTAATGGTCATTTTCATGACTTATAGCCGAGACTCAAAAATTAGAAAATATAAATAACTTCTATAATTTTGAACTTTTGAAAATACACTTTCTTAATCTGACAAAAACTCAACAAGCTGCTTAATTTGATACTAAACATGACATGTTTTTTTTTCAAAAATGTTGTATATGAAATTTTTCCATGCAATGAAATACAAAACAACAAAATCAATATAGAATATAGCGAAGTTCCAGTTGCTATATTCTATATTGATTTTGTTGTTTTGTATTTCATTGCATGGAAAAATTTCATATACAACATTTTTGAAAAAAAACATGTCATGTTTAGTATCAAATTAAGCAGCTTGTTGAGTTTTTGTCAGATTAAGAAAGTGTATTTTCAAAAGTTCAAAATTATAGAAGTTATTTATATTTTCTAATGTTTGAGTCTCGGCTATAAGTCATGAAAATGACCATTAACCCTTGTAAATATGTAGACTAGTGGATTTCCGTATTTGATTACTTTAGGGCTTATAAAAGTGTCCGTAAGAACTTTTTGTTTGCACTTGCCAGCTTAAGACTTTTGTTAAGTAAATTAATTGTTAATTGCTATCTAAACTTTATTGCTCAATTTTGACACGCGAGCTCCGTTTTTTTCCTCTAGAGTGACCGTCCCTTGCGGACAAAAGAGATCAGGGCGTGGTCTCGTCTGTCAAGTCAAGGTAAAGAGAAGAAAAGATTTTTGGGGCAGTAAGAAACGGGTCAAAAGGTCAAATATTTGATTATTGATTTTGATTGGTTGATTCCTGGAAATCCGCGTCCAAGGTTGCAAGGGGGTTCCTTGAGCGCGTTCCTCACTTCAAGATTTGGATGCGAGGAAATAAAGATCAAAAACTTTTTAGTAATCCGACTTTAATTCGTCATTTCCAGGTAATCATTACAATATGATCAATATGTTTTATATTTCTTAAATAATCGAAAATACGTTTATTTTGTACGTTAAATGAAAACTATATTTCTTTACTTCAATGTTATCAATTTGAGCTTTCGTCTTATAATTTTGGGAGCGAGTTAAATTATTGAAATTTATTGAGTTACGCTGTTTCTGGATTTCTTTATGTTATATTGTTCTTATATGTATACTTGTCAAGTCTTTATTATATTTAGTTTAGAATGTTTTGTATCTGTCATATTAACTCACTTCAAGATTTGGATGCGAGGAAATAAAGATCAAAAACTTTTTAGTAATCCGACTTTAATTCGTCATTTCCAGCATTTGATCACAAAGAGAAGCAGCCCACACGGCGGCCCGGGGAATCGACACACCCCGTGGCCCGTCACCCCCCATCGTTACAGAATCAGGGTCCAACGAAGGTTCGAGACGTTATTACAGACAGAATAAAAAGGAAAAGTTACAAAGAAAGATTGCCGAAACGGCGACCCTGGGGTTCGAACATTCTAATACCCCGTGACCGAGAACTTAAAGAGAAAAGGGCGCGCCCGCAGCTTCGACATTTCGTTGCACAGAGTGTGCAACAAATTTTCACTGTGTCATTACCTATGTTTTCAATTTATGGTAAATTACTAGCAGAGTAGTCATAAAGTATCCCTCTTCTGAAACCTTCCCCCTTAGAATAATTTGTTGGTTGGAGTAACTTACCAAGTATGCCCCTCTTACGTAATCCAGGTTGATCACACCTGTCGTCGCTGGCAGGTTAATTGATCAATTAGCCTGTTGGTGGCTTCATTATTTCTGGATAATTCATACAACGTTGTGACATCAAAGACAATTTTTTAAAAGAGAAAAAAATAATAAACACAACAGAAAAAAAAGAATATTAATGATACATAAAAATAGATATAAAAAAGATCGAAGTAAAATAAAACTGAAGATCTTCATCCTTCAGAATTGAATGAATATCTTCATAAATTATGCTTGATCAGAACAGGGACACATATATATATAACTTATATCTGCAAATTCATACATACAATGTAGAAATAGAATACATTTTTTCCATGATTTCTGTCTCATATAAAACAATACTTTTATACCTACCTGCGGTAAATAAACTATATCGGATAACTCTAATGCTATAGGAGAAATGGAGCTAAGAGTTATCCTTCCTGAATACGCGCAGTAAGCCCAGGAAATACACAACTTCAAACACGATAAAAACATATAAAATGTTGCAAAATTTTATTGAAATTTTTCATGTGACATGTTTAAATACCCATTTAACTATATACCAAAGAAAATAATATATTCATTGCACCCAAACGTCCTGGGCGCACCTGGGCTTAAAATATTCTTTAGGCTTAAAGTAGTAAGACCGCCCGAAACATGCATGACTGGTTAATGCTGTAAATTTATCTGCTTTTAAATGATTCTAATGAATTTGAAACGTTTAACATTTACTTTGGGTATAGATTTCAGCTTAGACATGGTTGCAAGTCATGGAATTTGACCTGCTCATTGAAAAGATATGGAAATTGGATGCAAACATAGAAAGTCATTGAGTACTGGGTAAAGTCCTTAAAAATTCATTAAATTTAATTAACAACTGATTCCTGACCATGTTGTTTTCATCCATGCAAACTTTGCTATGATTGTTTGAAAACAAAGCAAAATGTGGTAATTCTGAAAATGAGCATGTCTAATTGTTTAGTTTTGCTCAGTATTAGTGAAGGACTTAACATAATGGTCATAGAAATGGGCTGATTGTCTGTCTACGAAGTCATGGAAAATATGAAATGAGTTGCGACAATGGGTTGCTTGTATGTCTACGAAGTCATGGAAAATATGAAATGAGTCATGGCAGTGGGTCGCTTGTCTGTCTACGAAGTCGGGGAAAATATGAAATGAGTCATGACAATGGGTCGCTTGTCTGTCTACGAAGTCGGGGAAAATAAGAACTGAGTAATGGAATTATAGTAGCAGAAAACTAATGAAAATCTTTTATATAATTTCAGTATAAACCAGGTTAAACCTCTCACGAACAGCATAGAAAAGGTAGCAATTAATCTTTATTGAATGCAAAACCTTTCACAAAATAGAATAAAATTTTCTTGAGTATCAAATTATGTGACCATAATGCAAATCAGGATTTGGTTATTTCTTACAAAGTACGAAGTTTTGCAAATAGAAAAGAAAGACGAGTATGAACATGACATGTAATGTTAAGAATGACGACAAGAGTAAAACCATGACAAAAAAGAATAAATTTTTCGTCACACAATTTATTGAGAAAATGAAAAAGGTGTTTGTGAATTGTTAAATTTCTTTCTCGTTGCACCATCTACAAAAAAACTTTTGTTGGCAAATGTGATTCTCAAAAGTGCACATTTATTCATCTTATTTTTATGAATTCTTCTGTGTATTGATTTTATTCACTGAAGAAAAGAGCGGATTTTTCATTTACGTAAAGAGATTAAGACCTATTTCTGCTTTGGCTAGCCGCACCCGCCGTCGATGTTAACGCACGAAAATGCGTATTTTTCCCTGACATGGTCGCCATAGCACTTTCTGTATAGATATAACCTCAGACAGTGCAATGCATATATTTTATATATTGTTTTTATTTTCGTGCGTTTACATCGACGGAGGGTGCGGCTAGCCAACAGGCGATGCTTACTCCTCCCGGGCACCTGGTCCCACCTCTAGCTTGCTAGGGGTCCGTCGATGCTCAATTTGGTGTTCAATTGTGAGTGCTGTTGAGATTATCGTCACTGATCAGAAATAATAGTTGTAGGACCAGAAAAACAAAGGGGAATAACTGATGAAGTATTTAAATTGTCTATTTTCTCTATATGTTTTAACATATGTTAAATACCAAGGTTGTACAAGAGTTTTTCCCCTTTGATTTTTAAGGCCTGGGAGTCTTATATCTCTACTTAGGGTATCATTACCTTTCAGAAAATATATAGTTTATTGTACCTTACCAGGAATAAAATTTACCATACTTTACAATAGAGATGATTAAAACGCTATGTAAAATGACTCTATTGTACAACGGATACCATAAATTACAGATGCGCAGCGGTTCAATAGTTTTTATACCATCAAGGGTAAAATAGGTTGTTGACTAGAATGTCAATGTTTCATAGACGATAGAAACTGAAGCGACCAGTAAGTAACCTCAGGTAGCTATAGAAAAGGTCTTTGAATTCTAAAGGACTTTTCAATGAAGTATCGTACATCTATGGTTGAAAGGATCATGAAAAAAGATTCATTTAGTATACTAACGAACTTAATGAGATTAAATATAACAGAAAAGGCAATTTTAAGTGATCATTTGAATTGTAACAGAATGTTAAGGATGGACGCTGATGTTATTGGTCTTGCTTATTGATTAGCCCATTGTATTAAAGACCTTGATATTCTCTTTGAGAGTTTGTTTATTGTATTCGGTTTGTCTTTGTCATTCATTCGTACGGGAATACTTTGAACAGCTCCGTGGTCTTCTCAAAAAAGGACCTAAGTATAGAATCCCATCCAAGATAGATTTTATTAAATGTCGCGAAGTACTAAAGGAAGCCTTAGATAACTATACCAAACGATGGTGTAAATCGGAAGGAGTCGAATCGCATTCTCTGAATGACTGGAAAAACCTCATTTTGGACATTACTGACATTCGAATAGACAACTTCCACAAAAATCCTCATCTTTTTGAAAATCCAAGTTCTAGATCTGAAAGATATTTTAAATCCAAATTACGTAATTTACATGAAAAATTTGTCTTCGCTCCTGCAGATAAAGCAGCCAACAACACCATAATCATATGAAAACTTTACTATATATCAACTTTAGTTTCGGAACTTTCGTCTACAAATACTTATATCAAAAGCAATGAAAGTGTCCCTAACATTTTGAGCAAACATAGCAGTGAAATTTCTTCATTTAACATCCCTATTTCTAAATTGGATCTTCCTACAATATACTGCATACCAAAACTGCACAAATCTCCTTACAAATTTAGATACATTGCTAATTCTAGCAACTGCTCAACTACAAGTTTGTCTAGACATCTGACGTCAGCCCTCACGGCGGTAAAGGAACACGTTGCAAAATATTGTGAAACTGTTCTTAACAGGAATGATGTAAATTTATTTTGGTCTATAAAAAATTCCGGGGATGTGATTGACAAGATAAAATCTAGAAATTTTCAAGCCAATACGACTGCTTCATACGATTTTTCAAATATGTACACCACGCTTCCTCACGACAAGATCAATGATCAATTGTCCAAACTCATTAAATGGTGCTATAATCGAGAGGGGAAAATTTATATTTGTACATCTGAATCAAAGGGTTTCTTTTCCGCTACAGAATACAAATCATACAAATCATGGACATGTAGCGACCTGTGTAGTGCCTTGTCCTTCCTCTTGGACAACATTTATGTAAGATTTGGTGAGAATCTCTACAAGCAGGTTGAAGGGATTCCAATGGGTACAAATTGTGCGCCTCTTGTTGCAGATTTATTTTTATACACATATGAAAAAGAATTTATTCAAAATCTTCAAAAGCAAAGAAAACATGATGATGTGAAATGCTTCATTGGTACTTCTAGGTACCTGGATGATATTCTTACTATCGATAATCCTGTTTTTGAAAAGTATAAAGATGTTATTTATCCACAAGAATTGACTCTAAACAAGGCAAACTTTACAGACACTGAAACACCATTTTTGGACCTAAATATCAAAATTGTCAATGGAGAAATTCATACAAGTGTATATGACAAACGAGATGATTTTGGATTCAACATAGTAAATTTCCCCTGGCTTGACGGTGATGTCCCTAGATTACCGTCATACGGTATCTACATTTCACAGCTCATCCGGTATGCTAGAGCATGTACTGATGTTTTGGATTTTCATAATAGAAATCTACAAATTACAAAGAAACTTTAGGTCAAGGTTTTCGCTTTCACAAACTAGTAAAGACTTTCTGGAAATTTTACAAAAACTATGATCAACTTCTTTTGAAATTCGCACCCATACAAGCAACGGAGTATATTACTTTAGGTATTTCACAACCTGCATTTTATGGTGACATAATTAACAAAATAAGAAGGATCAAAGGTAGACAGCATATGTATCGAAAATGCGTCAGAGTCATCAAACGCCTTTTATACCGTGGATATGATCCTAATGTCACCAGACGGAAACTAAGCTTGGTACTTGACCAATATACAGTCTTGTACGAGCGCATTCTAAAGACTTGCACTCTGACTGACTGTGACGACGGGACTCCATGACGGGCCCTGTCCAAACCTCTTTAGAGAAGACAGGGCCCCGACCACCTGTCCTCTCTGAATGTCAGTCGGACTCCTCGGGTGATAACATATATGAGCTCGCTACAGCCGGCAGAGCACGGACTGTGTTACGCACGGTTGCCCATTGGTCTCGTTGGTTTATGTGTAGTCTTTTATGTTTCATGTTTCTATGTGTGAGTTGGTGTTCCTTGTCCCTTTTGCGTCTCTTTCTGTGGGTATCTGTTCTGTGTTTTTTGCATGGGTGTTTTGGGATTTTGCTGTGGGTGCTTCAACCTAGTGTTGTTGGAGATCCCCTCCTTTCTTTGAAGACTCACTTTTATTTTGATAGCAAAAAATGAAGGATAACTTTTGATTTATATCTTCTCATAATGGATTAAACGCACACAAAAGGCAGTGCTTTGAAAGAAATAAAAGTCTGAGTTTGGTGATTTAAATGACAAATATGGACAAGAACCATATCCCAATATAGTGAACAAAATAGAAAATTCGAAAATCATTAACCGAAAGGCATAAAAAATCATGATAGAGCAGGAACGAAAACAAACAAATAAAAACCTATATAAATACCACATGGAAAGAAGCGAACAAACGAAGAAATTCCACCCTATGAATAGAGGCGAACTCCCTATAGTGGAGAGAGCCCAGTTGTCTAGGAAGAGTCAGCTTCGACTGCTTGCATGCAACACCCGTCGCTTCAATGCGGCAGCCATGTCACAGCCGGTTACTTCAACTTAGGAAGATACAATATGCTCTGTGGTTGGATGGTTCCAATGGTCTAAGACAGAATAATATCGTTTACCATTCTGGACAATGGGACATCGTAGTGTATGACGAGTTCCCCGTATTGACCGTAGAACGTCCTCAGTGATTACCTTAGTCGGTCACAAACGTATCCCTGACTGAGGAATTTATCTAAGAGACGCCTAGCCCTCAAAACATTTTTTTTATATTTGGTATTTGCTCTGGTATAACGTATCAATTGAGATATAAACACGCCGGCCATATGCAGGCGATGAAGCGATATTGCCACCAAGAAAAGGAAAGTGATGCTAAAATAAAAGTCGTTACGTTCGTCATAGAGTGAGGTGTTCATGTGACTATCAGTGTCGTAGAACAGCATTATCTCCATATAGGATGCTGACTTTTTTGTCTCTGTGGTTTCGTTCACTTCATGCTCCGAATGATAGATTATGGTGAGGTAATCTGCGAATTTTGAATTATTGATGGACAGCACATCATCTATGTATATGCATGTGAAGTTAAAGTGAAGAGCTACGTGTTTCTCCCCTCAGAGATCAGTGATTGAATTCAGCTTCAACTTCGGTTGATCGTTTCTCCAACGCATTAGAAAATTTATGTTATCAAATACATTTCTATCCAGATTCCTGTTCTCTGGCTATAAATTTCTGTCCAGATTCGTGCTCTCTACATATAAATTTCTGTCCAGATTCCTGCCCTCTTGCTTTAAATTTCTGTCCAGATTCCTGCTCTCTATATATAAATTTCTGTCCAGATTCCTTCTCTCTGGCTATAAATTTCTGTACAGATTCCTGCTCTCTTGCTATAAATTTCTGTCCAGATTCCTCCTCTCTATATATAAATTTCTGTACAGATTCCTGCCCTCTGGCTATAAATTTCTGTACAGATTCCTGCCCTCTGGCTATAAATTTCTGCACAGATTCCTGCCTTCTGTATATAAATTTCTGTACAGATTCCTGCCCCCTGGCTATCAATTTCGGTCCAGATTCCTGCTCTCTGGCTATAAATTTCTATCCAGATATCTGCTTTCTGGCTATATATTTCTGTCCAGATTCCTACCCTCTGGCTATGTCTGTCTGTCCAGATTCCTGCTCCCTGGTAAGGCCATGCAAAAAAAATTTTCTGGTTCTCAGATAATTGATCTAAAAAATATGGGTAGGTAGGTAGGGTTTTTATTTTTTGTTTTTATTTTCCGAAAACTACTTAAGCACAATTCTTTATTCAGATATTATAGAGACTGTGATCTATAGTGACTACAGTATATTTGTTGTAAATGTTCACCATACTCAACTCTTCTCATTTTTACAGTGCCAAGAATGCTTCAGCCCAGTCTGCAATTTTAAAATTCACCTTCAAGCTGACAATCACTTGTTCCTCCCCCCCCCCCCGGTCGCCATTTTGCATCTTGTGTACAATAATAAAGTACAGTACCGTAATCATCCGAAAAAAAAGTCCGCAAGAGTAGATATCACGCAGGCAAAAAATTGCGCTGAAAATCGTGGAAAAAATTCTGATCTAGTAAATAATACGCATTAAAAAAATCGAAATTTCGCCGATGTTTTCTCCCAAATTAAAAATATCAAAGAAACGGCCCGCTCGGTAATTATTATTGTAATGACTTGAATTAGATACCGATTACAAAATAATCCATAGTACGATTGAAAGATTTAGGATTGACAGCCGTATTATGTATCAATTAACTGAACTGACCATTGAAATTTACCGTTAGAATAAACCTATTCGAGAAGATTTTACTTCCCCCTTCACCTGTCAAAAGTGACAGATCAATTTCATGCTTGACCGCAATGCTACCGGTGAAGGCTATTTGTCTCCGTTCAACACCCCTCGGGGTAGACAGGTGTTTACACATATACAGGTATTTAACGTACATGCGCTTGTACGATCTGACCTTAGATGACCAGGTACCGTAAATACTTGGACAAATGTTATTGTAACGCGATTGTTTACTTACCCACGGACTGGTAGCGTGAATTAAAGTCAAATATACTTACAAAATTGATCTATTGACGAATTATCTGTTCAGAAAATTAATAGAAAATTATATTTATCAGCATGAGAAATCTGGCGGGCGGCGGCTATATTTTTCCCTTCCTACGATAAAAACGTCTCATCGGGAGGAATTTTGAGCGCGCGGCGGTGTCTGAGAACCAGGATTTTTTTTTTATATGGCCTAATTAATACATTTCTATCTAGATTCCTGCTCTGTGGTAATACATTTCTATCCAGATACCCACTCTAAGGCAATAAATTTCTATTCAGTTTCCTGCGCTCTGCTTATACATTTCTATCAAGATTCCTGTTCTCTGGCTATAAATTTCTGTCCCGATTCCTGTTTTCTTTATATAAATTTCTGTCCAGATTCCTGCCCTCTGGCTATAAATTTCCGTCCAGATTCCTGCTGTCTACATGTAACGAAAAATGATGAGACTGGATTTTTTTTTATATCTGAAGAACTTTTATCATTAATGGAATTGTCAGTATTACTCCAGGCTATAGGTCTGACCACTCAATTATAGATAGAATTTCAATTCAATTATTGGTATAAAAAAGAGGCTTTTGGAAATTCAACCATTTGCTGTTACTAGACATTGATTATGTATCCAAAGTTAAAAAGTTCATACTGAATACAAACAAAGAATATTCTGAGACTCCTCTAATCAAGGCAGAATTTCAAAAATAGATGAATCACATCAATTAACTATACATTGTGATATGTTTCTTAGAATGCTACTAATGAATATTAGAAAAAATGAATATTCCATACTTATAATACGGTGCTAATGAAAAACGACAAAGAATCTCTTGGAAAGAAGAATTAAACAAAGAAATTGAAATCAATACTGCCTTAATTGAAGTAAACATTAATCAAAAGATAGAAATACTACTACAAAGACTTCATAATGAACGTCAAGAATTTCGTAAAACTGAATTCTAAGGGCTTTTAGTTAGAAAAATTACTACTCCATACTGTGCTTATAAAAAAAGACAAAGAATCTCTAAAAAAGAAGAATTAGACAAAGAAATTGAAATCAATACTGCCTTAATTGAAGCAAACCCTAATCAAAATATAGAAAAAATACTACAAAGAATTCATAATGAACGTCAAAAATTTCGTAAAACTGAACTTGAAGGTCTTTTAGTTAAAAACAGACTCAACTGGATTGAAAATGGAGTAAAAACCAGCACATGTAGATACTTTGGAGCGCTCGAAATAAAAACAAGAGCCCCAGGGGGCACAACGCTCACCTGATACCCATGCACACTCTAATTGACATACTGACATTGAATACTGATAGTGCCACTACCAGGATTTTAGCCCACAACCTTTCTAACAAGATTTTTGCCGGATGCAGACAAGTTTTTTTTTCAGACAACCTTTAAAAGTACAAACAAGAGAAAATAGTCACATTTCAAAACAACAACTTTTTTACTGATTTGAAAAGATGGATTATGCGATCCAAAGTCATATGCCCAGCTAGTATAGTTTGCAACATCAAAAATAAAATCATTTTGTAAAATTCCACATTAATGTGCAACAGAAACAGAATAAAACAATGAAATGATTTTATAAATTAAGTTTATTTAAAATTGAACACCAAACCTTTCATTATTAATAGCTAGTATGCCAGAAAATAATAAAGCCTGTGTTTGTGAAACACGAATGCCCCGCGGTGGCATCTTTGTTGGTATAAACACTATTTTCTGTTAAGTATGTGAGAGGTCAGGGTCAGAGTAATGTTGGTATCAATGGAAAGATCTTGTCACAAAGAATACACATGTACAATATTAAAGCCCTATCACTAACCATTCAAAAGTTATGCCCAATGTTAAAGTTTTTGAAAAGTAGGTCAAAGGTCAAGGTCACGAGGTCAAAAATTTTGGTATCAATGGAAAGGTATTGTCACAAGGAATACACATGTGAAATATGAAAGCTCTATCACCTTCCATTCAAAAGTTATGCCCAATGTAAAGTTTTTCGGACAAACAGACAGACGGACAGGCCAAAAACTATATGCCCCCGTATCTTTGATTCCGGAAGCATAAAAAACAAAGACTTTTCGGTTTTGCCTTTATTCATATTAAATTATACAGAAATCTATGAATGAGAGCTTTTGAATAGTATTGATTTCATCTTAATACATGTAACGTACAGTCAAAATCGTGTTAATCCAATTAACACAGACAAGTTGTTAGCGGACAGTATAAATTCAAGTGAGTTGTGCAGAAATTGAGCCAATTTATTTTCCAAACAGCAGTGTACGGTGTATCAAACCTCATGACCCAGTGAAGCCACTTGGACAAATTATTTTCGGTAAATATGCTGAAATGCGGCGCTTGGAAATGTATTTTTAGCATATTGAATCAATAGTCGTGATAAATTTAACTTCGAACTTGATCTTGTCTTTTATGCAATCTACAGATAGGTTTGAAAATATGCAAAATTCGGAACATTTTCGATGAGGACGCAGAGTTCCTGTAAAAAAAGTGAAATTTGCCAAAAAAGGACATGCATGACCCCCCCCCCTTTTCTTTACATTTTTATGCGTGCCAAAGATTCGCAATAAAAAAAGACCAATTTTACAGACTTCCGGGCATTTCAAGTCAGTCAAAATTTTTAGTGTGCACCTTTTTATTTCCTGTAGTTACCCCTACTAAAGGGTCAAGGAGGTATTGAACCAATCAAATCTGTAACACAAGATATATGGCGACTATGTTTACCATAGATACAGAAATAAGACAGAGAAAATAATCTAGTACATGTATATTGGCTTTTAAAGGCAAAACCACTCAAGCAGAAAAAGTAGGTCAAGGTCATTTTATGAAAACTTGATCAAAGATACATCCAATATGCAAGTGTGGTACATGTAGCAGTTATACTTTGCTCAATATTGGCTTTATAGAGCAAAATCACTCAAGCGGAAAAAGTAGGTCAAGGTCATTTTATGAAAGTTTGATCAAAGATACATCCAATATGCAAGTTTGGTACATGTATCACTTATACTTTGCTCAATATTGGCTTTTAAAGGCAAAATCACTCAAGCGGAAAAAGTAGGTCAAGGTCATTTTATGAAAGTTTGATCAAAGATACATCTAATATGCAAGTTTGGAACATCTAGCACTTATACTTTGCTCAATATTGGCTTTTAAAGGCAAAATCACTCAAGCGGAAAAAGTAGGTCAAGGTCATTTTATGAAAGTTTGATCAAAGATACATCCAATATGCAAGTTTGGTACATGTAGCACTTATACTCTGCTCAATATTGGCTTTTAAAAGCGAAATCACTCAAATGGAAAAAGTAGGTCAGATGCTGCATCCGATACATAGGTCCATCTCGGCATCCAAAGATGAATCACTTGTGCAAGTTTGGTTACTGTAGCATTAGTACTTTGTCAGATACTGAGCTACCCAAAACTTCTTATCCAAATCACTCAAGCGGAAAATGTAGGTCAGATGCTGCATCCGATGCATGGGTTCACCTCAGCATCCAAAGATGAATCACTTGTGCAAGTTTGGTTACTGTAGCATCAGTACTTTGTCAGATAATGAGCTACCCCAAACTTCTTAACCAAGTCACTCAAGCGGAAAATGTAGGTCAGATGCTGCATACGATTAATGGGTTCACCTCAGCATCCAAAGATGAATCACTTGTGCCAGTTTGGTTACTGTAGCATTAGTACTTTGTCAGATACTGAGCTACCCCAAACTTCTTAACCGGACGCGGACGCGTGGGGTTATAGCATAAGCTCACTCAACTTCGTCGAGGTGAGCTAAAAATGATGGTATGTGAAGAAAGGTCTTGTCACATGGAATGCACATGTGAAATATCAAAGCCTATCACTCAGCAATCAAAAGAAATAGCCAATCTAAGATTTTTTGAAAAGTAGGTCAAATATCTAGGTCTTGGTCATGAGGTCAAAAGTTATGATATGTGTAGAAAGGCCTTGTCACAAGAAAGAATACACATATGAAATATCAAAGCGATATCACTTACCAATCAAAAGATATAGCAAATCTTAATTTTTTTGAAAAGTAGGTCAAATATCTAGGTCAAGGTCATGAGGTCAAAATTATGGTATGTGTAGAAAGGTATTGTCAAAAGGAATACACAAGAGAAATATCAAAGCCCTATCACTTGCCAATCAATAGATATAGCCAATCTTGGTTTTTTTAAAAAGTAGGTCAAATATCTAGGTCAAGGTCATAAGGTTAAAAAATATAGTATGTGAAAAAAGGGCTTGTCACAAGAAATACACATGTGAAATATCAAAGCCCTATCACTTACCAATCAAAAGATATAGCCAATCTTAGATTTTTTGAAAAGTAGGTCAAATATCTAGGTCAAGGTCACGAGGTCAAAAAATATTGGTTTGCGTAGAAAGGTCTTGTCACAAAGATTACACATGTGAAATATCAAAGCCCTATCACTTGCCAATCAAGAGATATAGCCAATATTAGATTTTTAGAAAAGTAGGTCAAATATCTAGATCAAGGTCACAAGGTCAAACATTTTATGTGTAGAAAGGTCTAATCACAAGGAATACACATGTGAAATATCAAAGTCCTATCACTAATCAATCAAGAGATATAGCCAACATTAGATTTTTAGAAAAGTAGGTCAAATATCTAGGTCAAGGTCACAAGGTCAAAAATTATGATATGTGTATAAAGGTCTTGTCACAAGGAATACACATGTGAAATATCAAAGCCCTATCACTTACCAATCAAAAGTTATGGGGTGTGACACCCAAGTGTGACAGACAGACGGAGGGACGGATGGACGGACAGACGAACAACGGACAAAGTGATCCCTAAGTGTCGCTGTGCTTCGCAGGCGACACAAAAAGTCAACATCTTAAAATTAAATTCAGAGTATATTTGATAGCGTATGTGGCCAAGTTAATTCGAAGTATGAAAATAAGTACACAAAGCCAAACTAGCTATAGCTTGTCTTATTTAAAAAATCATTAAAAATCTAAAAGTTGATATTTTGACAAAATTCTTTCACAGTTTCATTTCTAGCGATAAATATAAAAATAAAAAGAGAAAAAAAAACTGAAAAAGGGGAAAAAAATTGTTGGGGTCCCGCCGGGGTTTGAAGCTACTCCCCATGGGTCCATTGGGCATGGAAAACATACATTATACCAATGTACAATCTTAAAAAATATTCCTTAAAAATCCAAAAGTGGATATCTTGACAAAATTCTTTCACTTGTAGGGTACCATGCATGAGTACCTCATACCTACAAATTGTCATGACAATCTGAAGAGTGGTTATAGAAAAGAAGCAGAAAATGTATGAAAATCAACCCCCCCCCTTCCTTTTTACATAAGAAAAAAATTCATAAAAAATCAAAAAAATAAATTTTAAGCATAAAATACATATCAAAGCATTAAGTAAGTTAAATATGATAAATATGTAGTAAATGAGTGTGTAAAATCATACACTTATTGAGTTACATGTATTTAAAGAAATAGTGCAAAAATGTGCATTTCTGACTAAGTCCGAAAAGACGTCAAAAACGCGTCAAAAATTTGACTTCGAAGTGGAACCAAAAATAACAACACTTCTTAAGACATCTCTCTAGATCATCCTGATGCTTTCAGTTTGTCGATACATGCTTCGGTTCTGAAGAAGAAGTTTGTCAAAGGAGGGTACCCCCCGTGACCTACTTTTGGCTGTGGTGGCGCCACCTGTTGAGGGATCCGGACGAAAAACAACAACACTTGTAGGGGACCATGAGTACTTCATACCTACCAAGTTTCATCAAAATCCCTTCAGCCGTTCTGGAGAAGAAGTTTAAAATGTGAAAAGTTTACGACGACGACGGACGGCGTACGACGACGACGACGACGACGACGGACGACGGACGATGGACGCAACACTATGACAATAGCTCACTTGAGCCTATGGCTCAGGTGAGCTAAAAATATTCCTTAAAAATCCAAAAGTGGATATCTTGACAAAATTCTTTCACTTGTAGGGTACCATGCATGAGTACCTCATACCTACAAATTGTCATGACAATCTGAAGAGTGGTTATAGAAAAGCAGCAGAAAATGTATGAAAATCACCCCCCCCCTTCCTTTTTACATAAGAAAAAAATTCATAAAAAATCAAAAAAATAAAATTTAAGCATAAAATACATATCAAAGCATTAAGTAAGTTAAATATGATAAATATGTAGTAAATGAGTGTGTAAAATCATACACTTATTGAGTTATTTAAAGAAATAGTGCAAAAATGTGCATTTCTGACTAAGTCCGAAAAGACGTCAAAAAACGCGTCAAAAATTTGACTTCGAAGTGGAACCAAAAATAACAACACTTCTTAAGACATCTCTCTAGATCATCCTGATGCTTTCGGTTTGTCGATACATGCTTCGGTTCTGAAGAAGAAGTTTGTCAAAGGAGGGTACCCCCCGTGACCTACTTTTGGCTGTGGTGGCGCCACCTGTTGACAGATCCGGACGAAAAACAACAACACTTGTAGGGGACCATGAGTACTTCATACCTACCAAGTTTCATCAAAATCCCTTCAGCCGTTCTGAAGAAGAAGTTGAAAATGTGAAAAGTTTACGACGGACGACGGACGACGACGGACGACGACGGACGACGGACGCCACGCTATAACAATAGCTCACTTTGAGCCTATGGCTCAGGTGAGCTAAAAAGGGGAAAAAATTTTGTTGGGGTCCCGCCGGGGTTTGAAGCCACTCCCCATGGGTCCATTGGGCATGGAAAACATACATTATACCTATGTACAATCTTAAAAAATATTCCTTAAAAATCCAAAAGTGGATATCTTGACAAAATTCTTTCACTTGTAGGGTACCATGCATGAGTACCTCATACCTACAAATTGTCATGACAATCTAAAGAGTGGTTATAGAAAAGCAGCAGAAAATGTATGAAAATCACCCCCCCCCTTCCTTTTTACATAAGAAAAAAATTCATAAAAAATCAAAAAAATAAAATTTAAGCATAAAATACATATCAAAGCATTAAGTAAGTTAAATATGATAAATATGTAGTAAATGAGTGTGTAAAATCATACACTTATTGAGTTATTTAAAGAAATAGTGCAAAAATGTGCATTTCTGACTAAGTCCGAAAAGACGTCAAAAACGCGTCAAAAATTTGACTTCGAAGTGGAACCAAAAATAACAACACTTCTTAAGACATCTCTCTAGATCATCCTGATGCTTTCGGTTTGTCGATACATGCTTCGGTTCTGAAGAAGAAGTTTGTCAAAGGAGGGTACCCCCCGTGACCTACTTTTGGCTGTGGTGGCGCCACCTGTTGACAGATCCGGACGAAAAACAACAACACTTGTAGGGGACCATGAGTACTTCATACCTACCAAGTTTCATCAAAATCCCTTCAGCCGTTCTGAAGAAGAAGTTGAAAATGTGAAAAGTTTACGACGGACGACGGACGACGGACGACGACGGACGACGACGGACGACGGACACCACGCTATAACAATAGCTCACTTTGAGCCTATGGCTCAGGTGAGCTAAAAAGGGGAAAAAATTTTTGTTGGGGTCCCGCCGGGGTTTGAAGCCACTCCCCATGGGTCCATTGGGCATGGAAAACATACATTATACCTATGTACAATCTTAAAAAATATTCCTTAAAAATCCAAAAGTGGATATCTTGACAAAATTCTTTCACTTGTAGGGTACCATGCATGAGTACCTCATACCTACAAATTGTCATGACAATCTGAAGAGTGGTTATAGAAAAGCAGCAGAAAATGTATGAAAATCACCCCCCCCTTCCTTTTTACATAAGAAAAAAATTCATAAAAAATCAAAAAAATAAAATTTAAGCATAAAATACATATCAAAGCATTAAGTAAGTTAAATATGATAAATATGTAGTAAATGAGTGTGTAAAATCATACACTTATTGAGTTATTTAAAGAAATAGTGCAAAAATGTGCATTTCTGACTAAGTCCGAAAAGACGTCAAAAACGCGTCAAAAATTTGACTTCGAAGTGGAACCAAAATTAACAACACTTCTTAAGACATCTCTCTAGATCATCCTGATGCTTTCGGTTTGTCGATACATGCTTCGGTTCTGAAGAAGAAGTTTGTCAAAGGAGGGTACCCCCCGTGACCTACTTTTGGCTGTGGTGGCGCCACCTGTTGACAGATCCGGACGAAAAACAACAACACTTGTAGGGGACCATGAGTACTTCATACCTACCAAGTTTCATCAAAATCCCTTCAGCCGTTCTGAAGAAGAAGTTGAAAATGTGAAAAGTTTACGACGGACGACGGACGACGACGGACGACGACTGACGACGGACGCCACGCTATAACAATAGCTCACTTTGAGCCTATGGCTCAGGTGAGCTAAAAAGGAGAAAAAATTTTTGTTGGGGTCCCGCCGGGGTTTGAAGCCACTCCCCATGGGTCCATTGGGCATGGAAAACATACATTATACCTATGTACAATCTTAAAAAATATTCCTTAAAAATCCAAAAGTGGATATCTTGACAAAATTCTTTCACTTGTAGGGTACCATGCATGAGTACCTCATACCTACAAATTGTCATGACAATCTGAAGAGTGGTTATAGAAAAGCAGCAGAAAATGTATGAAAATCACCCCCCCCCCCTTCCTTTTTACATAAGAAAAAAATTCATAAAAAATCAAAAAAATAAAATTTAAGCATAAAATACATATCAAAGCATTAAGTAAGTTAAATATGATAAATATGTAGTAAATGAGTGTGTAAAATCATACACTTATTGAGTTATTTAAAGAAATAGTGCAAAAATGTGCATTTCTGACTAAGTCCGAAAAGACGTCAAAAACGCGTCAAAAATTTGACTTCGAAGTGGAACCAAAAATAACAACACTTCTTAAGACATCTCTCTAGATCATCCTGATGCTTTCGGTTTGTCGATACATGCTTCGGTTCTGAAGAAGAAGTTTGTCAAAGGAGGGTACCCCCCGTGACCTACTTTTGGCTGTGGTGGCGCCACCTGTTGACAGATCCGGACGAAAAACAACAACACTTGTAGGGGACCATGAGTACTTCATACCTACCAAGTTTCATCAAAATCCCTTCAGCCGTTCTGAAGAAGAAGTTGAAAATGTGAAAAGTTTACGACGGACGACGGACGACGACGGACGACGGACGCCACGCTATAACAATAGCTCACTTTGAGCCTATGGCTCAGGTGAGCTAAAAAGGGGAAAAAATTTTTGTTGGGGTCCCGCCGTGGTTTGAAGCCACTCCCCATGGGTCCATTGGGCATGGAAAACATACATTATACCTATGTACAATCTTAAAAAATATTCCTTAAAAATCCAAAAGTGGATATCTTGACAAAATTCTTTCACTTGTAGGGTACCATGCATGAGTACCTCATACCTACAAATTGTCATGACAATCTGAAGAGTGGTTATAGAAAAGCAGCAGAAAATGTATGAAAATCACCCCCCCTTCCTTTTTACATAAGAAAAAAATTCATAAAAAATCAAAAAAATAAAATTTAAGCATAAAATACATATCAAAGCATTAAGTAAGTTAAATATGATAAATATGTAGTAAATGAGTGTGTAAAATCATACACTTATTGAGTTATTTAAAGAAATAGTGCAAAAATGTGCATTTCTGACTAAGTCCGAAAAGACGTCAAAAACGCGTCAAAAATTTGACTTCGAAGTGGAACCAAAAATAACAACACTTCTTAAGACATCTCTCTAGATCATCCTGATGCTTTCGGTTTGTCGATACATGCTTCGGTTCTGAAGAAGAAGTTTGTCAAAGGAGGGTACCCCCCGTGACCTACTTTTGGCTGTGGTGGCGCCACCTGTTGACAGATCCGGACGAAAAACAACAACACTTGTAGGGGACCATGAGTACTTGATACCTACCAAGTTTCATCAAAATCCCTTCAGCCGTTCTGAAGAAGAAGTTGAAAATGTGAAAAGTTTACGACGAACGACGGACGACGACGGACGACGGACGCCACGCTATAACAATAGCTCACTTTGAGCCTATGGCTCAGGTGAGCTAAAAAGGGGAAAAAATTTTTGTTGGGGTCCCGCCGTGGTTTGAAGCCACTCCCCATGGGTCCATTGGGCATGGAAAACATACATTATACCTATGTACAATCTTAAAAAATATTCCTTAAAAATCCAAAAGTGGATATCTTGACAAAATTCTTTCACTTGTAGGGTACCATGCATGAGTACCTCATACCTACAAATTGTCATGACAATCTGAAGAGTGGTTATAGAAAAGCAGCAGAAAATGTATGAAAATCACCCCCCTTCCTTTTTACATAAGAAAAAAATTCATAAAAAATCAAAAAAATAAAATTTAAGCATAAAATACATATCAAAGCATTAAGTAAGTTAAATATGATAAATATGTAGTAAATGAGTGTGTAAAATCATACACTTATTGAGTTATTTAAAGAAATAGTGCAAAAATGTGCATTTCTGACTAAGTCCGAAAAGACGTCAAAAACGCGTCAAAAATTTGACTTCGAAGTGGAACCAAAAATAACAACACTTCTTAAGACATCTCTCTAGATCATCCTGATGCTTTCGGTTTGTCGATACATGCTTCGGTTCTGAAGAAGAAGTTTGTCAAAGGAGGGTACCCCCCGTGACCTACTTTTGGCTGTGGTGGCGCCACCTGTTGACAGATCCGGACGAAAAACAACAACACTTGTAGGGGACCATGAGTACTTCATACCTACCAAGTTTCATCAAAATCCCTTCAGCCGTTCTGAAGAAGAAGTTGAAAATGTGAAAAGTTTACGACGAACGACGGACGACGACGGACGACGACGGACGACGGACGCCACGCTATAACAATAGCTCACTTTGAGCCTATGGCTCAGGTGAGCTAAAAAGGGGAAAAAATTTTTGTTGGGGTCCCGCCGGGGTTTGAAGCCACTCCCCATGGGTCCATTGGGCATGGAAAACATACATTATACCTATGTACAATCTTAAACCAGAAGTCTCTGATGAGACTGAAGCTCTCCTGGTTGATTTGTACATATACACTCAAGACAAAGTATACTATTAGTTATACAGTGTTTTGCAGGGGGGATACAGAAATATATTGGGTCGATGAAAAAAGTTGTATTGGGCGAGGCAAAGCCTCGCTTAATACAACTTTTTTCATCGACCCAATATTTTTGTATCTCCCCTGTAAAACACTGTATATCGAATTTATCCCGCTGATGGCTTTTGGTTTGTGTATGTTTCATCAACATATTTTAAAGCATTTTGGTGACGTCAAAAGCATAAAGCATCTTAGTAGAAGCAGGATATTAAAATAATATCCTGTTAGTAAAATAATACAACATAATATTTGATTCTTCTTGACCAATCAGATTGCAAGAAATTTGCCAGAGGCGGGATAAATGTATATATCAAGTTTTCTTTATGAGAACCAATGACAACATGCCCATGTATATCCATTTATTTCTAATAATTTTTTTCATCAAAATTCAGAGCAAAATTATTTTTTTTCAAAAAAACCCCAATTAATGCCTCCCCCCCCCCCAAGAATATCAAATGAACCGTGCCTTAGATTTCTCTAGAATGTGAGAGAATTTCTAAAAATGTGTTTATATAACATACCATATGTATCAAAACTAAAATCACAGATGTTTTTATTTTTCGAAAAATGAGGGTCAAAGGTCAGGGATGGGGTCAAAGGTTAAAAATTTGGCTCCAAAAGATGAGCATTCTCAAGATACATAGACATGCAATATATGACAGCTATATTATCTTTAATACCCTTTCATCATTTAGTTGAATGGAATATATACTGACAGTCGGATGGATAGACAAACAGATGAACAGACAGACCTACCACTATATGCCCTTTGATAAAATTAAGACTAAAGGCATAAATAACCTCTCATTTGAGCTGAAATAGTATTGCATTGGATACTCTATAAAGATATTTCCTTCTTTCTTATACTGATCAGTGAAAATACTTAGATCAAGTAATCAGACAGTTTCAGATTGAAATTAAATATAATAGGACATGTGGCCTACCGAGTGAAAAAAGTATCGGCCATTTTGTTCTAAAACCTAAAAAGGTTTTAGGCTATTCCTTTAATAAATGTAAAACAATGTAAATAGAATATTGAACGAAGAACATGAACTTTTAGGGTGAATGTGGTATTAATGTAGACAGAAGCTAATTATTAAAATATAATACAAACTATTTTTACATACCGGTTATAATGAAATATTTGATCCTCTATAGAAAACATTTTTACCATATATCCCAGTTCAGAATAAGGGTGTTCCATAAATATTTTAAAATCTGCATGAGGTTAAAATGATGTTTTTGATTGGTCAAATTGTAAAAGGACAAAATGACTCGAGGTCCAATTGACAAAAAGGCCTGAAACATTTGCTTATAACCAGTAATTTATGGCAGGAACAGTATCGTACCCAGATAGCTCAGTTGGTAAGAGCATCTGCCCAGATAGCAGAAGGTCTCGGGTTCGATTCACGGTCCAGTCACATCTTTTCCTCTCCTGTTACAGAATTGGCGCCAAACTAAATGACTCAAGGTGAAGTGGAGTTTTGTGTGAGGTTTCCAGTGCATGGAAACCTAAATAAAACACCGCTAAAGACGGTATGGCCGGATTGCAAAGTAAGTTTTTGTCACCAACTGAGTCAAGGTCACTAAGTCAAATATTACAGCATACATTGAGAGGTCTTGTCAGAGGCAACCTACGTGTATAATAAAAAGTTTCTACTGTATACAGTTCCTTAGAATTTGCTTAAACCAGGAACTTTAACAAAAGTCTTTAACTAGGTCAAAGTCCAAGGTCAAGGTCACTAGGTCCAATGTTACGGCATAAATTGAAAGGTCTCGTCATGGGCAACCTAAATGTATAATATAAGGTTTCTACTAAATACAATTCCTTAGATTTTGCTTAAACCAAGAACTTTAACCAAAATCTTAAACTAGGTCAAAGTTCAAGGTCAAGGTCACTGGGTCAAATGTTACGGCATAAATTGAAAGGTCTCATCATGGGCAACCTACATGTATAATATAAAGTTTCTACAGCATACAGTTCCTTAGATTTTGCTTAAACCAGGAACTTTAACCAAAATCTTTAACTAGGTCAAAGTCCAAGGTCAAAGTCACTAGGTCCAATGTTACGGCATAAATTGAAAGGTCTCATCATGGGCAACCTACATGTATAATATAAGGTTTCTACTGCATACAGTTCCTTAGATTTTGCTTAAACCAGAAACTTTAACCAAAATCTTTAACTAGGTCAAAGTCAAAGGTCAAGGTCACTAGGTCCAATGTTACGGCATAAATTGAATGAAAGGTCTCATCATGGGCAACCTACATGTATAATATAAGGTTTCTACTGCATACAGTTCCTTAGATTTTGCTTAAACCAGAAACTTTAACCAAAATCTTTAACTAGGTCAAAGTCAAAGGTCAAGGTCACTAGGTCCAATGTTATGGCATAAATTGAAAGGTCTTGTCATGGGCAACCTATATGTATAATATAAAGTTTCTAATGCATACAGTTCCATAGACTTTGCTTAAACCAGGAACTTTAACCAAAAACTTTAACTAGGTCAAAGTCCAAGGTCAAGGTCACTAGGTCCAATGTTATGGCATAAATTGAAAGGTCTCATCATGGGCAACCTAAATGTATAATATAAAGTTTCTACTGCATACAGTTCCTTAGATTTTGCTTCAACCAGAAACTTTAACCAAAATCTTTAACTAGGTCAAAGTCCAAGGTCAAGGTCACTAGGTCCAATGTTATGGCATAAATTGAAAGGTCTTGTCATGGGCAACCTATATGTATAATATAAAGTTTCTAATGCATACAGTTCCATAGATTTTGCTTAAACCAGGAACTTTAACCAAAATCTTTAACTAGGTCAAAGTCCAAGGTCAAGGTCACTAGGTCAAATGTTACGGCATAAATTGAAAGGTCTTGTCATGGGCAACCTTCATGTATAATATAAAGTTTCTACTGCATATAGTTCCTTAGATTTTGCCTCAACCAGAAACTTTAACCAAAATGTTGACGGCAGACGGACAGACGGACAGACGGACAGACGGACAGACGGACATCGTCAATCTATAGACCGGAATTGCTTTGCAATCCGGCCAAAAATTGGTTGAGAGGAGTGTGGCAGGAACCGGCATCGTGCCCAGATAGCTCAGTTGGTAAGAGCGTCTGCCCTGATAGCAGAACATCTCGGGTTCGATTCCAGGTCCAGTCACATCTCTCCCTCTCCTGTTACAAATTTAACTTCTATAAATACTAAATTTGGAATTTTGTAAAATAAAACTTACACAAGCACCTTTCATTTGGCAATGTGAAGGATGCATTATTGCTATTTTATTTGATAAAATGATCAATCTTTGTGATTCTGGTGTTTCCATTTATCAGAAAGCACAGCTCAAGTCCGTGATCACTTAGGACATTCTACTCTTGCAACAAAAAGTCTCACTACTCTCTCCAAAAATCTTACACCTTAAACAATTAAAAAATAAGTAAGAAATACATGAATTTTGATTGTTTGTTATCTTTCTTGCACTGTATAAACATAATAGAAAAGATTTTCAAGTTGATTGATTGATCAGAGGAAATTCCGAAACTATCCCCTAGCGTTTCTATAGAACTGAAGATAAAATCCTGGGTCAGATCCCAAATAAAATATGAGAAAAACTAAATTACAGACTCATCTATGATAATATTGTAAAATGGCAATATCTTTGTTTATTTATAGTTTCTGTCACTTATGTACTCTAAATGCATGTAGAAAGGGTAAGAGAAAATAGCCATATACCCATTTTCCATAATCCTAGGGAACAGGGACTCAAGTAAAATACTGTAATGTCATCTAAACTGCAAACCGATAATATTTTGGAATAAATCAATTAATTATTATCCATAAATTCTGGGAAATTAGCTATCATGAGATCACATGTAGTTTAATAGAGAGAAAACAACCACACCCATTTTCTAAGACCCTTGGGGTCAGAGACTAATACAAAATATCAGGTGAACAACGAGATTACAGACCCATCATATTGCATAAAGAATTTAGTCTCCATTATTTATAGTGTCAGCGCTGTAAGCATAAGATTATATGGAATAATATAAAAGAAAATGGCCACACCCTTTTCTAAGACCCTGAGGGTCATTGGCTCAAACAAAATATCAGGTGCACAACTAGACTACAGACCCATCATATTGCAAAAAGAATTATGTCTCTATCATTTATAGTGATAGAAGAGCTGTCCGGACAAAATTACATAGAATTTAATGACCGCGCCCATTTTCTAAGACCCTGGGGGTCAGGGACTGAAACTAAATGTCAGGTGCACAACTAGACCATGGACCAAGTAAAATACAAAAAGAATTAAGTTTCTATCTCTAACAGTTTCAGAGGAGTTGTCCGGACAAGAATTGTTTACGGACAGACGGACAGACAGACAGACGGACAGACGGACAGACGGACGGACGCCGGACGAAGGGTGATCGCATAAGCTCGACTGGTCTGAGACCAGTAGAGCTAAAAATATTCCTTAAAAATCCAAAAGTGGATATCTTGACAAATTCTTTCACTTGTAGGGTACCATGCATGAGTACCTCATACCTACAAATTGTCATGACAATCTGAAGAGTGGTTATAGAAAAGCAGCAGAAAATGTATGAAAATCACCCCCCCCCCTTCCTTTTTACATAAGAAAAAAATTCATAAAAAATCAAAAAAAATAAAATTTAAGTATAAAATACATATCAAAGCATTAAGTAAGTTAAATATGATAAATATGTAGTAAATGAGTGTGTAAAATCATACACTTATTGAGTTATTTAAAGAAATAGTGCAAAAATGTGCATTTCTGACTAAGTCCGAAAAGACGTCAAAAACGCGTCAAAAATTTGACTTCGAAGTGGAACCAAAAATAACAACACTTCTTAAGACATCTCTCTAGATCATCCTGATGCTTTCGGTTTGTCGATACATGCTTCGGTTCTGAAGAAGAAGTTTGTCAAAGGAGGGTACCCCCCGTGACCTACTTTTGGCTGTGGTGGCGCCACCTGTTGACAGATCCCAACGAAAAACAACAACACTTGTAGGGGACCATGAGTACTTCATACCTACCAAGTTTCATCAAAATCCCTTCAGCCGTTCTGAAGAAGTTGAAAATGTGAAAAGTTTACGACGGACGACGGACGACGACGGACGACGACGGACGACGGACGCCACGCTATAACAATAGCTCACTTTGAGCCTATGGCTCAGGTGAGCTAAAAAAAAAGAATTTTTATTAACAAAACAGTTAATAAGCTTATAACATATTCTGGTCAAGTCATAGATACACAAATTTAAAAGAAATACATCATAAAATGAAAAACAAATATTATACAAAGTTATATTCAAGTAGGAAGTAGGGACGAAGAACTAGCGGAAATTAATTTGAATGATCTCTTAGATGATACTGATCCCTATGCATCAGATTAAAACGTTTTAATGGACATTTTTCATGTTCGCAGATTTTGGACTTCGGACATCGCATTTCGAATGCACTTTGTCATTCACACAAACTGTGAATTCTATTCCAGTATACTTATAGGACCCTGCGTGAAGAATTTATTTGTTTTCATTTGTATAAATGCATATTGAAAATTGGGCATTGTCATTTCGTCCATGTGTCTTAAGATTTAACGTTCTAATCGTTTCTAATCGTTCCTGATTTCTTTAATATGACCCCTACAGTGCGAGATCCGGGGTGCAAAGTACGTTAACTTTAAAAATATCAATTATGTTCTTTAGCATCAGAAGCTGATAATGTTGTATCAAATTAATAATTACATTTGGAATTATAGTTTTAGATTGCCAAACGCAAACATCCAGCCCCTTTTTCTAGAATCTTTGAATAATTACATATCTACATGTAATCACTCAAGTTATTGTATCGAATATCTTCACAAGTACTGATTACATGTATTTAGGGGTAATTTACCCGTATTTTCTATATTCTTAGAAATGAAGAGGCGGAGACTGGAATAGCGGTTTTAGTGCAATTTTTATGCTTCATCGTTTTGATTCTTCGTATTTGAAAACAATGAGAAATACGGAAAAGGACCATACTCCAATGCAAAGTACAAAATCGATAATTCAGAAAACCATACAGAGATGACAAAAAATAAGGATAAAGCAGGGACCAAAGCAAACAAACAAAACCCTCCATCACATGAAAAGAAGCGAACTCCAAATACGGGGATAAGATCAGGTGCCCAGGAAGGGTCGCTATCTTCTGTTTGCATGTAAGACTGGGCGCTTCATTCGGCAGAAATATTACATCCGGTTACTTCCATTCCGGAAGATACAAGTATTTTCTGTGGTTGGAAAGTTCAAATGGTAAACGATAGAATATCATTTGCCATTCTGGACTATGGGAAAATAGTGTTTGACGAGTTATCCGAAAGTCTCGATGTTAATCGATCACAAACGTATCCCTGATTGAGAAGCTTATCTGAAAGGGGCCTAACTCTCAGAATAAAATCTGTATATTTGGTACATGTACTTGCTCTGGCATACCGTATCAATTGAGAACAGAATTCTGCGTTTATTAATTGCATTCATTTTTCTCATAAAGCATTCCATTTTGTTTTCGGACTTGATACATAATATTGTTCTCTAGATGTTCACTTCTCAGGACTAATTTTGTTTAGGGAATGTATTCACATTACTAGTATCCGGTCAGTAAGTGTTGCAGTGCCATGAGATCATGAAATTCAACATATCGGTGAATGGATTTTCAAATACTGAGTAGAGTTTCTGTGTGGTTTATTTTGGAATAATCATCAAGAAAGTCAGAATAGTGAAAACTGAATGTGATATCTTTCAAGGAAATATACAGCTGATTGTAGGATGAGACATCTAATGACAGAAAACTATAGATCAGCGCCTGCATCTGTCTTTTTTTTTGTTGTTGTTGTTGATGTCGTATTCTATACTCCTCCCGGGCACCTTGTCTCATCTCTAGCACGCTAGGGGTCCGTTTTGGTGCCCTCGTGTGAGTGATGTTGAGGTTGTCGTCACGATTTTCCTTATCTCTATTATCGTCAAAACATAGTCACTGAAAGAGGTAAGGGACTAGGGGGAAGATATAAGTATTAATTTGTCTTCCTGTAAGATATTTTTTGTACATTTTATACTGTATAGTGGATTATCTTAGATTTTCTGATATTCATTTCCCGCGGTGTTAGGTGTTATAATGCCACATTGTTATTTATACGGCAATCAATAATGATCGTCCTCAAAGCTTTGGTTGTACATATTTATCAAAAAAATTTCAAAAATAATTTGAACAATGAATTTTTGACAAATGGGTATTTAGAAAATTATGTTAGTTACTCAAAATAACAAATATGGACAAAATCCATATCCCAATACACAGTACAAAATCGATAATTCAGTAAATTACAAACCGAAGGCATAGGAAATCAGGATAAAACAGGAACCAAAGCAAACAAACAAAACCCTCCACAACATGAAAAGAAGCGAACTCCTAACTAGGAGTAAGACCTTTATACTGATTTTAAAATCATACTTTTACGAAGTATTTTTCTCGTAAACAACCTTAAAAGTATTTCTTATCCAGTGAATATAACTCCTAAAATGACTTTATTTAAAAAAAATTGCTTTTTTCGTTATCTACTATCCTAGTACGAAAGTCAGTCCCATATCAAAGGACATGGAAAATATTGAAATTCACACAATGTTAATATCTTTGACATGATATCAATAATTCAATATCGAATACCTTAATGCGCGCAATTACGCAAGATGATAAAAAATAAATATATGATGATATCCTCAATATGACAATACAATAATCTCATGTACGAAAAAATAAAAATGAACATACAATCCAATCTCTCTCTCTCTCCTTGTATATACATCAATTAAAACATTGATATGACGTCATGCCTTTGTTCGAACAGTCCGAAATTTACCTTTGACTTTCCAATATCATATCTAGGACACGTTTATTAGAAAAATAAACGCGACCTAGATAAGATATTGGACTGTCAAAGGTAAATGTACTTTGACATCTACAGGACAACCATTACAATCCTTATTTAGAAATCACGTAACAAGAATTCCATGTTTTCCAATTTTTGCTATTTTTCCGGAGTTGACAAAATCCAGCACATTCTTATATATCTAAAGAATCGGCCGTTGTGTCGGAAATGGTAATGTAAGAGACACTATAGTTCAGAGAGTCTGTTTTTTCTTCGGTATGATTTTTTTTCAATCTTTTAAATTTTCTTATAATTAAGATTTTTGCTTGACTTTTTCTTGTCCGATAAACCTGACCTAAATCAAGCCTTTGACGGTTATTTTGACCCAGTCCCCCTCCCCCCCCTTCCGGTGCAAATAACCGTCAAAGGCTGGATTTAGATCAGGTTTTTCGAACTAGACGCCTTCATAATATCTTTCTGAATTATTTCTATCATTTAACCTTACGCATAGTAAGTTGAACGTCCACATTGATTTCTTTTCGGTATTTAAAGGAACTATATTATGTCTTGCTTGTCCGGAAAACGACACTTTTAGAGACACGCCCTTTTATTCTATATATCCAAAGGAGCTTCAGCTAAATCGTCATCACGCAAAGTATTCTCGTTGAATTTTTATCCCAAAAATTGCATCCAATCTGCGTCATGATTTGTCACAACTTTTTAGGTGAAAATTTTATCTCCGTTATCTTCTTATATAAACGACTCCCTGCTGCTAGGAGCGAGAATGTTGGAACCTGCAGTGATTACTTTACGTTACAGTAAAGGCAATTAACATAATAAGAACAAAGTTAAAGGTCATGCCACTTTGAATAGTGATCAATGTTTTTAGTAGGATATACGCCTCAAACAATTCATTCTTAAAGATATTGGACAGTTTGAGGCCCGCAGGGCCAAAAACTGTCCAATATCTTTAAGAATGAATTGTTTGAGGCGTATATTCAATATATAAATCAACTGACCAGGATTAATTCCCAACAAAGTTATATGTACAGTCTAAGTCTTTTTACAAGATTTTGTGTACATTTTCAGTATTGCAGACCTTAGTTTGGTATGATTGAAAACATATATGAAAGGATTGATAATGTTGTTCAGATAAACAGCAAAGGGCACATATCGATATATCATAAATACTGTTCTACTGAGGTTCTTGTCATTTCCGCTGAGTGCCTTCGAGGTTTTAATAGCTAGAATGGTAACATATGACAAGGAAAAGAATATTGCTATCAGCACTGGAATTCTGGTGAGGTTCGTTGTCTTCTCCTGCTTAGGTTGTACATCGATATGGGGTTCTTGTCCTTCATTTTCATAAGATTTTGATGATGAAAATGTGGTTTGAAACCTCATTGCAGCCAGTCGTCCGGCAATGTCTAGTTGCCTTCTATTCTCAATACCAACTAGGGCAGTTTTTCTTATTTTCCAGTACATTATTGTTACTGATACGGGTAGAAATAAGAACGATACATCAAGGAATATATAGAAAATGAGAGGAAACCACGTGTAGCGAACCGATTCAGATATTCCACATTCTATGACATTCACGACGCCATCTATTAGAACACTCCTATTTCCATATATGAATAGAACTGGAAACGCTAAGATTTATGCGAATACTGCTGCCAGTCCACAAATGATCCATGTCTTTTTACCTGAGTGCTGCGTTTGAAGCGGTTTACATATGTGACGATATCGGTCATAGCTTATCGCAACAACAAGCCACATAGAAAACATGCATGAAAAGTATCCCATAAAGTTTGTGATATTACATATATTGTTTCTGTCGTCAACTTGAGGACAGACATAATGCTCCGCGAATACTTTTGCAAACATTCCAAAACATGAGAACATATCCGAAACGGAAATGGTTTTGAGATATATTGTAAAAGTCAAGTTTTTGTCTTCTAGGAAACCCCAAAGTGCAATGATCACTTGTAAGTTGGCCGAGGACGCCGAAGGCAGAAAGTATAATACCCATAATAATATAAGGTAGTTGGTTTGATCGCTCCTCGACTTGCATAATCATATTCATTGAAAAATCAGAAATATGGCACGTCATGTTAGATTCGTTCCACATGTTTATGTCTCTTGAATGCAGCACGCATAAAAAAGTCACGTTCAAAATACTGCCAGTACTGGTTTACTGTGTGTACTTCCTGAAAAAGTAAGAACAAAACATATATCATATCAATAATTGTAGAACTTATCATGGATGGCTCAAGCGGTTGTCATAACCCGCCGTACGTGCACGTGCGTGCTTTCTATGTGCAAAAACGTAGGCAAACCTTGGGTACCCGTGCGTTGTCAGCACGTGTCCCGTACGGCCTCCGTGCGGATTTGGAAACACACAGACAGGAGGTAGCAGTTTTAGTGCATACAGAACTTTCGCTGAGTCCTTTCTGCGTGCTGTCTACGAATTCAATAAGAACTACGACACGCACGGCCTAAGTACGTTGCAAATGCGGGCAACGCACCTTCTACACCAGGAAGTGAAGACTCCGTGCGTTAGCATCCTTACAATAACGTAGAAGACTTACGGGAAAAGTACGTTGTAAGCAAGTTGCACGCAAGTCACAAGTACGTACATGATGCATGTAACCACCCATATAACCGTGCGTGCGACGTTCGTTGACGCACTCCTTCCGTACTCTCGAGACTTTCGTCAGCATCTTCTTTAATTCAGAAAAACGTACAGCACGTAGCCTCCACAAACACGCACGTCCTAAATGAGTTAAAGAAGATCCTGACGATAATCTCAACAGCACTCACAATAGAGCACAAAATTAAGTATCGACGGACCCCCAGCAAGCTAGAGGTGGGGCCAGTTGCCCAGGAGGAGTAAGCATCCCCTGTTGGCTAGCCGCACCCGCCGTCGATGCCTTAGCACGAAAATGAAAACAATATCTAAAATTCATGCACTCTCTGGCGTTATGTCTATATAGAAAGTGCTATGGCGACAATGTCAGGGAAATATTTTAAACACTTACTGTCAAACCCCTCGCGAGGAACTTTTTTACGAGCTCCACACGGCAAAGGGCATAAGAGTGACACAAATGAGTTAAAGAAGATCCTGTCGATAATCTCAACAGCACTCACAATAGAGCACAAAATTAAGCACCGACGGACCCCAGCAAACTAGAGGTGGGACCAGGTGCCCGGGAGGAGTAAGCACGCACAGCGGGTTATGAACACGGCCTAGCAGATAATTTCTAACAGCACGCACAACGGGTTATGACCAGGGCTTAACAGAGAATTTTTAAAAAGAAAGAATCTGTGATATGTGTATTAACGCGTAAGAATGTACAGAAAACGATAAATCCTTTATGAGGTTCACAACTGTTCCAATGGATATTCTAATGATTTTACCTTGTCTTCTCGACTTTGAGACTGTATAGCTGATAGGTACTTCTTTGATGTTTGAATATTATAAAAATTACAAAGAACACATTTTTATAAAGATAGACATGTTGTTAAGAAAGCGTGAACGACAACAGTTACAAAGATACATGTTTTGATAAGAGGAATAAATTTAATTCATGATTAAATACACTTTTGTTCGCCAGAGGTTTATGCAAGTAACGGAATTAAAAGACTAAAATAATATATACAAGTCAAAATCTCTAACTTACATTTTCCCAGTTACTTCAATATCACGATTGTTAGAAATCAATTATTAATATCTATATTTATAATAACAATGAAAGTCTTTAAGTGTAAATGAATAAATGGTCATCCTGCGAAATGTATCTTCAAATTCTATAGCATTTTAGCAAAGAATCGTCCGCTTCCGGTTTGTAAGAAAACTTTGTCTCTTGACTGAAAAAGGCTACAAAAGAAAAGTTCTTACGGCTATCGTGCGATTCGTTTTTCGGATTTTGAATTATCGGCGATTGAAATTGTTATTTCGTCGCGATTTTTGCATTGAAACATTTCCTGAGAATGCGATATTTCATTTTTTATGCGATATTTCATTTTTTTCTGTGCTTTTCTTGAAAAGTAAGCCTGCTTAATGGAAGCTCATTTTACTCACAAGAGTCATGCACATGCATCCATTTTGTGGAAAAATCATTAAGTTTTATTTGCTTATTATCGCTTTTGTAATAAATGCATTCCGTTAAATTCATCAAACTTGATACAACAATTCATTAAAAGTGGTTTGATTGTAATGTTCCTATAAATTACGCGAAAGTCATGAAAAGTGTTCAAAATTCAAATTTCGTCACGGTCTGTTTGAAAAAAAATTCGTTTTTCTTGATTTTAAAGTAAAGAGTGAAATGGTGTATATCAAATCCAATTATCGTTAAAATAATTTGAATTCCACATTTACGAAAATCCATACCCGTAGAATGGTAAGTTAGAAATTTTGACAAGTATATATGCGATGTTTTAAAAATCCCAAAGGTGAGTAAGGGCGTTCCTGCAATTGGACATTTGAACTGTCGATCTGCTATGTCATTGACACATTTATTCATAGACTCTCTTGATTGCCATGCATATTGCCTAAATATGCAAACTATTTACATTCACTTATATGCCTTCATGCTACGAACAGGAAATGTTTCACGAAATTTATGTTATATTAGGTAAACAAGTACACCAGAAAGTTATGGCTAATTGAAACACGTTCACTTTGATTGAGATCAACACAAAACATCCTCGAAAAAGTATAAGCTGTAACGATACGATTGGTACACCCCATAATATTTATTGGAGATGTGTACAAAGCGTCATCATAAACTTTGTTCCAAAACATGCACCAAGAGAGTAAACTTACTCCAAATTTGGCGCAAAGGGCATACATGGCGACGGATAATAAATCCTAATTTTCAAAAGAGCCAATCCTGCATAAAACCATGCGAATTGATCCAAATGACCTACACTAGTAACCAAATTTGATGATTTTAACCTATTCTAATAGATAAATAACTAGGAATAATTCTGTCAAACATTTTCGTTCAAATGTCCATGGTTACAGAGATAAGCAATCCCATCAATTTTCCAAATTAATGAGGGGCTTATTAGGGGAATTGAAAAAGATATGGAACGATTTTTATCATTTTTAGAGCATATTTTGATAATATCATAGAATGTGTTTCTTTTGAACATTTTTCCATTAAATCTTTTTATCATATTTTGCAAAATAATTTTAGTGTTTTTGGCCCTGTGAATGGCGTTATTCCGTACAAAGAATAGGGCCCATTACTGTATAACGGGACATAAATGAATTAAATATTATGATTCAAAAATATGATCATTGTTTGTAAATTCCACTGCGTGAATGTAGTACATGTATTTAACTAGACCTTTCACTAAAGTTGACTAATAAGCAAGATCTAGTGATAGTATCAATTTTAAAAGGTTTTAAGATGAAATTGATAAAATTTTGTTTCTAAAGCGAGTAGCATAGACAGTGATAATTAATAATTTCAACACTTTAATGTGCATATAAAATATATAACTGTACCTGGTAATAAAGTATGGATCTTTCCATTGGGTGTCTTTTATCTAAGAATGAGTCTTTTGCTTACTATTATCTTCACGTAGATTAATTACTACATAGCCCTATCCTCTCATAATTGTAACAAGATCAATTTAAAACCATTTAATTAAAGATTGTTTTTTACATCGTTTAAGATTTTAAATTGAAAATATAAGATACCTAGGATTAAAAAAATAACCAACTTTACCTTAATTCATCCACTGAGTCTCTCCTTATTTTTAATTGTGAGCATGCAGGAATATATATATACTTATGGATTGGTATCCAGCTAGCCGCAGAAACGGCCAACGACACTTGGATATTTGGTTGGTAGGGGTGTGTTGGCCGCAGGAAAGTACATTGAACAAACCCGGGACTCAAATTTAGGATATGGCCGGCACGAATCGGCAAATTTTCTAGGGGATTATTGACTGTGTCTCACTCGAATAAAATAAAACTAAACGATCGGCAATCATATTTTACCTTGTTAAGCTTTAATATCAATGATACGGCCGGGATTCTACTTGCCTCCGCTTCGTCTCTTCGAATTCAAGCGCCATGTTGTAAGTTTACACTCATGCGTCAGGTCAAACACGTGACACCTCGATCCATATGAATGGACGTTGTTATGGAAACAACCTCGTGGTGTCACGTGTTTGACCTGACGCATGAGTGTAAACTTACAACATGGCGCTTGAATTCGAAGAGACGAAGCGGAGGCAAGTAGAATCCCGGCCGTATCATTGATATTAAAGCTTAACAAGGTAAAATATGATTGCCGATCGTTTAGTTTTATTTTATTCGAGTGAGACACAGTCAATAATCCCCTAGAAAATTTGCCGATTCGTGCCGGCCATATCCTAAATTTGAGTCCCGGGTTTGTTCAATGTACTTTCCTGCGGCCAACACACCCCTACCAACCAAATATCCAAGTGTCGTTGGCCGTTTCTGCGGCTAGTATCCAGCGAATTGCTAATGATATCGAGTGTCATAAATAAGCAGGTTAAATCTTGTTTTGTGTCTATTCTAATATACATATTCATAACGAGTCACTTTTTACCCAGGCAAATCAGCATCGCTTTCATAAACACTGACAGGAAAGGCAATGACAGGGATATTGGGTTGGGTTTTTTATTTTGTTTTTTTGTAACTTCATAATATTGGTACTATCGGTTTTGCTGTTCGTTGATAAAATTTCAATTTTTAATGAAAAAATTTCAATGACATTGATATGCTTACTCTTCCCGGGTACCTGATTTCACTCTCATATCGGGAGTCCGCTTCTTTGCATGTGGTGAAAATTTTTTGTTTGTTTGCTTTGGTTTCTATTTTATCCTGATTTTGTATGCCTTCGGTTTCTGATTTTCTGAATTATCGATTTTGTGCTGTATATGGTCATTATCCATATTTGTCATTGAAAGGGGCTTGAAACTTAAATAATTCGTTAAGTTTTTATCTATAACAGTACTCTTTGGGGGGGGGGGCTGATTATCATGATTATTTTAAGTTTCCTCGTTGAACAATAACGCTTACAGGATTATCATTACACAGCCAATTGTGCCTAACGTTAAGTTAACGTTTAGTTCAGTTAACGTTAACTTAACATTAGATTCACGTTACTTTAACATAAGTTTAACATGTTTTTGACGTTAAATCAGTCCACGTTAAATTGACATGACATTTTTAACGTTAATCATGCTAACGTTAATTTAACGTTACATAACTATTGTGTGTCTAACGTAAGAAACAGCGTTAAATTGGTATGAAGTTTCTAACGTTATTTTAATCTATCGTTAATTGAACGCTACATATCAATTGCGTGTCTAACGTTAGTAACAGTTTTTTAAAATGTTTTTTTTTTTTTGTTCATTTTTATTTTTATAGGTTTTTCTACAATATAATACATACACAAGGACAAAGACACCTTTCACTTACACCTATACACGCACAGTGATATATCGGTACATGTATATGTAATGTAGTATATGCAACATAATAAATAATAGAAATCAATTTCTCAATACATTGACATAGAATATATCAGATATTAGACAAAACAGAGTTAGGTAATAGAAAGTGAAGGTTATGTAGACATGTATGTTTAAAATTGGAGAAGGTTTTAAGGAAGTTTAAGAGCTGTCATCATGGTTGCCCATCTATGTTTGAAGAGATCACTTTTATTGTTTCTAGTATAGATATTTTTTTCCAGCTTATAGTAATACTTGAGCTAAATAATGAAATAAGCTTTTCTGAAGTTTATTCGAAAAAAATAATTGCTTTGCTTGGAGTGAAGTAAGATTTATAGACGAGTTGCATGTTTTTTTCCTATTATTATAGATTCATGTTTCGGTTTATACATATTTGACAATTAGTGTTACGCCACGCAGATACTTGTTTCCAAAACATATCAATTATGTGACATGAAAAGAATAAATGGAGGAGACTCTCATCTTACCTGTTACAAAAGGTACATGTTACTGTATCTGATAAGTGCATTTTATATAGTAATGTATTGGTAGGCATAATACGGTGTAGTAATCTGTATTGAAACCAGCGCAATTTTGTATCTATGGTAACTGCAAAAGGCATACAATTTCTAGTTTTTTTTTGAATTTATTTCTTCCTCGTTTATGTTTTTATCATTGCAACATTTAGTTAAATAAAGATTTTTTACTATTATTTTGCTTACAAAAAGATCAAATATAGGGATTTTAAATTTCTTATTTTTAATAGGTATCTGTAAATATTCTGGTATATGAGGTAGAGTGACATAAAAATGTTCATACTTAAAGTGTGGCCATCAATATACACTGTCTGATCCCATAAAATATTAATTGTTATTGGTGGATGGAAGTTAATTTTTTTTTTACAGAAATCTGCATAGGACATTAACAATCCGTTCTCATTGAGTAAATCATAGATATAAATTATCCCATAATTTATCCAATTTTTGTTATATATAGTTTTATTATCAATCTCAATACATGTATTAGTATTGTGCCATAACTCTTGGTAGATAAAATTCATGTTATCTGTTTTATCCTGAGCAATGCCCCTGAACTCGTACATTGTACCAACTATATAGAACATCTTTCCAGAATTAATTTTTTGTATAATTTATGAATGTTTTTTTTTTTTTATTACATATATAACACATTGCCCATTTAACAATATAACACAATTACCGGGCCAGTATTGTGCATATCTTAAACAACTATATGTATGGTATATCACTATCAGAGAACATTTTAGAAGTATAGTTGATTCGATTATATATATTGTCAAAAGGATATATATATATATATATATATATATTATTCAATGTAAATTTCATTAACTAGTGCCTTTGAATTAATAATTTTGCATATTGAAATATACCGGTATATAGAAATAATATTGTCGTAAATATATGTATAACTATAGGAAAATATCCATCCGTAACTAATTCTTGTGAATATCAAATACCCCTTTCGAGGGCCTCATTATAACCGTAACACTATGGATCGATTAGGGTCAAATAGTGATTCACGTGAAGTGCAGACTTTCGGACGGCGTGGTTTCACATGTATACGTATACATCGAATACAGAGTAGAGATATTGGATTCTTTTAGAAGGTAAGCTATCTAATTAAATATAAGAACATTTGATATTCTTTTTTGTTACTGTATGTATTTTGTTTTAATATAAACGTGTATATAAACATTAATGGATATAATGTATTCAATATTATGTTTGTATTTTCAGCCCTTCATGCCCTTTCGTGACACGTCCTTGAGGACCCAGATATACAGAACTATGCTGACAGGACTGCCAAGAGATTACAACAAAAAAGATAAGTATACCTCTCTCTCTTTCTCTCTCTCTCCCTCTCTCTCTCTCTTCTCTCTCTCTCTCTTTCTGTCTATCTCTCTCTCTCTCTCTCTCTCTCTCTGTTAAATTTATGTAGAAAGTATAATCAAACTGATATTTATTTTACCTTATTAAATTCTGTATTTTGGCTTTTGTATTAGCTGAGGGTAAGGTATGGTTCATTGGAATGTGCTTAGTATTTACTGTATTAATCTAACTAGCTTTTTATGTTTATTGACCAATATTTTTTACAGAATTCCATTCAATTTTTTCTTTCAGATTGCTTTGTATTACTTTGACGTTTTCTTTGTTTTTTGTTTTTATTTTCACTTGTTGTTCAGTGTAGGGTAAATATTATGTAAGTTCTATTTTTAGATAAGGGGATTTTCCGTTTTATTTTTATTAGAATCAGTTTACTAAATTATTAGTTAACAATCCTGTAGTAATAACTTTTCTTTCTTTCTTTTTTTCTTTAGCTGAAGATTACCATTGATGCAGGCTGGTTTTAGTGCTGTTGTGCTATGAACTTTTATGGATTTTACAGTGCTATTGCTGACTTTAGCAGTGTTTAGTGTTGAGGATGTGTTTACATTAGTGCTGTTGTGAACTTTTATGGACAGTTATTTTGAGATTGCCACAGATTGATTTAGAATTTAGTGTTATTTCATCTAACCAACAGATATGGACGTTATTTATAACTTAGTTCTGTTTTATTAATTTATGTATTTATTTATGTGTTTATTTATTTATGTATTTATTTATTTATGTATTCATTTATTTATTTATTTTTATTTATTTATTTATTTATTTTTATGTATTTATTCATTTATTTGTTTATTTATTGATAGTTTATTTATGTGTTTATTTATTTATTTATTTATTTATTATTTGTTGATTGATTTATTTTTTAATTTATTTATTTTTTAATTTATTTATTTGCCATTGATTGATTTATTTATTTGTTGATTTATTTATTCAGTATATATATATATTTATTTATTTATTTACTTACTTGTTGATTGATTTATTCCTTTATTTATCTGTGTATTTGTTTATTTCTTTTTCTTCTTTTTTTCTTAACTAAGTTTTAGAAATTTAGCTGTATGTTTTATAAGAGCTGGTTATTTCACATTTTTATAATTTTGATAAATGATGTGATATCCTAGTGACTCTTTAAACAACCATAATGTATTGATTGGTTTGAATCTTAGATACTTAAATAAGGAATCAATGTTATCTCTGAATGATGAATAATATGGACATTTAATAAAGTAGTGTTCGTAGTCTTCTTTTTCCCCACAGTATTTACAATTGTTGGTAGCACTAATTTTCCATTTATGTAAAAGATCCTGATTTGGTATAATTCTATGCAATAATTTCCATTTAAATATTTTTATTTTATTCTCAACTAATTCTTTTGCAATGAATTCAAATGCTTTTGAAATTGATGATTTGTTTATGTTTAATTCTCGTTTTAGATAAGAAAATGTAAGTGCCTGTTCAGAAATTTTCCTTAAAAGGATGGTGTAAATCATTTTATTTGTACATTTCTCTATTTCTATTGCTTTTGTCAACTTTGAGTATATTTTAGGAGATTTCTCTTTGAATTTGTATTTAACTGCATCTGAATTTTGTAATATATTTTGCCACTTTTTGGGTATACTATTTTTGATTATATTCACTTCTGATATCCAATTTGTTTTGTTTTTCAGTTTAGCTAGAATTATTTTTTCTGATATTTTTCCTTCTTCATCAAGTATATCTTGGATTATATTTATTTCACTTTTTATCCAATTTTTGTTCACTAAGAAAGAAAGGAGGGGATCCAACAACACTAGGTTGCAGCACCCACAGCAAAATCCAAAAACACCCATGCAAAAAACACAGAACAGATACCCACAGAAAGAGACGCAAAAGGGACAAGGAACACCAACTCACAACATAGAAACATAAAAGACTACACATAAACCAACGAGACCAATGGGCAACCGGTGCCGACTTAGGACGGCCATCTGCCAAGTAAATAGCAGACGGTGTGGTTATCCTGGATTACGTGCGCACAACCCTCTCACTTCTCCAGTTACCTAGAGGTCTCGAAGAACGTACAAATGTGGTGTAAAACAACCTCCTCACTGTAAGATGACGTCACACAAACAAGACCGCGAAATGCAGAGGCCCCAGAGACACAGATGAATATGTAAATGGATATAAAAAGAGGGCATGCGTAATACAGTCCGTGCTCTGCCGGCTGTAGCGAGCTCATGTATGTAATTACCCGAGGAGTCCGACTGACATTCAGAGAGGACAGGTGGTCGGGGCCCTGTCTTCTCTAAAGAGGTTTGGACAGGGCCCGTCATGGAGTCCCGTCGTCACAGTCAGTCAGAGTGCAAGTCTTAAGAATGCGCTCGTACAAGACTGTATATTGGTCAAGTACCAAGCTTAGTGTCCGTCTGGTGACATTTGGATCATATCCACGGTATAAAAGGCGTTTGATGACTCTGACGCATTTTCGATACATATGCTGTCTACCTTTGATCCTTCTTATTTTGTTAATTATGTCACCATAAAATGCAGGTTGTGAAATACCTAAAGTAATATACTCCGTTGCTTTTATGGGTCCGAATTTCAAAAGAAGTTGATCATAATTTTTGTAAAATTTCCAAAAAGTCTTTACTAGTTTGTGAAAGCGAAAACCTTGACCTAAAAGTTTCTTTGTAATTTGCAGATTTCTATTATGAAAATCCAAAACATCAGTACATGCTCTAGCATACCGGATGAGCTGTGAAATATAGATACCGTATGACGGTAATCTAGGGACATCACCGTCAAGCCAGGGGAAATTTACTATGTTGAATCCAAAATCATCTCGTTTGTCATATACACTTGTATGAATTTCTCCATTGACAATTTTGATATTTAGGTCCAAAAATGGTGTTTCAGTGTCTGTAAAGTTTGCCTTGTTTAGAGTCAATTCTTGTGGATAAATAACATCTTTATACTTTTCAAAAACAGGATTATCGATAGTAAGAATATCATCAAGGTACCTAGAAGTACTTATGAAGCATTTCACATCATCATGTTTTCTTTGCTTTTGAAGATTTTGAATAAATTCCTTTTCATATGTGTATAAAAATAAATCTGCAACAAGAGGCGCACAATTTGTACCCATAGGAATCCCTACAACCTGCTTGTAGAGATTCTCACCAAATCTTACATAAATGTTGTCCAAGAGGAAGGACAAGGCACTACACAGGTCGCTACATGTCCATGATTTGTATGATTTGTATTCTGTAGCGGAAAAGAAACCCTTTGATTCAGATGTACAAATATAAAGTTTCCCCTCTCGATTATAGCACCATTTAATGAGTTTGGACAATTGGTCATTGATCTTGTCGTGAGGAAGCGTGGTGTACATATTTGAAAAATCGTATGAAGCAATCGTATTGGCTTGAAAATTTCTAGATTTTATCTTGTCAATCACATCCCCGGAATTTTTTATAGACCAAAATAAATTTACATCATTCCTGTTAAGAACAGTTTCAGAATATTTTGCAACGTGTTCCTTTACCGCCGTGAGGGCTGACGTCAGATGTCTAGACAAACTTGTAGTTGAGCAGTTGCTAGAATTAGCAATGTATCTAAATTTGTAAGGAGATTTGTGTAGTTTTGGTATGCAGTATATTGTAGGAAGATCCAATTTAGAAATAGGGATGTTGAATGAAGAAATTTCACTGCTATGTTTGCTCAAAATGTTAGGGACACTTTCATTGCTTTTGATATAAGTATTTGTAGACGAAAGTTCCGAAACTAAAGTTGATATATAGTAAAGTTTTCATATGATTATGGTGTTGTTGGCTGCTTTATCTGCAGGAGCGAAGACAAATTTTTCATGTAAATTACGTAATTTGGATTTAAAATATCTTTCAGATCTAGAACTTGGATTTTCAAAAAGATGAGGATTTTTGTGGAAGTTGTCTATTCGAATGTCAGTAATGTCCAAAATGAGGTTTTTCCAGTCATTCAGAGAATGCGATTCGACTCCTTCTGATTTACACCATCGTTTGGTATAGTTATCTAAGGCTTCCTTTAGTACTTCGCGACATTTAATAAAATCTATCTTGGACGGGATTCTATACTTAGGTCCTTTTTTGAGAAGACCACGGAGCTGCCTGTCTTGGATAATTGAAAAGTCACCTGTAATAATATGACCAGCTGGTTTATATAGATATTCAGATGTTGCACATTCTCAAGAAGCAGGACATGATTCAAGTATTTTAGGATCTGATGTAACTTTGTTGTAGTTAAAAACGAAATTTCGAATAGGTCTCTTATATTTGTAACAAATAAGAGGAGGTTCTAAATTTTCAAAATATTGAGGAATAGCACTTTGTACACGATGATCCCGAAAAATATTAGAGATGTTAAGAAGATCGAATCCTTTGTTAATAAATGGAATTTTTAAGAATCGTTTTTTAGGTGGGATGTTTTTAACAACTGGATAAAGTTTATTCTGTGCGAATGCAACAATGATATTAAGTCTGAATCAATCCGTATTTCTTAAGAATGCAACCAGTGCTTCATCCAAGATAGATTTCAATTGAACTGCTGGAACTGATGAGAGAGCATGAAGCAGTTCATGTCTGCCGCCGTTGCGAGCAATGATCAGAAGATCGTTGAGGGTACGGTGTAATCTAGATCTTATTCTGAGTTTTCGGTTTCGTCGTCTTCCGTGAGACCTATGCTTCCGTTTAGTGTTTGGGCGGATTGAAAATACATTAATATTAGTTGACGTCGAGGAAATATTTCCTTGTCCATAAATTTGATCGTTTAGACCAAGGGGGTACGCAGTTTGGAGTTTTGTGATCCAGGCAAGTTCAGCTTGTAGTCGGCGTTTTTTAATTTCCGTTTTACTAAGATTTTTAAGTTTAGAAAAAGACTGAACCGGTGTAATAGTTATATCCGAAATGGAATGATTGTATTTAACGAAGTGATTATAAAGGAAATTTCTTTGTTTTTTGTGATGTGAGTTTCTTATCTGATACGAATGACTTCTAAAACGAGATTTTAAGGCCTGACCTGTTTCTCCAACATATTGGGCGCCACATCCCCTAGCGTTTCATGTTATAACATAAATGACATCTTGGTACGATCAATCGATGTCGTTTTCAATCTCAATTTTAAAAGTCTGCCCGTTAACACTTGATTTAATTGTGGAATTGCAATTGATGAGCGGACACATTCCGTATCTCTTCCCTTTGCACGTAGAAACTGCTGAGAACCCTCTATGTTTGTTGTTAAATGTAGAGCCTGCAGATGGAGAAGTAGGTGTAATACGTCTACGGGATTTCAATTTAAGAGGTGAAAGAAGTACTCTGGGTGAGGAAAAAAGTTTATTACTGTTAAAAGTCGATGATGGGAAAGTTACTGTAGTGATAGAGGGTAATCTCAAAGGAGTAAGTTTAATACGAGGCGACCTTAAAAATGCCATAGTGAGATGATCAAAGAAGGGTGAGTAGAGATCCTGCATGGAAGACACTACAACATAGTCAAGTTAGAGAACGAAATGGAATTAAAACACTTCAAACATCGGGTCACGGGGAATTGTATTACCAACTCCACACTGCAACACGAAATAAGTGTAGATATAAAAGAAAGGAGGGGATCTCCAACAACACTAGGTTGCAGCACCCACAGCAAAATCCAAAAACACCCATGCAAAAAACACAGAACAGATACCCACAGAAAGAGACGCAAAAGGGACAAGGAACACCAACTCACAACATAGAAACATAAAAGACTACACATAAACCAACGAGACCAATGGGCAACCGGTGCCGACTTAGGACGGCCATCTGCCAAGTAAATAGCAGACGGTGTGGTTATCCTGGATTACGTGCGCACAACCCTCTCACTTCTCCAGTTACCTAGAGGTCTCGAAGAACGTACAAATGTGGTGTAAAACAACCTCCTCACTGTAAGATGACGTCACACAAACAAGACCGCGAAATGCAGAGGCCCCAGAGACACAGATGAATATGTAAATGGATATAAAAAGAGGGCATGCGTAATACAGTCCGTGCTCTGCCGGCTGTAGCGAGCTCATGTATGTAATTACCCGAGGAGTCCGACTGACATTCAGAGAGGACAGGTGGTCGGGGCCCTGTCTTCTCTAAAGAGGTTTGGACAGGGCCCGTCATGGAGTCCCGTCGTCACAGTCAGTCAGAGTGCAAGTCTTAAGAATGCGCTCGTACAAGACTGTATATTGGTCAAGTACCAAGCTTAGTGTCCGTCTGGTGACATTTGGATCATATCCACGGTATAAAAGGCGTTTGATGACTCTGACGCATTTTCGATACATATGCTGTCTACCTTTGATCCTTCTTATTTTGTTAATTATGTCACCATAAAATGCAGGTTGTGAAATACCTAAAGTAATATACTCCGTTGCTTTTATGGGTCCGAATTTCAAAAGAAGTTGATCATAATTTTTGTAAAATTTCCAAAAAGTCTTTACTAGTTTGTGAAAGCGAAAACCTTGACCTAAAAGTTTCTTTGTAATTTGCAGATTTCTATTATGAAAATCCAAAACATCAGTACATGCTCTAGCATACCGGATGAGCTGTGAAATATAGATACCGTATGACGGTAATCTAGGGACATCACCGTCAAGCCAGGGGAAATTTACTATGTTGAATCCAAAATCATCTCGTTTGTCATATACACTTGTATGAATTTCTCCATTGACAATTTTGATATTTAGGTCCAAAAATGGTGTTTCAGTGTCTGTAAAGTTTGCCTTGTTTAGAGTCAATTCTTGTGGATAAATAACATCTTTATACTTTTCAAAAACAGGATTATCGATAGTAAGAATATCATCAAGGTACCTAGAAGTACTTATGAAGCATTTCACATCATCATGTTTTCTTTGCTTTTGAAGATTTTGAATAAATTCCTTTTCATATGTGTATAAAAATAAATCTGCAACAAGAGGCGCACAATTTGTACCCATAGGAATCCCTACAACCTGCTTGTAGAGATTCTCACCAAATCTTACATAAATGTTGTCCAAGAGGAAGGACAAGGCACTACACAGGTCGCTACATGTCCATGATTTGTATGATTTGTATTCTGTAGCGGAAAAGAAACCCTTTGATTCAGATGTACAAATATAAAGTTTCCCCTCTCGATTATAGCACCATTTAATGAGTTTGGACAATTGGTCATTGATCTTGTCGTGAGGAAGCGTGGTGTACATATTTGAAAAATCGTATGAAGCAATCGTATTGGCTTGAAAATTTCTAGATTTTATCTTGTCAATCACATCCCCGGAATTTTTTATAGACCAAAATAAATTTACATCATTCCTGTTAAGAACAGTTTCAGAATATTTTGCAACGTGTTCCTTTACCGCCGTGAGGGCTGACGTCAGATGTCTAGACAAACTTGTAGTTGAGCAGTTGCTAGAATTAGCAATGTATCTAAATTTGTAAGGAGATTTGTGTAGTTTTGGTATGCAGTATATTGTAGGAAGATCCAATTTAGAAATAGGGATGTTGAATGAAGAAATTTCACTGCTATGTTTGCTCAAAATGTTAGGGACACTTTCATTGCTTTTGATATAAGTATTTGTAGACGAAAGTTCCGAAACTAAAGTTGATATATAGTAAAGTTTTCATATGATTATGGTGTTGTTGGCTGCTTTATCTGCAGGAGCGAAGACAAATTTTTTCATGTAAATTACGTAATTTGGATTTAAAATATCTTTCAGATCTAGAACTTGGATTTTCAAAAAGATGAGGATTTTTGTGGAAGTTGTCTATTCGAATGTCAGTAATGTCCAAAATGAGGTTTTTTCAGTCATTCAGAGAATGCGATTCGACTCCTTCTGATTTACACCATCGTTTGGTATAGTTATCTAAGGCTTCCTTTAGTACTTCGCGACATTTAATAAAATCTATCTTGGACGGGATTCTATACTTAGGTCCTTTTTTGAGAAGACCACGGAGCTGCCTGTCTTGGATAATTGAAAAGTCACCTGTAATAATATGACCAGCTGGTTTATATAGATATTCAGATGTTGCACATTCTCAAGAAGCAGGACATGATTTAAGTATTTTAGGATCTGATGTAACTTTGTTGTAGTTAAAAACGAAATTTCGAATAGGTCTCTTATATTTGTAACAAATAAGAGGAGGTTCTAAATTTTCAAAATATTGAGGAATAGCACTTTGTACACGATGATCCCGAAAAATATTAGAGATGTTAAGAAGATCGAATCCTTTGTTAATAAATGGAATTTTTAAGAATCGTTTTTTAGGTGGGATGTTTTTAACAACTGGATAAAGTTTATTCTGTGCGAATGCAACAATGATATTAAGTCTGAATCAATCCGTATTTCTTAAGAATGCAACCAGTGCTTCATCCAAGATAGATTTCAATTGAACTGCTGGAACTGATGAGAGAGCATGAAGCAGTTCATGTCTGCCGCCGTTGCGAGCAATGATCAGAAGATCGTTGAGGGTACGGTGTAATCTAGATCTTATTCTGAGTTTTTGGTTTCGTCGTCTTCCGTGAGACCTATGCTTCCGTTTAGTGTTTGGGCGGATTGAAAATACATTAATATTAGTTGACGTCGAGGAAATATTTCCTTGTCCATAAATTTGATCGTTTAGACCAAGGGGGTACGCAGTTTGGAGTTTTGTGATCCAGGCAAGTTCAGCTTGTAGTCGGCGTTTTTTAATTTCCGTTTTACTAAGATTTTTAAGTTTAGAAAAAGACTGAACCGGTGTAATAGTTATATCCGAAATGGAATGATTGTATTTAACGAAGTGATTAGTTTATTTTTGTGTTTGATATGTTTGTTTCCCCAAATTATTTCATTACTTATTTCTGTAATACTTTGTGGCTCATTTGACTGACCTCCTCCACTTTCTATCCATGTATTTATCAATGTTTTATAAAATGATGTAATCATGCTTAGAGATAGATTGAAATTTTCCATTTTATCTATATTCATTTTGAAAAGCAGCTAGTAGATCGTTGCCAAAATGCCTATTTAGAATAAATTTAGGTATAGTTTTCCATTGATGGTCAGTATCATCAAATAATTTCCTTACCCAACTTATTATCATTGTTTTAGCATGAGTTGATATGTGTATTAAATTTAAACCGCCGTTTTCGTATTTTTGTGAGATAGTTTTTCGTTTTAATTTTTCTTTTTTATTGTCCCATAGGAATTTGTAGATGAGGGATTCGATTCTTTTCAAAAATACACTAGGTAGTGGCATGACTGTTACTAGATGAGTTAGTTGTGATATAATTAGACTATTTATTATTTGTATTTTACCAATCATTGTAAGTTTTGTTTTAAACCATGCTGTTATTATTTTTTCTATTTTTACAATTTTTCTTTCCCAATTTTCATTAATAGCAATTTCACAATCTTTTCCAAAGTAAATTCCTAAGGCTTTGATTAGTTTTGATTCCCAATCTATTTCCTCAAAGTAATCTTCTATTATTTCCTTCCCTCCTAGTTTTAATCCTTGGCATTTACTTCTGTTCAAAATAAACCCGGATAAAGTACCAAATTCCTCTATCAAGTTAAGTGTTTTTATTTATATCAGCTTTTGTGCGCAAAAAAAAGGGTTGTGTCATCTGCCAGTTGACTTATTTTAAATTCTTTCTCTTGATTGTTATGTATCCTTATTCCTTTTATGTTTTTACCTTGTCTCAACCTAGCTGCCATTGTTTCTACTGTTAAAACAAAAAGAAGTGCTGATTATGGACAACCTTGTCGAATTCCTCTTTTTATAGTTATTGGTGAACTTATCCATCCATTATTATTGATTTTACATGTTATGTTATTATAGAGTGTTTTTATCCAATGTATGAAAGATTCTTTGAAGCCAAAATGTGTTAGAGTATTAAACATGTATTCCCATTCTATTGTATCAAATGCCTTAGCAAAGTCTAGAAATAAGATTGATCCAGTTACCTCAAATTTTTCAGAATAGTCGATGATGTCTTGTATTAATCTGATATTGTAATTTATATTTCTTCCCCTAATAAACCCATTTTGATCAGTGCTTACAATGTTAGGTAAAATGTCTTTAATTCTATTGGCTAAGCATCGTGCAGCAATTTTATAGTCATTGTTCAATAATGTTATTGGTCTCCAATTTTGTAAATCTAGAGGGTCATTTTTTTATAAATTAATGAAAGAATTCCGGTTCGCTGAGAATTTGCTAATTCCATGTTCGAATAACCTTCATTGAGTGAATCAAGAAGTAGGTCTTTTAAGTGACATCAAAATGCCCTATAAAATTCAATTGACAATCCATCTGTACCTGGCGATTTATTTAGTTTCATTTGGCTTATTGCTTTGTAACATTCAGTTTCTGTTAATTTCCCTTCACATGAGTTACTATCTTGTTCAGTTATTTTTATGATGTTTGTTTCTTGAATGAATTCCTTGATGTTTCGTCTGTTTGGATTGTTTGATGTGTAAAGTAGTTCATAGAATTCCTTTTGTCTATTTAGGATATCATTTTGTTTAGTTAAGATTTTACCATTTTTATCATATAATTTTGTAATACATTTATTTGTCTGGCGTGATTTTTCTAATGCAAAGAAGTATTTTGAGTTTGTTTCTCCTTCTTCGGTCCATTTAATTCTAGCACGTATTTGAGCTCCTTTTGCTTTATATTGATATTCTTTTTCTAGTTCATTTTCTAATAGTTCTTTTTCCTCATTAACTATGTTTTGCTCATTCATTGATTTCAGTTTTATTTCTAATTCGGTTATTTTATTAGTTTTTTGTATTTTTATTAACTTTCCAAATTTGATTGATCTTTCTTTAATTTCTATTTTACATAGTTCCCATTTTTTACGGGCTTCAATATTTTCCAATTTTTTATATTTTGTTAGAATATCTTTTATCATTGTAATGTAATTTTCATCCTGCAGATGACTATTGTTGATCTTCCAGTATCCTTTACCCTTTTTTATTGTTTTTAAATTCATTGTTAGAGTTACTGCTTGATGATCTGTACACTTTATTTGGGCTGGTCTGATATCTGAAAAAATTATTTTAGGGATGAGATCCTTTGTAACTAAAATATATTCAATCCGACTGGCCTCTGTACTATTATTTTTTCTTCTCCATGTAATTTGATTTTTGTTTTTATTTTTAAATAGCCATGCATCAATAAGATTAAGATTTTGTTTTAGTTGTTTTAGATTTGAGTTATTTTTAAATCTAGTTTTTCTTGACTTTCTGTCATCTGCATGTTGGATTTCATTCCAGTCTCCTGCAATTATATTTATACCTTTACTGAAATCTATTATATGTTTATTTAGATTTTTATAAAATGTGTTTCTTTTATGCTTATCATTTGGTGCATATATATTTGTGATGCAGTACATATTTTCATAGAGTTTTATATTTACACTGATATATCTACCTTCATTGTCTATTTTAATTTCATTTTCACAAATTTCTACATCTAGATCATTTTTTAACAATATTGATACACCTCTACTATTTGATTCTCCATAACTATGTATGGCTTTTCCATTCCATTCTGTTTTCACAATTGTCTCATATTCTTTTGTAAAATGTGTTTCTTGGAGTAAAATAATTTTACTTTTTTGTTGCTTTAGATATTCATATAATCTTCCTCTTTTTGTTTTTTCTCTCAAACCTTGTACATTTAATGTTATTAATTGGATATTATTCATTCAATGATAATAAATTGAATTTATTTCTCATCTTGATTACTTTTTTGTCATTCAACATAACAGTACATAGAATGTTTTTTTAATATACTCAGAGCCGGTTTTGTGGAGACTTTCAATTCCTAAATGCGTATTACTCTGATATAGATCTGATAATATTGAGTCATTTCAAGTAAGTCTTCTCATCCAGCGTAATCTGAAAGATTTTAAACTGATACATTAACCATTTTCAAACCCCCATCTTCATATTTATTACAGAGTAGATTCCTTGATATTTTATCGTTTTTATTATTCCAAACAAAGTTAAAGAAAAGCTTTTCTAGTTCATGTATAAAATCTTTATCTGGATTTTGTATAGAAATGAACAAATGAGTAAGACGGGATAACATAATTGTTTTCACCACAGTGATTTTGCCAATAGGGCTCAATAATCGTTTAGACCAGCTTGATGTTAGAGTTCTTATATCTTTTAACTTTTGTTCATAATTCAGGCTTATCATTTCTGGTAAATCAACACTGAAAACTAAGCCAAGATATGTAAAAGGACTGTCAGACCAGATAAGAGGTACATCATTACAAAGCTTAAGTTGACTATGACTTTTTGAACCTAACCATATGCATCTACATTTATCAGTATTTGGCTAAAGGTCTGAATACTTAGCAAACTGATCTAAAAGAGAGAGTTCGTTTTTCAATGATTTCTGTGATCCACCTAAAAAGAGACCTGTATCATCTGCATACTGACTGGTTTTTATTTCTTTATTATTTATTTTTATACCCTTAATTTCTTTTTTGCTTCGTATTAGCATGCCTAAAATTTTACACAGAGAAGAAAAATATATGGAGATATCGGGTGGCCTTAACGGCAGCCTCGACCAAAATGGAAAGAAAAATATATGGAGATATCGGGTGGCCTTAACGGCAGCCTCGACCAAAATGGAAAGATAAAGAAGCGAATACATGTTAAATGATGCATGATTTGATATTTTGTTCAGACAGTTGTAACAGTTAACGTTAAACAAACATGAAATTCCTATTGTTTCTGTAAGCTAATTTTAATTTCATGTTAATTATCTATTCGTTGTGTATATACCCTCAGTTTTAGGTTATGTTCATTCAACATGAAATTTTAATGTTATCTTAACATTATTGTAAATTATTAAGTAAGAGATATATATAAATCCGTATTACAAAAAAAAAAAAAAATTTTTGAAATAATTCATTTATTAGTACATGTGTATAAATGTAACGCACCTCAGGGTTTTCACATAGTTTTGATCGACAAAAAAAGTTATTTTTATGTAATAGTTGAATTAACTGACAAAAATACCTTCAAATACCTAACAAAATATCTTCGAAAACCTAAAACTACCTTCAAATATCTTCAAATTTCTTACCTAAAAGGTAAAACAAATTACATTCAAACTTTTCCTGGATCTTTCACAGTAAGTGTTTTGAATATTTTCCCTGACATTGTCGCCATAACAATTTCTATATAGACATAACCTCAGACAGTGCATGCATTTTAGATATTGCTTTCATTTTTTATACATGAACATCGATGGCGGGTGCGGCTAGCCAAACAGGGGATGCTTACACCTCTCGGTCACCTGGTCCGACCTCTAGCTTGCTAGGGGTCCGTCGATGCTCTATATTGTGCTTTATTGTGAGTGTTGTTGAGATTATTGTCAGGTTCTTCTTTAACTCATTTCAGATAAGCCTATCTGTCTTTTTATGACTTTAATGTCTTTATTATTTATATGGCTTTCCTTCTTATTTAGAATCTTAAAATTAAATTGATTTGATAATGTATTTCGCATTTCTTTTTTTTTAAGTTAGATAATCATATCTCCATTCTCTCTCCTGAATTTTGTCAGTATTACCCATACGTCTACATAAAGATTGGAATTAAGGTGGGGGGGGGGGGGGGGGGGGCTTGCTAGATAGATAACAGAAAGAGAAAGAAATAAGTATGTCTGGATGTTATAAAACTGAAGAGCAGACGATGGACGGGAATCTGCCGGACTATGTACTGTCTAGAATTTATCAGAATTTCAGAAATAGATAATGAATCACTTTAGTTAACTATAAATGATATGTTTCTTGAAATGATACTGATTAATATTAGAAAAAATGACTATTCCTTACTGTGCTAATAAAAAAAGTCAAAGAAACTCTAGAAATAGTCGATTTGAAAATTTCGGAACCTAGAAATGTCCTTTCCTATGAACTTTTTTTGATGAATCTTATCTATGGGATAGTACTGAACGATTCTAGCTTGGTTGCCACTCTGGCAACCTTGGGCAACTCTTTTTATCGGCGGAAATTCAAAATGGCCGCCAAATGCCTTACACCAATAGATGAAATTAAATTTTTACTTTTAATTTTAAGTGTGGCACATCAAATCAGGGATTTTGAGGGTCAACAAACCCATTTCCGATGTCATTTTTACAATTTGAGTTCATTCTGGAGAAAAAAATTCAAGATGACCGCCGAATTTCAACCTCACTATAGTACAATGTGAATATTTCAATACAACGCCTTATTTGTAGTTGCAATGGTCCTAGAATACATTTATTTTGCCATTTTGGTTGTTTTCAGCTAACACATGCTTCTGGAACAACTCTGCTTATCGGGAGAAATTCAAAATGGCCACCAAATAATCTGCTACTACTGTGTAAAATGTAATAATTACTTGATATATCAGGGGAAGCACATCTAATCCTGGCGTTTTAGTGTCAAGAAATCCACATCTTGTGACATTTTGCTTATAAGTTCATTAGAGGCTTAACATAAAATGACTTCTCACTTCAATATTCACATTTCGTTACGAATAACTGTGGTGAATCTTATTGATATCCCAAGGGTGGTATAATCCATGTCTAATTTCCTTTTGTCGATATGAGCTTACAAATGCTCTTTTTACATAGATTGCACATTCTCAACCTTAAAATCGAAGAATCTTTTTTTTTTTTTCATTACGAAGATAAAAATAAATTGCAAATATTATATGCTTTATGAAAGGGAGATAAGAGTCGACCTGAAGCAAGAATCTACATAATAGGGCTATGAATTGTCAAAATATCATGTCAAATACTTATGTGACTGTCCTATTTGAAAATCTGCAAAAGCAATTAAGAGGAGCAAAGTTCTTCCAGGATTGCTGCATGATCTGTATTCTTGACATAGATCATTTACCCTGTCACTGTTCTTTTGACTTATTCGCTTGTTCTGTTCTAGATTCATTTCAAGCTAGTCATCCTGACTACATCTTACTCTTTAATCAAATACTCTCTGTGTTGTAAGAAAACATTTGAAATGAATACCTGTTTAAGATATGATATAGAAGCAACCTTTAAACTGTACTGAACACTGATATCCAAGACAATTGCTTTCAAGATTTCACCCACTTGAGTTTTACATGCCAAAACATACGTAGTACCATTTCATCTTACCACAGTTGAAGACTCCTCAGATTCAATTTTGAATCACTGTAGAGTAAAACGGAGGGAATCTCAAACCAGAAGTAAAACTTATTATTTGATGTAGCTATAGCAGAAGAAATTTTGAAAGGCCTGTTCATTTACAAACTGAAGCGGCTTTATGAAGAGAAAGGAGAGTGCTAACCCTGTTACGTTACTATTGAGAAGCCTTCTTTGCATAGAAAAATACATTCTATGCACCAGACATGAATGATTCGGACAATGAATGCTCATTAGTGTGTTACTTCCAGCCAAAATGATTCAAAGAAGCATCATTACATGTAATTAATGTAGTTTTTCCACATTTGAAGACATTCTAATAATAGATTCTTACAAAGTTCCATTGTAAGTATAAATAGCTAGGATAGAGATGCAAGGTTCAGAATGTCATTGGTACATGTCATCATTAACGTTATACATAAATTTATGATAGTAGATATCTCAACACAAAGAAAATATCACCGAGGGACTGTTGTAAAGAAGACACCAAACATTTTCTATTGCATTCTTGTTGACTGGAAAAAAGCTATACAGGCAAAGAAATTGCCATGATGGTCAAAAGAGCCAAAGTAGCCAAGATACCTCGAATTTACTTGCTTACTCTTGAATTCCCTGCATCAAACAAACTGGTCTTATATCAACATGATCAATAGGGAAACTTTATTTTTGCCTTTTGAGTGTCTTTTTAATCAAATAAATGACATGTCTATCTTTGTAATACATTTTGACGAATCTTAGTCTGTGAAAGTTGAAACCATCCAATCTAATATGTCACTCTTATTCATCTTTCATCATATAGGAAGTCTTATGAAATACTAGCTTGAGATATTTCTTTTTAGAAAAATACAATATTCACACATTGATTTATTACGTTCACTTATTGCTTCTTCCGTATTATTCTTAGTTCCCAACTAAGGTGGTAATCTTGAAATAAGCATATAATAATTGTAAGCTTAAGTCGTAGCAAGATACCTGCGCAGGAATACTACGACCCTCAAATTACTAGTACGATGGGTTGTCCTTACATTTTCTTAGAAAAAATGTAATCCAAATAAATGTTCTTACATTAAAGCTAAAATTTGACTACCATTTGGAGTTTTTAAATAAACCCATATGAACAAAGTGACACAAGATATGGATTTTGTGGATATTAAAACCACTGAATAGATGTACCGCACTTAATGTATAAAGTAATTATTACATCTTACTCAGTGGTAGAGGACTTTTTGGTAGCCATTTCGAATTTTTCCCCGATGACAAAAGTTGTCCTACAAGTATGTAAAGAACTGGAAACAACCAAAAACAGCAAAAAAAAAATGTATTCAAGTATCATTGCAACTACAAATAAGATGTGTAACACAAACTTTTTATTGAAATCTACACATTGTACCATAATCAGGTTGAACATTGGCAGCAATCTTGACTTTTCAGCCTAGAATGAGCGCAAAATTTCCAGATGGCATTGGAAATGAGTTTGTTGACCCTCTAAAACCCCTGATTTGATGTGCCACACTTAATATTTAAAGAATAAAATATTTTTTTACCAATTGATGGAAGGCATTTGGCGGCCATTTTTAATTTTCCCCGATAAGCAGAGTTGTCCCAGAATCATGTGTAAGCTGAACACAACCAAAACGGCAAAATAAATGTATTCTAGGACAATTGCAACTACAAATAAGATGTGTTACACGAACGTTTTATTGAAATATTCACATTGTACTATAATGAGGTTGACATTTGGCGGCCATCTTGAATTTTTAGTCCTGAATGAACTCAAATTGTATAAATGACATCGGAAATGGGTTTGTTGACCCTCAAAACCCCTTATTTGATGTGCCACACTTAATATATTTTAAAGTAAAAATTTAATTTCATCTATTGGTGTAAGGCATTTGGCGGCCGTTTTGAATTTCCTCCGATAAATAGAGTTGCCCAAGGTTGCCAGAGTGGCAACCAAGCTAGAATCGTTCAGTACTATCCCGTAGATAAGAATCATCATAAGAAGTTCATAGGAAAGAACATTTCTAGGTCGGTCACATGTTATATAAGGCTGTCAAATCGACTAAAAAGAAGAATTAGACAAAGAAATTAAAATCAATACCGCCTTAATTACTACAAAGACTTAAGAAACAAGAATTTCGCAAAACTGAACTCGAAGGTCTTTTAGTTAGAACCAGATCAAATTGGATCAAAAATGGAGAAAAAACCCAGTAGATACTTTTATGCGCTCGAAGAAAGAAATTTTATAAACAAGACAGTACATAAGCTTATTACAGATTCTGGTCAAGTCATAGATACACAATAAAAAAATACTTCATGAAATAAGGAATTCTTATACAAAGCTATATTCGTGTAGGGACGAAGAGCTAAAGGATATTACTTTGAATGAACTCCCAAATGATACTGAATGTTAAAAATTGAATGATATTGAGAAACAAAAACTCGAATCACAAATAACTAAAAGTGAAATTCGTACGATTTTGAAAGGTACCAAATCTAATAAAAGTCCTGGTACCAGTGGGTTAACCTTCGAATTTTTAAGGTATTTTGGAAAGACCTAGGTACATTTATATTTAGATCTTTTTTTTTTTCTAATAGCTATAAAGTAGATGAACTATCAAATTCACAAAAAAAAAAAAAAAACTCGGATTATTTCAATTTACCCATGGGCAATAAAGCTCGTGCTACATAACCTTGAGACCAATATCCCTTATTAAATTCAACTGATAAATTATTTTATGGAATTATTGAATATGAAGTTTCAAAGCAGTATTGCTTTATTTTACACATGAAAATCAAAAAGGCTTTCTCCCCGGTAGGTTCATATGAGCTAACTCGCGATTACTCTACGATATTATACATGTTACAGAAGAAATAGATATTCCTGGACCTTTGTTACTAGACTTTGAAAAAGCACCTTGAATTTCATCTATAAAATTCTAAATTTCTTCAATTATGGGCAAAATTTCATTAAACAAGTAAGGACCATACTCAATGATCAAAATGTCTGTGTAATACAATATGACATCTTTTCTGACTTCTTTAATATTGGTAGAGAATGTAGGCAAGGGGACCAAGTCTCATCATCTCAGTGTAGGTACGCCACTGTTTCCATTCCGGATTAAGATGATTACGGAAGCGGAATACAAATGTAAAACGATGCCTCTGTTATACTGTCAAGTTCAATTCCATCGTCTTTACACAGTTTCTTGTGATTTATTTTACTCTTACCACTTTTTAATATCACAAATAAAATCAGGTTGTCTTTAATCTAGGCTTAAGGAGGTATTGAACGCTTGGACGCCAAATTCAATTTTTCTAAAAATTTAAGAAATTATGTAATTCTTGTCTGTCCTTGACTATACAAACTTACATTTGATTCTATCCACAGGAACATTTTCTAAGCGACTTTGAAATATGCATTAACCGACGTTTTCGATAATTTCTTGATGACGTCATAATATTGAAAGTGTCATACCAGTTCTCGTTAAGCTATTGGAAATTAATTTTGATTTAACTTCCAAAATATCCATAAATATATTGCACTTACAAAAATGAATTGTGTTTTAAACACAGGCAGATACTTGAATAAAAGATGTCACTGTCGCTAAAAAAATTGCAATTTCGAGCCAATTCACTGTAGTTGATAGTTAATTATTAAAAATCCTGTGGATGAATCTTTGTCAAAAACTATCAAAATTATCAAGAATGTCCAGGGATGATTCCATGATTAAATGGGGAAAATTAAATTTAGGATTAAAATTTTACAAGGATTTATATTTTCCAATTTTTTCTTCCAAAACCGTTCATTTTCAATGAAGTGACATCCGCTTTCCTGTAATGTTAATTTCGTAACGAATACACTGTGATGAAGATTTAATTTTCTATTTTATACATGCTTAGTTTCAATGCAATACGTTTAGTACTAATGTTTTTACTGCATTTTGAATGCGATGGTTTGTGACGCCATTTTCCCCGATAACGTCGAAATGACGTCGTGGTTTGCTCATGGATAAAACTCCCAGTCTTTAAAAATTTCGAAAATCGCCATATTTTTTTCAAATGACGCCGGAAATTTTTCAAACTTCATCAGGATACTCAAATGCGTGTATCAATCAGAGTATCAAATGTTTTAACGGAGATAGGACTGCACTTTTCCTAGGAGGCGAGAAAACAAATAATGCCGCCGCCATCTTGGTGTTCAAACCCTTCTAAATCTAGCTAAGACGACGACGATAAGTTGAAATCAGTCTTATTTTTCGTTATTGGATTAGGTGACCCTCTTGATAACATAAAATTTCAAATTCATCATGGACTCTTGTGAGGAACATGGAAGACGTTGGGCAAAGAAAGAGGATGTACAGCTTGACACCCTTTTCGAATGGATAAAATCTATCAGAGGGTTACTTTTATCTAGAATTTACCAATTAAAATCAACTGTGAACATAGGATTCGAGTCCATGTGGTAAACGTCTTTAAATTCAATAGCATCATTTTAAACCTGATAAATTTACAGCATGGACCAGACATGCACGTTTCGGGTACTAAACCCTCGTCAGTGATCCTAAGTCTAAACAATGTAATATGGTCAAAAAGTATGAAAATTATTATGTCCAAAAATGTACCAAAAGACGTAGCAGAATGAGTGGGATATGATGCTACAGGACCCACGTTTTAGAAATTTCAAGCAATTTTGTAACAGAAAATTTCAAATGCGTTGAAGAGAAAGACGATCAACCGAAGTTGATCGAACCTGGCTACATCTTTAAAGACCCTGATGTTATCACAAAGCTTACATGTACGTTCCTCCAAGAACAGTATTAATGTCGAAGGGTTCCAAATCTATACCCTCCTGAAGAAAATTCAAAACCAATTTCCATGCACCAGACACGTGTTTCGAATATTAAATTCTCATCAGTGATGCTTTCAGCCAAGCCACCAAAATAATTTCAGTAGCGCCCTCTTTAATTTTTTCAAGTTAGATTTTTACATTTACATTACAGAGAGTGCGCGGCTCAAAATTTCTTGTAGGGTCGATTCAGTAGCATATCAAAATAGAATCTATGTTCAAAATAACATTAGAGGGATGGTGCTAAGATGTTTAACTCCTTTAAGTTTGATGGGTTTTTTTCGGTGAAATGGCTAGTTCCGAAATTACAAAAAAATACTTTTATGATGTCACATTGATTAAAGGCCAAATCAATGCTTCTTTCATGTGACAGAGCTGGAAGGAAGTAATTAATACACTTGACAAACATCAGGCCACGGGGAACGATTTTAACTGCTCCACACTGCAACGTGAAATAAGTGTCTATATCAATAATGTCGAAGGGTTCCAACTCTATACCTTCTTGAAAAAAATTCAAAACCAATTTCCATGCACCAGATACGTGTTTATGTGTAGTCCTTTGTGTATGATGTTTCTGTGTTGTGCGTTGACGTTCCTTGTCCCTTACGCGTCTCTTTCTGTGCTTGTCTGCTTTGTGTTTTTGCATTGGGTGCTTTGGGGTTTTGCTGTGGGTGCTACAACCTGGTGTTGTGGGAGATCCCCTCCTTTGTCGAATATTATATTCTCATCAGTGATGCTTTCAGCGGAGCCACTAAAGATAATTTCAGTAGCGCCCTTTTTAATTTTTTGAAGTTAGAATTTTACATTTACATTACAGAGAGTGTGCGGCTCCAAATTTCCTACAGGGTCCTTATGTCATCACACCAACGGCCAAAGCCTCAAATAATTACACATTTACTTGCAAACAGTGCTATTTCGACAGTCTAGTTAAAGATTTAGGTTTAAATTCGACACCTGGAAATCCCACTTACACCCCAATACACATTTCTGCCTCCGAAATAATAGATAACCACAAGACAGCTCTTGCTTCAACACTAACAATCTAGATTTAGATTTACCATACTTATACTGTATACCTAAAAAACAATAAGAATCCGTACAAACATCGTTTCATCGCTGGTTCCTCAAAATGTATGAACTACCAAATCTGTATCGATCTTACTCACCATAATTTTATCTGAAATCAAATCTGGGCTTCAAAAATATTGTTGGGCAAAATTATAAGTAATGCGTTTACAAGCAAGAACACCAATCGCAAATGCAACTTTCTTGTTGGTAACTATGACAAAACGCACTTCGTAAAAGAAAAGACCGATTCTGAAAATAAGTACACTGAAACAGATATTATTCAGATGTTAAGATTTCTGATCGACAACATTTTTTTGGTGTTTGGAGGAAAGGTCTTCGAGCAAATAGTCAGAATTCCAATGGGGACCAAATGTGTCCCACTTCTTGCCGACATTTTCCTTTACTCGTACGAAGCTGAATTCATTCAATCTTTGGTCTCTGAAGGGGAAAGATACTAAGCTACTGACTTCAACTTCACTTACAGATACAAAGACGATGTGTTTCTATCAATAATCCAAAATTCGCGGATAACCTCAGCAGTATCTATCATTTGAAGCAGGAAGTCAAAGAAACTACAGAGACAAATAATTCAGCATCCTATTTGAACATAATGTTGTCCTACGACACTGATGGTCACAAGAACACCTCACTCTCGTCCATGTTGCCATTTTATCTGTTCTTAAATGATGCTATTCAATTTGAAGACGTTTATCATTTATGCCACTTGGTAAGTGTCACTGCTGGTGGCACTTTGGTTGATCGTTTCTGTTGGAGATCCCCTCCTTTCTTTTAACGCATACTAAAATTTCTGTTATCAAAATTTCTTGGAATTTTTAAAACGTGGGTAATGCAGCATCATATCCCAACTACCCTTCTTCGTCTTTTGGTACGCTTTTTCGACATAGTAACTTTCAGGATCTTCTTTAACTCATTTGTGTCACACTTATGCCCTTTGCCGTGTGGAGCTCGTAAAAAAGTTCCCCGCGAGGGGTTTGACAGTAAGTGTTTTGAATATTTTTACCTGACATTGTCGCCATAGCACTTTCTATATAGACATAACCTCAGACAGTGCATATATTTTAGATATTGTTTTCATTTTCATGCGCGAACATCGACGGCGGGTGCGGCTAGCCAACAGGGGATGCTTACTCCTCCCGGGCACCTGGTCCCACCTCTTGCTTGCTGGGGGTCCGTCGATGTTTAATTTTGTGCTCTATTGTGAGTGCTGTTGAGATTGTCGTCAGGATCTTCTTTAACTCATTTCATACGTTTTTGGAATATTACATTGTTTAGATTTGAGGGTCACTGACGAGGGTTAAGTATCTGAAACGTGTATGTCTAGTCCATGCTACCAATTTATCTGTTCTTAAATGATGCTATTAAATTTGAAGACGTTTAACATCTTTGACAAACGTGATGACTTCAATTTCAGCATTACAAAATTTCCTTTTCTGAGTATCAATATCTCGTCATCGCCTGCTTATGGCGTGTTCATATCTCAGTTTATACTCTATGCCAGAGTAAGTACCAAATACACGGATTTTATTCTGAGAGCTAGGCGTCTTTCAGATAAGCTTCTCAGTCAGGGATATGTTTGTGACCGACTAACATCGTCACTGAGGAAGTCCTACGAAAGATATGGAGAACTCGTCATACACTATAATGTCCCACTCTCAAGAATGGTGGATGATATTCTGTCATAGACCATTTGAACCATCAAACTAAATATTGTACTCTATGTCTTCCGAAATGGATGTAGCCGGAAGTGACAGTTTTTCCTAATTGAAGCGGCGGGTGTTGCATGCAAGTAGGATATGATTACTCTTCCTGAGCACCTGGAGCCCGTTTCTTCATTGGGCGTAAATTTTGGCTCAAGTTGCGCCAAATTTTTTGGCGCAAGTCTAGTTACGTCAAAATTTAGTTTGGAGCAAGTCCGTTTCACGAAACGACGTAAGTATAAACGTACGTAATCTCGACAAATTTTTCGACTAACTCAAAATTTGGCGTAAGTCCTTAGTAACAAACCCGGTATTCTAGAGCATTTGCTTAGTAACTCATAGAAAAACGATTTAAATGACACTAAATTAATACGAACTTCTTGTAAGACTGTTCTTTATGTCTAGAAGGTCCAGCTGAAGTAAACGTCAAACTTGACGTCAAATGCATAATGGGAATTAGCTACGCGCCGATGTATATTTGGAGGTTTCGTCTCAAATGAAACTGAAAGTTCTTTTTTTAATCGAAGACTTCGAATCTGTATAACGAAATTTGCTTTGGGGACAAAATAATTGACAATTACTTAATTTTTTTTAATACATTCGTTTTTATTTATTTTATGTCTCTTTTTTGTTTCAAATATATTTTAGAACAAAGGAGGGGATCTCCAATACCACCAGGTTGCAGCACCCACAGCAAAACGCCCATCGCAAAAACACAAAGCAGACAAGCACAGACGCATAAGGGACAAGGAACGTCAACGCACAACACAGAAACATCAAACACAAAGGACTGCACATAAACCAACGAGACCAATGGGCAACCGGTGCCGACTAAGGACGCCATCTGCCACGGAAAAAAGCAGAAGGTGTGGTTATCCTTGATTACGAGCGCACAACCCTCCCACTTTTCCGATTATCCAGAGGTCTCGAAGAACGTACAATTGTGGTATAAAACAACCTCCTCACTGTCAGATGAAGACCGTAAAACGCAGGCATATCAAGCAACACAGATGAATATGTTAATGGATATCAAAAGATGGCGTGCGTAATACAGTCCGTGCTCTGATGGCTGTAGCGAGCTTATGTATGTTATCACCCGAGGAGTCCGACTGACATTCAGAGAGGACAGGTGGTCGGGCCCTGTTTTCTCTAAAATTGACTTTTCTTTTATCAATCTAGCTTTTTCTTAAATTAGTGTGAACGTGCGGGATTTATCTATGTAAAGCTGGTAATGAATCTCCATCCCCCCTCATGAAATTGAATAGAAATGAAAGAAAAAATCCAAACGGATGTGTCTGCGAAAAAAGGGTCAAAGTCGAGGAGAGGGGGCTCTAGAAACTTTAAAGGGGGTATATCGATTTATATGAAAATAGAATTAGCAAATCTCCCCTCCATCCTACTGATCCAGCTTCGTGGTTGGTAGGAACTCTAGTTACCTTACATATCTTCTGGTTTTATAAAAAAATGATATGAATGATATGAATATTGAGAGAAAGAGAGAAAGAATGAAACAGAGAGAGAGATAGAGAGGTTTGAAACAAATGAGAAAAAAGCCTGTCAACATGAAATTTTTCCCTTCAAAAGAAAGAGGGATAGTGGAGAGATGTACCGAACGATATTATATCATCTCGGCCTTAATCAAGTGGAAAGCAAAGATTTCAAATTTTCTACGTAAAATCCGTAAATGCTGGTAAATATATCTGATGATGATTTCTAATGGAAACAATGTAAACATATTTTTCTGACGGTTAGAAATTAAAAGAAAATTACGTACCGTCCATTTCATGCTCGCCGTTTCTTCTTCTTCTTAATCTTTCTTCCTTTTTTATGTAGTCATAGGCTACGCTCGCCGTTTGATAAAATTTGTATATATCTTTGATATAATTCAAGAATGAATAATAATTTCAATTTTCCTTAAATTGCCGAACTCGTTACGCTGGCCTGTTTAGTGTAGAACGGTATTGATCGGGGTTTTTTTTATTTTTGCGTCGACGAATATCTACCATTCTTGGGGAAAAAGCTCCAAAAAAATTCTACCACTCCATTCCCCTCTTTAATGTTTATACACTTTGCTCTTGAAAAACAATTCAAATAGAAAGTTGAGTAGTTGTGTAATACCATAACGGACATTCCGGATGATGTAATTTTGACTTCGTGTTTGTTAATGGATTACTGACATATCAAGAAACACATTACCGATTGAGTTTCAAAACAACACAATTCTTCCAAAATGAATCGATAATTATAGCCGTATAATATGCAAAATACATCTAGAAAATTACAGCGTAAATCTAATACAGGATTTACGCCATGTCAGGAGGTGGCGTAGAATTGTGGCGCGCTTAGTCGATTTTGCGTTTGGCGTAAATTAACGCCATTTCATGAAACGCAGTAACTCAAGAAATATCCGCTAGTTCAGACTTACGCCAAAATTTACGCTAAGTACAGATTTACGCCTAATGATGAAACGGGCTCCTGGTCTCACTCCCTATCGGGAGTTCGCTTTTTTTCATATGCTGGACGTTTTTATTTGAATGCTTTGGTTTCTGTTTTATCCTGATTTTGTATGCCTTCGGTTTATGATTTTCTGAGTTATCGATTTTGTGCTGTATACAGGGATATGGTCATTATCCATATTTGTCATTTAGACGAAGTATGCAATTATTCACTAATGTATAGAAGTCATATGATACTGTATTGCCTTTTAAGTCAACAGCACATGCGTGCAAGTAATGTGCATCTTTTGGGGTCTTTTATCGAATTTTCAGTAATTGATTGGGTTTTGATAATTCACATAAAGTTACCTTGTTATGAGACCTTTAAATTGAAACCATCGCATTAGACCTAATTACTTCGACCTTGGACTTTGACCGACTTTACACAAACTTTAAACTGAGAGATATCTCTTCAACTATAATGAGTATAGCTTTAATATTTCACATGTAGATAACTTGTGAAAACACCTCTCCTTTGAGACCCTGACCTGTGGCATAGTGGCATTGACCTTGGACTTAAACCAATACTAAAAAAATATTCTTGGGGTAATTCTCTTCAACAGTAAGGGGTAGAGCTTTGATATTTCAGATGCATACATTGTGACAAGATCTTTCATTTGAGACCATGACCTTTGGCCTAGTAACATTGACCTTGACCCATTATTCAAAACTTTCACCTGGGTTATATATTTTCAACTGTAAGGTGTACGGGTTTTATAATTCCTTTAAGATATCTTGCGACAAACATTTTCACTTGCAATCATGTCCTATTTAGGAAATTACCTTGACCCCGGACTGAGACCTTATTCTCAGAAACTTATCCTGTGCTATTTTGATTCAACAATAAGGGATAGGGTTTTGGTATTTCATAGATAGATTCCTCATGACTATGGTTTTTTTTATACCTGAAGGTAGATTGTACCACTTGCATGTTCGATATAATCTTCTGCGTTTTACTTTTGACGGATTGAATTTTTCTCTCGGGTTTAGTCCTGGAGTTCTTTTGAATAGAGGCACATTGTCATATACAACTCATAGCTCAAAGGGGTAGGGCAAAAGTGACCATTTTTGGCCCCAATCAAAAGTTTTGAAAAGGTTCTATTTTCTTATTCATTATGCTTCTTCTAAACCAAAAAAAGACAATTTTTACGCGATTTCTCGAAAAGCTCACCTTTTAGGGCCAAATGATTGCAAATTGAGCTCTATATGTCTTTACATTAAAAATTTAAACTTTCGGCAAGGGACAAACATACCTACAATTGTAAGCCCCAGAGCAGGGACAAGTAACAGGTTCAAACTCAAATGGAACATTCCTTTATATATTCTGAATGTACATGAAAAGTAACAATATATACTAGTAACTTTGTTACATGCGCTTGCTCTATATATGCTATAAACTATAATGTTGAAGAAGTCTGGTTGTTATCATTTTACCACCAATTAATCAGTAAGCAATTTCGGCGGGAAATAACACTTATATTGATTGACAATATATATTTTCGATTCAAATTTCACAAACAACACCATCTCTTTCCTTATTTCAAATATATATAATAAATATTGAAAATAACATAAAATGGGGCCCAAAACGGCTCATTTTGACCCTACCCCTTTTATGCTGTGGTATTGAATTATTGCATTCTTAAAATTTGAAAAATTAAAAATCATTTTCCCTCCATTCTATGATCATCTTCAACTTTGAATTGCTCGAAAATTGCATGGGAAATTAATTCAAAACAAGTCGGTTTACCATCAGGAAATACTAATCCTTCAGAAAACATCATTATTGTGTAAAAAAAGTCATGGAACTTAGCAGAGGTACAATCTATCTTAAGTTTTACAAGTGATCTATTGAGCTTGGAAGAGACGTCGGTATTTTTCCCCGATCTTAAACTTTGGCTTCACGATTAAATTTATCATTGATAGGGTTTGGATATTTCATACATAAATTCACAATGCCAAGGCATTTCATTGAGGCCTTGAATTTTGACCTTGACCCTAGACATTGACCTATTTTTCAAAAGTTTAACCTAGGCTATAACTCTTCAGTTATAATGGGTTAGCTTTGATATTTCTAGATTACTTATGATATGACCTTTCTTTTGCGACCTTGACGTTTGACCTACTGACCTTGATCTTGGCCATAGACTTACTTTTCAAAAATATAACCTTTATGGCTTAAACAATTAGCATTTCTTTGCATTATATTTAAGGTACAATGTAAATGGATAACCTCTCCCATAAACAAAAGCAAAAAAATAACAAGTGCATGGAAACGTATCGATGTTATTTTTGCAATAAAGAAATGACACGCTTTTCTGAAGTAATCGACCACACGAACTGTATATCTATCAGAACATTGTATTGATCGTTACTTTCTTCGAGACCGTAAGATTAATCGGATCCTCCTACTTCTTCGAACTCATCCATAAATAAACAACAGCTAGCATTAGAAGCATGCTTTGCAAATCTAAATAGTTCTTATGAGGATTGTATAGGCATATCCTTATAGTCCAAAAGTAGGTCAGAAGTCAGTCACTATGTCGACAGTCTAGGTATCAAATAAATGCTCTGGTCATGAAGAATCTATATGTGAAATATCAAAACCCAAACCTTGATAGTTTTAAAGAAGGTCAAAGTTCAATAGCAATAGGTCAAAAGTCATAGTATCAAACGAAAGCTTTGGTCATGATGAATCTAATAAATGTGAAATATCAAAGCTTTACCCCTTATAGTTTAAAAGAAGGTCAAAGGTCAAGGTCACTAGGTTAAATGCCTTGGATTAATTCTTGTTATTATGGATGAGTGTATGAAATATTTAAGCCCTATCACTTATACTTGTAGAGATATTCGCTTTAAAAACTTTTTAACCAAAACATTACTAGTATTATAAATTTCAAAGTCAAGGTCACTCAGTCAAATGTCTTTATATCAAAATCTAGTACTAGCTATTGTGAATGTGTGTATGAAATATGTAAGCCATACCACTGATACTTGAAGAATCATCTGCTTAAGAACTTCTAAAGCTGATGAGTGGACATATGGGCAGACGGACGGACGGACAGTTGTTGCCTGTAACACCCCTATCCCCAAACTTCGCTTGCGGGGGTGTTATCCGTGTACGAAATTTCACTACTATTGCATTTAACCTACTCCTCTTAATAATTGGTCCGGAAATCAATTTTGGACGTCCCCCCCTCCTCCCGCATGCCTCACATCAGATTTAGAGCCGAATTTTGGAAATCGGTTAAAAAAGTAGCAATATCAAATTTTTGAAAAATTTTCAAAGAGATCAGCATTTTTTGTCTAGATTTGAAGTCGCAAAAAATGTTCATTCATTTTGCCTAGAACAGTACAATAATTGTGCCTAAAACCGGACAGGGCAAATATTGACGAATTCAAAAAATTAACTTTATTGCTTACATTAGATGTAAACGTCTTCAAATTGAATAGCATCATTTAAGAACAGATAAATTGGCGACATGGACCAGACATGCACGTTTCGGGTACTTAACCCTTGTCAGTGATCCTAAAATCTAAAAAATGTAATATGCAAAAAAATGCATGAAAGTTACTATGTCGAAAACGCGTACCGAAAGACGTAGCAGGATGGGTGGGATATGCTGCTACAGGACCCACGTTTTAGAATTTTCCAGAAATTTTGATAACAGAAATTTTAGAATGCGTTGAAGAAACGATCAATCGAAATTGATCGAACTTGGCTACATGTGCCTTCGGGGACTCCTGGTCCACCAGCAGTGACACTCACACAGTGGTTCAAATTTAAAAAAAATTCTTGAAAGGAGTATGTATGGTTTATATAGTTAATCAACTTCTTTAAATTAAAATTTTGTTGTCATTTCTAGATAATTAAATATCTATATTTTGAGAAATCTAGGTCTAAAAATTGCTCCAAGCTTTCTAAGACATTGTAAAATTTGCATAAATATCATGAAAACCGGTGAGTTCGCCAATTGTTCATTAAAAATTGCATAATTCTTAATTATTTTCATTGAGATCTATAACATCGAGCGGGATTGTGAACAACTTTTTCCATTTGCATGCACATAAAGACGTGCATAGATAACAGCATATTAAAATATAAAAGTTCTTCAGAAGCCCGCTAGATACTAGCTAATAGAAGGTTTGTCGAAAATTAGCCCCAAAATGACGTTTTTCCAGAAAATTGGCAAAATATACCATTTTTGAAGCCCAATTTCGAAGATATTGAGAAAGGAAATTAAAAGTTATGTATCAGTTCACAAGAAACCTTCTTTGCAGAATAAATATTTGTACAAATTAATTACTTCATGAAACTTAAATAATTTGCTCTGAAAGGGGGCCACTTTACTATATAAACCATTATATAGTCCTTTCTAAAACTTGGGTCCTGCAACATCATATTCCACCGATCCTGCTACGTTTTTGGTACATTTTTGGACATAATATTTTTCAAATTCTTTGGCCATATAACATTGTTTTGATTGAGAATCACTGACGAGGGTTAAGAATCCGAACCGTGCATGTCTGGTGAATATTGTAAATCTATCTGTTCTTAAATGATGCTATCGAATTGAAAACGTTTAACAGTATATCAAAAAAGTTAGAAACGGAACAGAATCAAGAAGAGGTGGAGAACATTAAAGTAGAATTCAAATTAGTTGATCAATGTCGAACACAAAACCCTGATAAAAATTAACATGGTACATGTAGCTATGAATTTCTGTCCAGATTCCTGTCCCCTGGCTATAAATTCCCGTCCAGATTCCTGCTCTCTATAAATAAATTTCTGTCCAGATTCTTGTTCTCTGGCTATAAAATTCTGTCCAGATTCTTGTTCTCTGGCTATAAAATTCTGTCCAGATTCCTGCTCTCTCTATATAAATGTCTGTCAAAATTCCTGTTCTCTGGCTATAAATTTCTGTCCAGATTCCTGTTCTCTGGCTATAAATTTCTGTCCAGATTCCTGCTCTCTTGCTATAAATGTATTTCCAGATTCCTCCTCTCTCTATTTAAATTTCTGTAAAGATTCCTGTCCTCTCTATATAAAATTCTGTCCAGATTCCTGCCCTCTGGCTATAAATGTCTGTTTAGATTCCTGCTCCCTGTTAATACATTTCTATCTAGATTCCTGCTCTCTGGTAATACATTTCTATCCTGATTCCCTCTCTAAGGCATAAATTTCTATTCAGTTTCCTGCGCTCTGCTAATACACTTCTATCAAGATTCCTGTTCTCTGGCTATAAATTTCTGTCCCGATTCCTGTTCTCTTTATATCAATTTCTGTCCAGATTCCTGCCCTCTGGCTATAAATTTCCGTCCAGATTCCTGCTGTCTAGCTATGAATTTCTGTCCAGATTCCTGCCCTCTTGCTATAAATTCCCGTCCAGATTCCTGCCCTCTTGCTATAAATTCCCGTCCAGATTCCTGCCCTCTGGCTATAAATTTCTGTTCAGATTCCTGTACATTTCTATCCAAATTCCTGCTATCTGTTTTCAAATTTCTATCAAGATTCCTTCTCTCTGGTAATTCTGTAAAGATATATGCTCTCTGGTAATACATTTCTATCCAAATTTTTGCTCTCTGGCTATAAATTTCTATTTAGATTCCTACTCTCATGCTTTCAATTTCTGTAATGATTCCTGTTCTCTAGAAAAAACATGTGTATCCAGATTTCTGCTCTCTGCCTATAAATTTCTTTCCAGAATCCTTCTCTCTGGTAATACATTTCTATTGAGGTTCCTCTGCTCTGGCTCTATCCAGATTCCTAATGTAAAGCAATAAATTTCTATCAAGATTCCTACCCTCTGATAATACATATCTATCCAGATTCCTGATCTCTGGCTATTATTTTCTGTCCAGATTCCTGCTCTGTGGATATTAATTTCTATCCAGATTCCTGCGTACGGGCTGTTAATAATCTGTTCATATTCCTGTTCTTTGGCAATACATTTCTGTCCGGATTCCTGCTTTCTAGCTATATAATCTGTCCATATTTCTGCTCTATGGCAATATATTTCTGTCCGGATTCCTGCTCACTGGCTACAAGTTTGGACACTTCTCTTTTTTTCTATCATTCTGTTTCAAGCAAAACATCTACATCCGATGTCCATGCAAGATAGATATTCCGGTTTAAATGGATTTCTAATTTTGGATGGTTGCCTCTAAATACATGGACATGTGACCTACTAGAATTAAAAACATTTTTAAACTTTTTGAAAAAGAATTCAAAGCAGTTTTAGAACATTTCAACATTTCAATAGAGTTCCTACGATCAAAACGTTTGATTTTTCGACACTGTACGCATCAATTCCTCATTCAAAATTGGATACCAGCGCATTCTTACTGTGACGACAGGACTCCATGAAGGGTCCTGTCTAAGCCTCTTTAGAGAAGACAGGGCCCCGACCACCTGTTCTCTCTGAATCTCAGTCGGACTCCTGGGGTAATAACATATATGAGCTCGCTACAGCCGGCAGAGCACGGACTGTATTTCGTACACCTCATGCTTTTATATCCATTTACATACCAATCTGTATTTCATGGGTCCCTGCGTCATGCTGTCTGTTTGTGTGTTCATCTAACTGTGAGGAGGTTATATTACACAACAGTTGTACGCTCTTAGATACCTCTCTTAGATACCTCTGGGTATTCGGAAAAGTGGAAGGGTTGCGCGCATATAATCCGGATAACAACACCGTCTGCTACTGATGTCCTAAGTCGGCACCGGTTGCCATTGGTCTCGTTGATTTATGTTTAGTCATTTTTGTTTGTTGTTTCTATGTGATTTAGCGTTCATTGTACCATTTGCGTCTTTTTCTGTGTGTGTCTGGCTTTTGTTTTTGCAATGGGTGTTTTGAGTTTTGCTGTTGGTACTGCAACCGGGTGTTGTTTGAGACTCCCTCATTTCTTCTATGTACATACAAAATGTTCGAATTCTCAAAGTGAACATTATGCATAATGCTAGGTTTACACTTAGCCACGATTGCCCGGATTGATTTGAATCATAGGGAACGTATGACACCGTGGGATTGAATCGTGAGGATCGCCAGAGAACGTGGTGGAGTGGTGATGATATTGAACGTCTTCAAATTCAAAAGCATCACTTTAGAACAGAGTTTGCAGCATGGACCAGACATGCTCGTTTCGGGTAGCTAACCCTCGTTAGTGATCCTCAATCTTAACAATGTAATATGGCCAAAGAGTGTAGGAAATTACCATCCACCATTAATTATTTACATAGCGCAAGACATTCTTGGCACTACAATTTACCGTTATATACATGTAAATGTATAACCTGTAAAGTGAGGCACTAACTATTCCCTATATGACTTCATGCCTACCATATAGTATTTGTTTCAGTTTAGTTCATTTATGCTTGTTTTAATGAGAATGCATTGTATAATATAGAATATAACCAATGTGTAAATAAATAGATTTTGATATGAAATATCATAGAAATGTAAGTGGAACGAGCCCAAAAATATTTTGAAAGTAAGAAGAGCAGAGGGAGCCAACATTTTTGAGATACTTCCTTTCAGGAAGTATCTTACTGCTATCATGGTAACTGCTTCAAAGTATGCAAATTGAGATACTGCCGCTTTGCACCTCAAAATATAGTGCTGTGTCTAGTTCAGAATTTTGCTGTCTACCACATGCAAAATGCAAGAACAAGAATGTTGTAGTGGTCAAAATAGGACAGTAACTCTGGTCTCAGGTTCTCAATTTATTACAACATCGAAAAAGTAGCCCTGAAATACATGTTAACAATAATAAATACAATGTAAACATATAATATCAAAAATATATGAAATTCACTCAATCTGACAATTCAAGGAAAAATATATAATTCCCCAATTTCATACATAGCGAATAAATAGATAAATATCACACATAATTATAATCATCACAAAATGATAATTAATACAATTGATAATAATTACCTGTATGTGATACAAGGCTGTCAAAATCAAAGATCAATCAGATCCTACATGATGATCTATACCCTGGGTACATCAGACAGATAATGCATGGGAAAACCAAGATAAAATAATTAACAATAATGAATGTCTATGCAAAGTAATCTTAAGATGGAAACATAGGAAAAGTCTGATGTGTTACCTGGTTGATCCAAAATGGCTGATCAGCTGATTGTGTTTACATTATGTACACTACCAAAATTCATAAAAGATCAAAATACACATTTTATAGATAATTAATTAATTCAGAAATACCACATACATGAATGAAATACAATAAAAAGTACTTACAGTCAGTAGATTATGGAATAATGCACTTAATCAAGAAATCAAGGTATGATGGAAATCAACTTGTCTGTCTGGGTATAGTAAACAATGACCACTGAATGTTAGAGGGAAAAAGGTAATAACCAATAGAAAAAGTTCTAATAAGGATCATTAGCATATTGGCCAATGATAAACATTTTAACATTACAAATGACCTATGTGACCCCTCAGATGTCACACCACTTCCTATATGTAGGAATGTGATACATATAGGGAAATCCCCTGAAGATCTAAAAATAGTACATCAGGTAAGTATTATGAATACAATAATGGAAATATGAAAAATACAATGGAAAATGATGTTATTTATTCTACTACAAGAATATTCTCCATCTTGAAAACAGTTTCCATTTCATATAGAATAAAAGCACCACACAATATCAACTATAATTCATGTTTTCATTGCACAATGGTGGCGTAGTGATATACTACTTTGTTTATGACAATGTTAGGAAAGATAGCTCAAAAGTTGCATTAAAGTTATAGAGTTGTCTTTCTTATTTCAACACTGAGGTTAGATAAACATAGTTTGTGTTGTTTATAGAGATATTATAAGCTTCACATATGCATCCTGTGTTAAAAAAATAATCATCATTGCCTTACAATAAAATTATTCAACATTTTAATACCTGCTGACAATAAGTTTTGTGTAGATAAAGAAGTATCTCTCAGGAACTTCAGAATTTGTTTCAGCCTATGTTGGGCTAAGCGCGACGACAATTTGTGAATTTTACGAAATGTGGGTCAGAAAAAAATATTTTCTGCTACACATAGGGTCAGATTATTCATTTGCAACATATTTTGGCCCGAATAGTAATTTCCAAAAAGCGCAAGTCCCCCCCCCCTTCTCTGGATCAAATGGAAGTCCCCCTAAAGCCTGGTCATAAATCACTAATCGTTCTTTTGGTCGTGCGCTGTTGGGAGACCAAAATCCCTGCGTTTCTATGAAGATATGATGAATGTTAAAAGTATTCAGGAGTGCGCCAACGCAAATGACAAATATGGATAATGACCATATCCCTGTATACAGCACAAAATCTATTATTCAGAAGATAAGAAACCGAAGGCATAAATCAGGTTAAACACAGAAACGAAAGCAAACAAACAAAAACCTCCACCACATGAAAAGAAGCACACTCCTGATATGAGAGTGAGACCACACTCACGCACACACGCTTACATTTGCCTGCAATTTTCTTTCAAGTACATATTGGGACCACGCCTATACTTTATGCACTTTAACTTGAATTATGTGCACATTATTCCTTATTAATTTTGATCTTTTGTCATAATTAGACAATTTAGCTAATAGTAAACGTATATTCACTTTTTCGATTTTCCTTTATCTAATCCTCTAATGTGAAGCATCATTGATGAGACATCATAATTTTGTTGATATGAATTTTGTCCATTTGCCTTTACAAATGTTTCATAAAACAAGAATCATATATGATGTTTTTTTATCGATATCATCATGTAAAAGCAGTATAGAATAAGTTAAAGAAGATCCTGACGATGATCTCAGCAGCACTCACAATAGAGCACCTGTCCAAATTGAGCATCGACGGACCCCTAGCAATCTAGTGGTGGGATCAGGTGCCCGGGAGAAGTAAGCAACCACAGTTTGACTAGCCGCACCCGCCATCGATGTTCACGCACGAAACTGAAAGCAATATTCATAAAACATGCAATGGCTAAGGTTATGTCTACCATGTCAGAGAAAGACATTCAAAACACTTACTGTCGATCAAATATAATTCCGAAGAAATACTTTATGATTTGTAATATTTTATGTATAAATCAATGTGTATGTATGGTTCTCGATATCCATGTTTATTTTGAATTCTTTTAGACTAAAGCATATATATAAACTTTCATCTGCAAATTATGCGCATGTACATTTTCTTAATTCCGCTTCGAAGCTTGCTATGATTGAAAACATATATGAAAGGATTGACTATGTTGTTAAGGAAAACTCCATAGTACCCATATCTGTTCAGCAGGAAGGTTGATCTACTGATGTCCTTGGCATTTCCGCTAAAAGAATTGTATGTTTCTATTGACATGACAGTTGAGCATGATATAAAATAAAATACAATTATAAGAATCGCAATTCGTGTGAGCTTAGACGATTTTTCTTGTGCATTCTGGTTGTCCAAGTTCATTTCAGCCTCTTCGTTTCCATCGGCATTTGACCTTTCGGATGTTGACATCTGAAACCTCGCAGCAGCTGTTCTACCAGCCAACTCCAGTTGTCTCCTATGTTCAACTCCAACAATTACTGTTTTTCGTATTTTTATGTACAAAAATGTTACAGATAAAAGTAGGATGAAAAATATAACATCACAAATAATGTAATACACGGCAGGAAAGTAGGTGTTGCGAACATCATCGGAAATTCCACATTCTATAATGTCTATTTCTCCGTCGATTCGACCACTCCTTTTCCCATAAATAAATAACACGGGTATAGCTGAGACTAAGGAGAGAAGTGCTGACAGGCCACAAATAATCCATGTCTTTTTACTTGAGTGCTGCATTTGGAGAGGTTTACATATGTGGCGGTATCTGTCATAGCTTATCGCCATAACTAGCCAGAATGACCACAAGGAACAAACATAACCAAAAAAATTGGTTACACTACATAATGTCTCTCTTTCATAAAATAGAGGACAGCTGTAGTGTTCGAAGAAAAGTTTGGAAAGCATACCAATACATGATATCAAATCCGAAAAGGAAATAAATCTTAAGTATATGGTAAATGACATGTTCTTATCCTCCAGAAAAACCAACAGAGCGATTATTACGTGAAAATTGGCAACAATTCCAAAGGAAGAAAGAATAAAACCAGGAACAAGGTATGGTAATTCCTCTGCTCTTTCTCCAGCTTGCATTTTAAAACCTTTTGTAGCATCGCTAGAATAACAACGAATGTTCGATTCGTTCCACATCTTTGCCTCAAGATGACAAAGTTTTCAATGAAATTTTTTTAAGTTTTATAAACATTTATATTTAATTTCTCCTGGTTTCAAAATCATTTCGAGTATTTTAAGCTACATTATCATCCAATGGCGAAACCATTGTTCTCAGTCTGTCTTGTGACGCCAGAAATCGACTGAAAGAAAACAAATGAAAAGAAAAATCAGCCGAGGAATTAGACTGAAAATAAAACAAAATAATGCGAAAAACGTAAAATGTTTTGCAAAAAAGTATTAAAAATTAAGGTCAGACTCTGTAACGAAACCGAGGTAAAGTCAGAATATCTCTACAGTTAACTTTTGTCGGTTGTTATTAAAACTGTCCCTTTTGACATGGAATAATAAGAAAAACAGAAAAAAAGGGATGTGACTCTTTTCTCATTTCAAATTTTAAGATAAAACCAATTAAGAAAGGATTTGATGAGCATACAAATGAAAAAATGATAGTGATTGATAATTGAATCGAGGTTGACTTAAGGTAATGAAAAGGAATCTCCGAATATCTAGGATATGGAACATACATTATAGCATAAGATAAAAAAGGGTTACTGTTAAATTGTACAGAAAAAAGAGACAATTTATTGTTTATCTCGTACGGAATGAAAACTTACCTTTTTTGAAAACTTATCTTTCACTTCGTGGAAAATATTTGTATATACTGAGATGCCCGTTATTAATATGAATGCATTGATGGTATACATTTGTAGAAATGTATGGTGAAATTGATTTTCCCGAAGAAAAGATATTATTGGATAAAATTTCAGTGGGTGGACTTCTATTTCATGTATTTTGATGTACTTGTTATGGAGAAAAATGGTCTTCATTTGCCTTTCGGGTCTGCAACACAAAGCAAGCGCATTTATCGCACATGTAACAAAATACAAATTATGGCATTGATATTATGTTTCACAACCTGCATTTAATGGTGACATAATTAACAAGACAGGGCCCGACCACCTGTCCTTTCTGAATGTCAGACTGACTCCTCGGGTAATAGCATACATGAGCTCGTTAGAGCCGATAGAGCACGGACTGTATTACGTACACCTTCTTTTTATATCCATTTACATATTCATCTGTATTTCGTGGGCCCCTGCGTTTTGTGGTCTTGTTTATGTGTGGTCTTCTGACAGTAAGGAGGTTGTTTTACACCACAATTGTACGTTCTTCGAGACCTCTCGGCAATCGGAGAAGTGGAAGGGTTTTGCGCACGCAATCCAGGATAACCAAACCGTCTGCTACTGGCGTGCCAGATGGCGCTCCTAAGTCGGCACCAATTGCCTATTGGTCTTGTTGTTTTATGATTAGTCATTTATGTTTGATGTTTCTATGTGATTTGGCGTTCATTGTAATATTTGCGTCTCATTCTGCACGTGTCTGCTTTGTGGTTATGCGGTGGGTGTTTTGGGGTTTTGCTGTTGGTGCTGCAACCGAGTGTTGTTGGAGATTCTCTCCATTTTTATCGAATAGTAATAGACAAGTCATGGGATTTTTGTGTTTCGGGTATGTACATGTACCAGGTTAAACACCTCACGATCAGCGTAGAAAAAGTAGCAATCATTTTAGAATGCAAAACCTTTCATAAGATAAAAGAAAGTTTTCGAGAGTATCAAATTATGTAACTTTAGTGCGAAACAGTGTTTCTTATTTTCGTACAAGAAAGTACAAAGTTTTGCAAATTGAACAGAGGACGAATATATGATTTGTAATTTTTCACTTACATGCTGTGTGTCCATGTAATATAATGTGACTGTGAACTCTATATAGACTTTGTATCATAATTTTACACCTTTGCAGAAGTCATAAGGTATCCGTTGTATTAATAAATATTAAGTGTATTTTATCATTTTACCTAAGTATCCATTAAGAGCACAAAAATTGTTTCTATCATCAAAGATCAATACACGTATGTAAACCGTCGCTCAATCTACGGAAACTATCGAGACACTTCCGAAGATTACCGAGATAATTTAAACAATGTTGAAATGGACGAGACATCAGCCAGATCGGATACGTTAGATGTATTACATAAGCTTTGTGTACTGAAATTTTACATGTTTTATAATGGAATATATATATCTGGTCAATGCTGAAAATATTAAATAATACTACTTAAATGGAAGATGTTTAACACTTCAATATTGACTATTTCAATTACTAAGTTTGTATCTCTACTGGTGTATTGTTTAGCCCCCCGAAGATAGCATTTGCCTAGTTTCACACTGTTTTGGCACTCGATTTGAAATATGTTCTCCGTCACAAAATCAAACTAGAACTGCGCTTAAAGTGGACGAATTATACCCCCCGCGGGACATTTTATTTTTTTATAATCGGAACCATTTATGACGCAACGTTCAATTTTTCAAATTGAAACTCTCATTCACGATTAAATGCTTTGGCATGAAACTTTAGTTCTGCGTATGCTGCTTTCAGAACTTCATAACCAAAATACTATGGCCACACCATTTGCTACTTGCGTGACAAATGACAGTCCAAAGTCGGTACCGGTTGCCCATTGGTCTCGTCGATATATGTGTAGTCTTTTGTGTTTGATGTTTATATGTCGTGTGTCTCTTTTCCGTCTCATGCTATACTCGTCTTTTGTGTTTTTGCATCGGGTGTTTTTGGTGTTTTGCTGTTGATGCTGCAACGGAGTCTTGTTGGAGATCTCCTCCCTTCTTTTACATGGGCCCAAAGTTAACGTCAAGGTCACAATGTCGAAAGTCTTGATACAAAAATGTAGCGCTCTTTATGGCTAATGTGTGCATGAAAAATGAAAGACTTACCATTGATTGTATAAATAAATCTGCATACAAATCTTCTTAAATTGCAACATAAGCCCGTCAAGCTCAAAGTCACAAGGTCAAAAGCCATGATACCAAACAGTAGTACTCTTTGTAATGAATGTTTGTAGGAAATTTGAAAAGCCTACCGATTGTAGTATGTGAAAAATCTACTTTTAAAAGTTCTTATCCTAATTTCAACATACATGTAAGCCCAAAGTAAAGATCAAGGTCACAAGGTCAAAAGTCATGGTACCAAAATGTAGTACCAAAATAAAATGTTTTCTTTATGTCGAATGTGTGTATAAAATATGAAAGGCCTACCATTAATAGTATAGAAGAATGACAAATATGGATAATGACCATATCCCTGTATACAGCACAAAATCGATTATTCAGAAAATCAGAAACCGAAGGCATACAAAATCAGGATAAAACAGGAACCAAAGCAAACAAACAAAAAACCTCCACCATATGAAAAGAAGCGAACTCCCGATATGGGAGTGAGACCAGGTGCCCAGGAAGAGTAAGCATCTCCTGCTTGCATTCAACACCCGCCGCATCCATTCGGTAGAACTGTCACATCAGTTAACTTCCATTTTGGAAGACATAGAGTACAATGGTTCAAATGGTCTATGACAGAATATCATCCACCATTCTGGAAAGTGGGACATCATAGTGTATGACGAGTTCCCCATATCGACCGTAGAACTCCCTCAGTGACGATGTTAGTTGGTCACAAACATATCCCTGACTGAGAAGCGTATCTGAAAGACGCCTAGCTCTCAGAACAAAATCCGTATATTTGGTACTTGCTCTGGCATAGCGTATCAACTGAGATATGAACACGCCATAAGCAGGCGATGAAGGGATGTTGCTACTCAGAAAAGGAAAGTTTGTAATGCTGAAATTGAAGTCGTCACGTTTGTCATAGAGTGAGGTGTTCATGTGACCATCAGTGTCGTAGGACAACATTATGTCCAAATAGGATGCTGAATTATTTGTCTCTGTAGTTTCTATGACTTCAAGCTCCGAAGGATACATAATGCTCAGATCCGCGAATTTTGGATTATTGATGGACAACATATCGTCCATGTATCTGTAAGTGAAGTTGAAGTAAGAAGCTACGTATCTTTTCCCTTCAGAGACCAAAGATTGAATGAATTCAAGTTCGTACGAGTAAAGGAAAATGTCGGCAAGGAGTGGGGCACAATTGGTCCCCATTGGAATTCCGACAATTTGCTGGAAGACCTTTCCTCCAAACACCACAGAAAATGTTGTCGATCAGAAAGTTTAACATCTGAATAATGTCTGTTTCAGTGTACTTATTTTCAGAATCGGACTTTTCTTTTACAAAGTAGGTTTTGTCATAGTTTACAACAATAAATTTGTATTTGCGATTACCGTTCTTACTTGTAAACGCATTACTTATAATTTTTCCGAGTCTTTCTTTCAATTGAGAATTTAGAAATCTGCTTTCAAAACTTCTTAACCTAAAATGGTGTATAGGGTGAAGATCAAGGTCACGGGGTCATAGGGTCAAAAGACAAGATACCAAAATGTAGTACTTTTAATGGTTAATGTGTGTCTTAAATATGAAAAATGTCCAAAGTAATCTTCCTTAGGGAAGTGGTGTAACATCATTAAATAAAACAAACTCTTTTAAATTTCGACCGCGTGGTCTTTATCAAGAAAATTTTACAGACACAATATAGTCTTTGTAACGTCCATCTTTGCGCTTGTAATGTTTGTTTAAGCGCTTGCTTATCATGACGTCATAGACGTCCTGAGACCTGGAAAAACGCATTAACGCGACGTCATAATTCCCGCGCTACTGCTAAGATGTGTACAAAGGCATCAACGGTTGCGATGAACGTTGTATCCGCACGGAGTTAATGTATTTAGTTTTCTTATCCAAATATCCTCTACAAGAAGACGCATAGCTCTACCGTTATGTCCTAATTTTTGTAGAACCGGGTATTCAATGTCCTTCACTTTATGGTTTTCGAAGTGGCTATTAATTGGTTTTTCATTTGAATCTTTTATGTCACGCAGATGTTCGCGGATGCGTTCTTTTATAGTTCTCTCTGTTTCGCCGACGTAAATAGCGCGGTCGCATTTTGTGCATTTGATTCCATATATAATGTCCTATCCGTGCATCGGGCCTCCTTTATTACTTTATGTGTGTCCTTTCTATCGGCGCTGGGGATATCTGACCTGATGATCTTCTGACCGAATACGCACATACACGGAGTTTCAAACAGATTAATAAAGAAGGAAATACGCACATACATGGAGTTTCAAACAGAGTAATAAAGAAAGAATACAGTAAGATCAGATAAATCAGAAGATAAAACGAACCCCCCCTTTCATTTAAGTAAGATTTGCAAACAAAGGAATTAATAAATTTAATCGTAGCCAAATTTTGAATTACATATCTGTCACAGAAAAGATCCCACCGTATTTCAAAAGAAGAGAAACTCCCTGTATTTCCTACAGCTACACACCAACAATTGCATCTTAAATTTACAATTATAAACGATTTCTGCTGTGTATTGATTTGAGTAATCCCTCTCTACATCCATTACCTTGCAAATGTTCTTCATCGGATTTCAACTACTCTCCTTGCGGACACTTTGTTACTGATGACCTTAGTATAGTTGAGAACGAAAAGTTGAGAGAATTGTTAAAGAAGGTCCCAAATACAGTGAAAGTAAATCCTTTACATGGAACTAAAATTTCAAAATTATCATGGACTCGTGTGAGGAATATACAAGACGTTGGGCAAAGAAAGAGGATGAACAACTCGACACCCTTCCCGAATGGATAAAATGCATCAGAGGGTTACTTTTATCTAGAATTTACAACTTACAAGGAAATATGAACACAAGATTCGAGTCTATCTTTAACGACCCTTATGTTGTCACAGAGCTGACATACCTCCAAGAGCATTACGTGATCACACCAGCAGACAAAGCCTCAAATAACTACACATTTACATCCAAAAAGTACTATTTTGACAGCCTTGTTAAAGAGTTGGGTTAAAATTCGACACCTGGAAATCCTATATTCACTCCAATAAACCTTTCTACGTCGGAAAAACTAGATAACCACAAATCAGCTCTCGCTTCCTTTAGCTTAGACACAAATAATTTAGATATAGATTTACCATACTGATATTGCATACCTCAAATGAATAAAAATCCGTGAAACAATGTTTCATCGCCGGTACCTCAAAATGTTCAACTAAATATGTATCCATCTTACTCACAAAAGTTTTAACTGTAATCAAATTTGGACTTCAAAAATATTGTTCGACAGTATATTCTCTTAGTGGTATAAACCAGATGGATGTTGGTTTTAAAGAATTCAAAGGAACTTTTAGAACATCTAAAATTCACGCATTTCTATATCTAAAGTCTCGACACCTCACAAAATAATCCCACATTCTGAATTGAAAGAAAGACTTGCAAAAATTATAAGTAATAGTAATACACTGACAAGTAAGAACGGCAATTGCAAATATAAATTTATTGTTGTTAACTATGATAAACCTACTTTGTTAAAAAAGTCCGATTCCAAAAATAAGTACACTGAAGCAGATATTATTCACATGTCAAACTTCATGATCGACAACATTTTTTGTGGTGGTTGGAGGAAGGTCTTCCAGCAAATTATCGGAATTCCAATGGGAACCAATTGTGCCCCACTCCTTGCCGACATTTTTCTTTACTCGTGCGAAGCTGAATTCGTTCAGACTTTGGTCTCTGAAGGGAACAGATACGTAGCTTCTAATTTTAACTTCGCTTACAGATACTGTACATAGACGATGTGCTGTCCATCAATAATCGAAAATTCGCGGATTACCTCAGAATCGATCCTTCGGAGTTTGAAATCAAAGAAACAACAGAGACATATAATTCAGCATCCTATCTGGACATAATGTTGTCCTACGACACTGATGGTCACATGAACACCTCACTCTATGACAAACGTGACGACTTCAATTTCAACATCACAAACTTTATTTTTCTGAGTAGAAACATACCTTCATCGCCAGCTTATGGCGTGTTCATATCTCAGGTGATACTCTATGTCAGAGCAAGTACCAAATATACAGATTTGTTCTGAGAGCTAGACGTCTTTCAGATAAGCTTCTCAGTCAGGGATGCGTTTGTGACCGACTAACCTCGTCTCTGAGGAAGTTCTACGGTCGATATGGGGAACTCGTCATACATTATGATGATCCACTCTCCAGAATGGTTCTGTCTTAGACCATTTGAACCATCCAACCACCGAATATACTTGTATCTTCCGAAATGGAAGTAACCGGATATGACAATTCTACCGAATTAAAGTGATTGGTGTTGCATGCAAGCAGTAGATGCTTACTCTGCCTGGGCACCTGGTCTCACTCCCATTTTGGGAGTTCGGTTCTTTTCATATGGTGGAGGTTTTTTGTTTGTTTGCTTTTGTTCTTGTTTTATCCTGATTTTGTATGCTTTCGGTTTATGATTTTCTGAATTACCGATTTTGTACTGTGTATTAGGATATGGTCATTATCCATATTTGTCATACCCTTGAAATGACAAAAAAAATGAATTTAGGTGGCTCCTGCGAAATTAATTTGGCAGGAAGCATCACTGATGAGAATTTAATATTTTTTATATTCGAAACACGCGACTGTCTTGTGCATGAAAGTTGGTTTGAAATTTTCTTCAAGAAGGTATAGAGTTGGAACACTTCCGTTTTATTATCATGAACACTTTTTTTCTTGCTGCAGTGTGGAGCAGTTAAAATTGTTCCCTGTGGTTTGATGTTTAGAAGTGTATTAATTACTTCTTTCCAGGGCGCTACAGAAATGAATTTAGGCTGCTTCAGCGAAATCACGGGGGCTGGAAGCACCACTGATGAGAATTTGATATTCGAAACACGTGTCTGGTGCATGAATATTGGTTTTAAATTTTCCTCAAGAAGGTATAGACTCTGAGTTGGAACACTTCCGTATTATTTAATCCACCAGTAAGGAGCTACCTTAACGCCGAAATAGAGGAAATCCAAATAGAGAGCTCAATTCTGAAAATGACATTTATGTGATTGTATTCCAGGACGTCAGCTCAGGACAGAGCTATGAAATGAAATGACATTTATGTGATTGTATTCCAGGACGTCAGCTCAGGACAGAGCTATGAAATGACATCTTCTTGGGACAAGTCCACGTGATATCACAACTTGATATGTGTTGCATGCAAGCAGGAGATGCTTACTCTTCCTGGGCACCTGATCTCACTCCCATATTGGGAGTTCGCTTCTTTTCATTTGATGGAGGTTTTTGTTTGTTTGCTTTGGTTCCTATTTTATCCTTATTTTGTAAGCCTTCGCTTTCTGATTATCTGAATTATCGAATTTGTGTTGTTTACAGAGATATGGTCATTATCCATATTTGTCATCGCAACAAGGTCATAACGAAGAAAAGCGGAAATGAAATCGGACGGATGCATAGGAGACTGGTAATATCACATACATGCATTGAGGGAGGGAGACAAACATTAGACATAATACTTTACCTGACCTTTAACATGTTAGCAGCAAAAATGATATATGATAACGAAATAAAGTATAATTATACCATCGTTCTCTCAAGAGCATACATTTAATTTTTTTTTTCATTTAACTCGTTCTAAATCATTATTTATCCTGATCAAGGAAATTTGCAAATAATAACATCCACATTATGTTTCTACATTTTATGTGTTTAACTCACAGTTGACACCCCCGCCCCCCCCAAAAAATTGACTGAATGGAAACCTTCAATTGAACGAGGTAAGAACAGGTATTAAGAAATCATCCAACCTGATAATGACACAATTGGTTTGTTGATAGGAGGCAGCATAGAAAGATAATTTATACTTTGGCAAGTTCTGTAAGAAAACTTTTACCTTTCAATTTCAAAATTTTATTAATTATTCATATATTTAAAAATCAACATTGTTAATTGTACTGTTGCGTAGGAAATTACATTTCCACATGAAATGACAAATATGGACAATATTAATGGAAATTTGTAATCGCACCTCTCCGTACTGTAATTACTGTTTTTTTTACCGCGGCATGTTCAATGCTTTTCTTTCATGGGTCTATTTGTAATTGCTATTCTAAAGAAGAAGGTGGACCATGCCTCGGGCCTTTTAAAAGTTATGGATAAATGTCGTTTTTGTAGCATTTGTTCTACCATTCAAAAACGTTGTTATCAGTGTAAAGCTGCATATCTTTATCATCATGTTTAGAAGGTGTTTCATTCTATTTGTCCTCTTGAGTCTTTCGCTTGCTCGAGAAGCATTCTATAATCTGTTACAGCACCATGGAAGACCAACCGACAATCCTATGTTCCATCCGATTAGATACTTCATGGACTGCAGTGTACAATGTACAAATGAAGAATTCTGTGTGGCATTTGACGTCTGCCAATCATCGCATGACGTCATGTGCGCACTGCTGTACATAACTTCGTCAGTTCCGGTAGATCTTTTTGATATAACAGGAAAGGAATGTAAATATTTTGTAAAGGTAAGGATGCCTCAGACATTATCTTTATATGCAAATAATTCAAATATTTATATACCTTTAACAAAAGAACTTAGTTCAAATGGACAAGATTAGTATAACAATTGTGAAAAGTTCAGAAAAGAAAGCACATTCAATTTCTTTACATTTATTACGAGTCCAATTAAGTGAAAGGAGGGGATCTCCAACAACACTAGGTTGCAGCACCCACAGCAAAATCCCAAAACACCCATGCAAAAAACACAGAACAGATACCCACAGAAAGAGACGCAAAAGGGACAAGGAACACCAACTCACAACATAGAAACATGAAACACAAAAGACTACACATAAACCAACGAGACCAATGGGCAACCGGTGCCGACTTAGGACGGCCATCTGCCACGTAAATAGCAGACGGTGTGGTTATCCTGGATTACGTGCGCACAACCCTCCCACTATTCCGAGAGAGAAACGAAAAGTGAGAAACGAAAAAAGACGGAGAATCTTTCCTAAAGAATAACGGAATCCACATATTGATTTTGACAATTTTTTTTTCTGAGATATTTTTTCTGTTCTCAGGAAGACACATTCATATCAACTTTAAGTATGTCCAGCTCAGCATTCATAACTAATGAAGGTAAAATAGACCAATAGTTTTTCTTTAAATTTTGAAAATATCAGTTCGTTGCAACGCTGAACATTTGTCAAACGGAGCTTTTCTTATTTCAACTTTTAAGGTGTTGCGGCTATGTTCCCTCGATCTAAGATAACTAAACTTTATTTATTTCCTCGGATCTTTTACTGGTGAACTACGATTGGTACTTCTACTCTGGTATTCTTGCAGAGCAAAGGAAGCTTCATATCAGAATAAATAGAAACATTAACAAAATAAAGCTGAAAGTGAAGATATAACCGTAAACGACAAAGATGCTGTGAAGATATATTCAAAATACGGAAATGTTTCACCTCTACACAGCCAATTGTGCATCATATGAAATTCATGTGAAATTTACATGGACTATACGTAAAAGTTCACATGAAATTTAATATGTGAAATAAGCACGAACATGAAATTTACATGAAATCTTTTACATGAAATTCATGTGAAATTTACATAAACTTTACGTAAAAGTTCACATGAAATTTATGTGAAATGAGCACGAACATGAAATTTCCATGTTTCTTACATGAATTTCGTGTAAATTTAAATTTGCATGAGGGTCAAATAAAAAAAAATTATGTAAAATTCATGTGAAAAAAATTATGTGAAATTTATGTGAAATATTTTTCACATAAATCTGATGTGAAATTAACATGAATTGCACATGAACTTTCTTATGAAATTATCATGATGCCCAATTCATATGAATTACATGTGAGGCACAATTGGCTGTGTACCCTCTTGAAGAAAATTGCAAACCATTTTTTATGCACCAGACACGTAAGTGTCAAGTAACTAGTATATACGTCATATTTCTATAAAATATTGAAAATTATATGTCGACTTGGGCACATGTAGCCAAGTTCGATCAATTTCGGTTGATCGTTTCTTCAACGCATTCTAAAATTTCTGTTATCAAAATTTCTTAAAATATCTAAAACGTGGGTCCTGCAGCATCATATCCCACCCATCCTGCTACGTCTTTCGGTACGCATTTTCTAAATTGTAACTTTCATACTTTTTTGGCATATTACATTGTTTAGATTTGAGGATCACTGACGAGGGTTAAGTACCCGAAACGTGCATGTCTGGTCCATGTTGTCAATTTATCTGTTCTTAAATGCTATTCAATTTGAAGACGTTACATAGATATCTATTTTACGTAAAGACAACCACGCAATCTATATCAATTATTGTGTTTAATATCACTTACAACATAGTGATAAACAGGGAGCTAAGACATCGAAGGGGAAAGTCACATCACTAACACATCCATATTTTGCCATATCAAAGAATGCTAGGTATTGTGACGACAAATCCAATTTCAAAGTAAAGGTTATGATCCTTATTTTCAAACCAATATGTAGTATTTCTCCCATTTGTCCCCATGTGGGATAGAGTTTGCCCATAGCGACACTTCATGTAGGGTCATTGTATCCCACATGTACCTCGCGTGACTTTTGACGTCGGTCGTATAAGCCGTATCAATATTGTGACGTCGTTATTATCCATTATGACATCATGATTTTTGCAACCAAAGCGGCGACCTCTCAACAAAAACGTCGTTTTAAACTCTTCTATTTACACTCTAATTCTTATTAAACCGATTAAGGCTAAGGACTACGGTTTATTCTTTTAGACTAAACCATTTTTGAGGGCGCTGAAAACGAACATTCCTTTATTTTTCGAATTCGATTAAGTTCACGATTTCATGATTTCATGGAATTTCAAGAAAGGCCCCTAGAAATAGGAGAAAAACGGTCAACCATATGTTTGTCATGTGGCATGAAAAAAGCCCCCTGACCAGAAACCAGACCCCTTGGGGCATTTCTCATCCCTCATGACAGCATATGGTTGATAGTTATTATCTCCTTCATAAAACGTACCCCCTTCCCAGAAAATTATATTCGTTCTTTTGTGAAAAAGACATGAAATTAATTGAGGTACAAGACATAAAAATGTCTCTTGAAATGAGAATCCCTTTCACAATGGTAAAATATCAAAATATCCCAAAATTCAAGGATCAAGATGTGCTTCGTTAAGTAGCAAGTCAAATCATTTTCAGTAGCCTATTTGCATAGAAACGTGATATAGAACAAAGGAGGGATCTCCAACAACACCAGGTTGCAGCATCCACAGCAAAACCCCAAAACACTCAATGCAAAAACACAAAGCAGACAAGCACAGAAAGAGACGCATAAGGGACAAGGAACGTCAGCGCATAACATAGAAACGTCAAACACAAAGGACTACACATAAACCAACGAGACCAATGAGCAACCGGTGCCGACTTAGGACGGCCATCTGACACGGAAATAGCAGAAGGTTTGGTTATCCTGGATTACGTGCGCACAACCCTCCCACTTTTCTGATCTGATATTTGATTTATTGCGAAAACAAACATGCCATATTCCCTTGCCGTTTTACTTTACAATCAGACGAAAGTTGAGCAACAGTGAAATTGTTTTTAATGCAAAATGTTGGTTTGATAAAAAAATTTGAAAATTATGTATCATGATATAGATATGACCTTTGACGAAGACAATATTACTTTACTTTACATAAATGGATAATGCAACTTACATGTGTCTTAAATCGGGATCGAAATGGGGACAGGTATGATTTAAAACAATTCAATGACAAATATGGATAATGACCATATCCCTGTATGCAGCACAAAATCGATAATTCAGAAAATCAGAAACCGAAGGCATACAAAATCAGGATAAAACAGGAACCAAAGCAAACAAACAAAAACATCCACCATATGAAAAGAAGCGAATTCCCGATATGGGAGTGAGACCAGGTGCCCAGGAAGAGTAAGCATCTCCTGCTTGCATGCAACACCCACCGCTTCAATTCGGTAGAACTGTCACATCCGGTAACTTCCATTTCGGAAGACATAGAGTACAATCTTGGGTTGGATGGTTTAAATGGTCTATGACAGAATATCATCCACCATTCTGGAGAGTGGGACATCAAAGTGTATGATGAGTTCCCCATATCGACTTTAGAACTTCCTCAGTGACGATGTTAGTCGGTCATTAACATTTCCCTGACTGAGAAGCTTATCTGAAAGACGTCTAGCTATCAGAACAAAATCCGTGTATTTGGTTCTTGCTCTGGCATAGCGTATCAACTGAGATATGAACACGCCATAAGCAGGCGATGAAGGCATGTTGCTATTCAGAAAAGGAAAGTTTGTAATGCTGAAATTGAAGCCGTCACGTTTGTTATAGAGTGAGGTGTTCATGTGACCATCAGTGTCGTAGGACAATATTACGTCCAAACAGGATGCTGAATTATTTGTCTCTGTAGTTTCTTTGACTTCAAGTTCCGAAGGATAGATACTGCTCAGGTAATCCGCCAATTTTGAATTATTGATGGACAACATATCGCCTATGTATCTGTAGGTGAAATTCAAGTCAGAAGCTAAGTATCTTTTCCCTTCAGAGACCAAAAAATTGAAAGAAATCATTTTCGTTCGAGTAAAGGAAAATATCGACAAGGAGTGGGGCACAATTGGTCCCCATCGGAATTTCGACAATTTGATGGAAGACCTTTCCCGAAACACCGCAAAAGTGTTGTCGATCAGAAAGTTGAACAGCAATCGAATCATCAGCATGATAAAATGGATGACAAATTAGAGAATGTAGTGAGCGATGAATTATAGGAAAAAATCAAATGACCAATTTTTTGACGTAGTAATGATACTTACGATGGCTTATGATACGATTCTTCAAACATTTCAATTAAAGATAAACAATCGCAACTTGTACACAAATGATAAACTTTAAAAATTCAAAATCATCGAAACTGAATTATGTAATTTCTGCTGTGAAACCAGGGATGCCTTCTTTCATCATTTGTGGGGATGTAATAGTGTAAAGAATATACGGATGAAATTCAAAAACATTTTTAATGATAAAGTAAACACTAGCATAGCCTTACAGCCAGAATTATTCATCTTTAACATATACCAGGGAAACCATTCAGATTTGATTAATTTCTCTATTCTTCTAGCCTTTTATACCCTGGATATGATCCTAATGTCACCAGACGGACACTAGGCTTGGTACTTGACCAATCTACAGTCTTGTGCAAGCGCATCCTTGAGACTTGCACTCTGACTGACTGTGACGACGAGACTCCATGACGAGCCCTGTCCAAACCTCTTTAGAGAAGACCGGGTCTCGACAACCTGTCCTCTCTGAATGTCAGTCGGACTCCTCGGGTGATAACATATATGAGCTCGCTACAGCCTGCAGAGCACGGAATGAATTACGCATGCCCTCTTTTCATATCCATTTACATATTCATCTGTGTTTCTGGGGCCTCTACGTTTCGCGGTCTTGTTTGTGTGAGGTCATCTTGCAGTGAAGGTTCTTCGAAACCTCTGGGTAATTGGAGAAGTGAGAGGGTTGTGCGCACGTAATCCAGGATAACCACACCATATGCTACTTGCGTGACAAATGGCCGTCCAAAGTCGGCACCGGTTGCCCATTGGTCTCGTCGGTTTATGTGTAGTCTTTTGTGTTTGATTTTTACATGTCGTGTGTCTCTTTTCCGTCTCGTGCTGTACTCGTCTTTTGTGTTTTTGCATAGGGTGTTTTGCTGTTGATGCTGCAACGGGGTCTTATTGGAGATCTCCTCCCTTCTTCTATTTAAAAGATACATATATATGCAGATGTACAGAAATTTTACCAAATTTTCTCACCTGATCTCACTCCCATATCGGGAGTTCGCTTCTTTTCATATGGTGGAGGTTTTTGTTTGTTTGCTTTGGTTCCTGTTTTATCCTGATTTTGTATGCCTTCGGTTTCTGATTTTCTGAATTATCGATTTTTTACTGTATACAGGGATATGATGATTATCCATATTTGTCATTTTGAACAAGCTTTATCTTCCAAGAATTATCATCGTACCATAGAATTACATTCTTGTATCTATTATACCACGGCTAAGGCCAAAAATGTAGAAGAAGAATGGCAAATTATATCTCAAGTACTTCAAATATGAACTACAGTGTATCTTTATGTTATATATCATGATAATAATTTATTGTATTTATTGTCATACCATGTTCGAAGTTTTTCCACACAAAATATGAATAAAAAAAAGAAAGTTTAACATCTGAATAATATCTGTTTCAGTGCACTTATTTGCAGAATCGGACTTTTCTTTTACGAAGTAGGTTTTGTCATAGTTAACAGCAATACATTTTTATTTGCGATTACAGTCCTTACTTCGAAACGCATAACATATACTTTTTGCGAGTCTTTCTGTCAATTTAGAATGTGGAATTGTTGTGTAAAGTGTCGAAAAATCTAAGGCTTTGATCGAATGGACTCTACTAAAATGAGCGGATTTCAAATGTTCTAAAAGTTCCTTCGAATTCTTTAAAATTCAAATCGGGTCGATACTACTGCGAGAATATACTGTCGAACAATATTTTTGAAGCCCAGATTTGATTTCAGATAAAACTTTGATAAGTAAGATCGATGCAGCTTTGGTAGAACATTTTGAGGAACCAGCTATGAAACGTTGTTTGTACGGATTCTTATGCATTTAAGTTATGCAGTATAAGTATGGTAAATCTTAATCTAGATTTGTGGTTATCTATTATTTTAGAGGTAGAAAGGTTTATTATGTGTAAGTGGGATTTCCAGGTGTCGAATTTAAACCCAACGCTTTAACTAGACTGTCTTAATAGTACATTTTGCAAGCAAATGTATAATTATTTGAGGCTTTGTCCGCTGGTTTGATGACATAATTTTCTTGGAGGTTGGTAAGCTCTGTGATAACATCAGGGTCTTTAAATGTTAAACGTCCTTAAATTCAATAGCATCATTTAAGACCAGATAAACTCACAGCATGGACCAGACATGCACGTTTCGGGTACTTAACCCTCGTCAGTGATCCTCCTTCTAAATAATGTAATATGGCCAAAAATTATGAAATTATTATTTCAAAAAATGTACGAAAAGATGAAGCAGAATGGGTGGGATATGATGCTACAGGACCCACGTTTAAGGAACTTCCAGAAATTTGGTAACAGAAAATTTCAAATGCGTTGAAAAGACAGAGGATCAACCGAAGTTGATCGAACGTGGCTACATGTGCCCTCGGGGACTATTGATCCACCAGCAGTGACACTCACCAAGTAGTTCAAATGTTAAACGTCCTCGTATTCAATATCATGATTTAAGACCAGATAAATTTACAGCATGGACCAGACATGCACGTTTCGGGTACTTTACCCTCGTCAATGATCCTCCGTCTAAATAATGTAATATGGCCAAAAAGTATGAAATTATTATGTCCAAAAATGTACCAAAAGCTGTAGCAGAGTGAGTGGGATAAATATAGACTCGAATCTTAAAGAATAAAATACTAAATTTTTGAATGAAAACTGTATCAGATTTGTGAATCTTGAGCTTAATATTTTTTATCTCTTTTTCAAGTATCTGTTACCTTAATTTTTCAATAGTTCTCTTCAAACTTTATTCTATTCTGCCTCAAAACTACCTTCTTTTCACTTGAGGCTCTATCCAAGCCAAATGTTTCAATTTCGATATCACTTTAGTGTTATATGTTAACAAAAGGTGTAGGGTCATCTACAAAAGAATTGGTATTTGATTTATTTTACGAAAACTTCTCGTTGCTATCATTTAAAGGAGCATGGACAATGCTTTTTCATCATTAATTTTTTTCGAACACATTCAGTATTTTGAATCAAAAACTATTTTTCTTTTTAAAGAAATAAATCAGATTCAGCATAAAAAAATTAGAAAGGGTTAAGTATTTCATATCGGCATCGGTGATCTTTGCAACTATCCGATCGACGTCTTATTAACCGAAGTTCAAAATGTAAACAAACAAGCATGCGTTTGATTGATCACTCTTAAAAAATTATTTACAGGCTTTTTTGTTAGTTGAATAGTAAGTCGATACAGATGAAGCAGGGTTTTGCCTTTAATGAATAAGAATTATCTAGATTTGAAGGTAAATTCGTGATACTTTCTAAAAATGTCCGATTGACGGTTCATATATGATCATGACAGATGAATGCATGAGTAAGTTCAAACTACACACTTCGATTATCCAAGCAAATCTACCTTGAGTAAATCACAATTTAATAAGCAACTCATTCATAAAACTAACTATCGAATACCTAAATCACGTCTCATATCTGTCCAATGAATTTTTTTAAATTTCACTAGGGGCATATCACTCGCGCTGATTGCAATTTTTACGAAAATTATGGAATAATACAGTGTTAAATGTGTGAAGAAAAAGACGATCGATCATAATCTGATTAGTTGATTTTCATTTTCTTTGTAAAAAAATATTTAAAGGCCATTTTCCGTTCTCCTTTAAAGTATGAGGACTCCGAATTATTGGAGTGTTGCTTAACTTTTGTCTTTGTGTATATAAAATTTTGTTTAAAACTTTATTCAAATCATTTAAATACTCTTCATGATTTTTTTGTAGTTATACCATCAGTGTCGGAAGCGAGTGTCATTTGTGAATCGAGCAATGGTTACACGTTGGTGGAAGAGCTTAGCATGTGCTACAAGGTCAATTTTACGAGGAGTACTTGGAGTACAGCAAACATCACTTGTATCGAAGAAGGAGCGAGACTTCTTATGATTCACACAGAGGAGAGATGGTTGTTTTGGAATTCAACAGCACATAGTATTGGTAACTATATATCGTCGGAATTATAAAGAAAAGGTAAAGATCTCCAGCATGACCACCCAGCACTCACCCATCGAAACAAACCCGCAAGAAAGCGACACATAAATACCATCAGGAAAAAAACTACTAACCACAAAAAGATAAACTATATTCACTAGAACATCATACAAAACAATCGAAACAGATGTACAGAAACAACAAACATTAACATGATGAATGTCAACAGATACAAGCAAGGAGACCAATGTGCACCCTGCGTCGACTTTGGACGGCCATTTGCTATTAGCAAATGGTGCGGTTATCCGATTGACGTGCGCACAACCCTCCCACGTATCAGGATACACAGAGGTCTCCACAATTGGTGTATAAATTTAAAACTTCTCACTGAAAGGTGACATCAAAATCGAGATAGATTAATGCAGCAGCCTCTATGTAAATAGATCTAGAAAAATTCTATGGCATGCGTATAACAGTCTGTTCTCTGCTGGCTGAAGCGAAATCAAGATTGATTAATTGAAAGAGCAATTGAAAAGAACAACCGATTACTTACTAATTATAATTCTTTGTCTACGTTTCAGTCAACATGATACAAAATTAGCGTATTGATATACCCCGAATGTTATAAACCGATCAGAATTCGTCCTATCAAATGTTTTAATCTAAAACCATAGATCATTACAAACCACACGTTTGACTTACTACACTCTGTAGTTAAACTTTTCTGTATTATATAACATACGAAAACCCTAATCAATTCTGCATTTGATAATAAACATTACAAGAGTACCCATCAGTTATTCAGTCTCACAGTCGAGAAGGCAAGGCAAAATCATTAGATTTTCCACAGGAACGGTTGCGAACCTAGGAATAAACAAAATTTCGAAGTGAGACCAGGTGTCCGGGGAGAGTCAGCGTCTCCTGATTGATGTTATACATGTATGTGCAATACATTGCAGATGATCTTACCTATGGGTTTTGGATTGGTGGCAATGATCTAGATGTAGAGGGACAATGGAAATGGTCAGACGGAAGTTTGTTTACAGACCATGCCTTCATTAAATGGGGGAAAATGTACCATGGCTTTTGGACGTATGAACCGGACAACTATGGAGGCCAAGACAATTGTCTTAGATTCTACAAGGCAGTTCATCCACATTACCCGGCATATCCAGAGACAGAGTACACATGGCATGATGATTGGTGTGAATCATCAACTCTCTACTTCATATGCGAGATACCACTGAACTAACAAGCTAAAAGCCAGTACGGTGCAACCAAAGCAAGGGTACAAGAAACTGAGATACATGTATTCCGTACAAATTTAATTATAAATAATGAAGTATCTATTCTATCGTAGAACTTCAGCACATCATCTTTCGTCTCTCTCTCTCTGCACCATACATTTCATTCATTCAGCATGAACTAATTAGTTTGTGATGTGAGATGAATACACATTTGAAATTAAACTTATTTAGACAAAAGTTGGCACATTTTTTTTCGAGTTTTCGAGTACATATATTTTATCATTGAACGTGCTTTAGAAACATTATAATTATGGATACAGAAATATATTGGGTCGATGAAAAAAAATGTATTGGGCGAGGCGAAGCCGAGCCAAATATACATTTTTTCATCGACCGAATATATGTTTGTATCTCCCCTGTAAAACACTGTATTACGAATTTATCCCGCCGATGGCTTTTTGTTTGTGTATGTTATGTCAACATATTATCTTAAAGCATCTTGGTGACGTCAAAAGCCTTACGCGTCTTAGTAGAAGCAGGATATTAAAATGATATCCTGTCAGTAAAATGATACAACATAATGTTTGGTTCTTCTCGACCAATCAGATTGCAAGACATTTGCCAGAGGAGGGATAATATAATATATACTGTAATATGATGGCACCTGGTATATAACTATTCAGGTTATAATATGATGGTAAAATTTTTATCAATCTGTTGCTAATGGTCTTGCATCCAAACGGGAGACGCTGACTCTCCCTGGGCACATGGTCTATCTTCGGAATATTCCAATGGAAATTCTAATAACTAAAGTTTGCCTTGCCTTCGCAACGTTGAGACAAAATAACTGACGGATACTTCTTCGATGTTCATTGCCTAAGGTGTTTTTAATTTTCTAGGGTGATCCATTTTTTTCAACAATCTGTTATATCAATAACATCTAACGGAGTCTTCCAAGGCAAAGCTACGAAAGTTTTCAGGCACTGTAAAAAGACCCGCGAACTCTCAAAGAACAGTTGTGCTTAACGTCTTCAAATTCAATAACATCATTTAAAAACAGACAAATTAGCAATGTGGACAAGACAAGCACGTTTTAACCCTCGTCAGTGATCCTCAACTAAACAATGTAATATGGCCAAAGAGTCTGAAAATTATGATGTACAAAAATGAACCGAAAGACGTGGCAGGATAGGTGTGAGATAAATAATAGCGTTTTGTTCCGTAGAGCGTATGAGACGATGCAAAGTAAGAGTGAATATTCATATTCCCACTGCGTTTCCCTCATTTTAGGTAGAGCATCCCTCAATTCTCTGATGCTCTTCTTATTTCCTAAATATTAACTTTTGCAATATTTTCATTTCTATATATTCAAAGGTTATGTTAGATCCGATATACAAAGAAAATATCACTCGTAGTTTCATATTATTATACCGAAAACTTAAGCAGTTTGAACTTTACATTGGACCCTATGGAAAAGTAAGAAAACTTCCTTTTTGGAGGTGATAAAATGTGACTATAAAAGTTTCCTTTCCGAAAAACCATATTAGTTTGGTAATCTGAACAATATTCTTAAGAGAAAGAATAGGGTATCCACGCAAAATATTACCAGCGATTTTGACCACAAGGATACTCTACCATAAAAGGTACCAAACCGACTGTTGCTTTAATTCTCGATAAACGCAAGAGCCTATCACGTGGCTATAGAACATATGCGGATTAATTTATCATAAAATGCCCATTTCATTTACTGCTTTACACAATTTCACTAAACCTGACAGGGAGCAAGTATTCAATGTCCCCTACCAAGTTTGTGTTTTTCAGTGCCGATTCAAAAAATGTATATTCCATTATCGAACAGCGCCGTCTACTCACAGTGATTAAAAATGTGTCAAAATCTATGTCACCCACTTGTACACTTCCAACAAGTGTGACGTAGCTAGTCGATCACGCGACACACCAGACGAAGTAAAAGGTCGACCTGCACTGTCGTCTACAGAAAGATGTCATGTTTTGATGAGCGATCAGGCATTTGTGGATCAAATAGTAGATATTTAGGATGAAGGTTTGATCCACTTGTCTCATTTATCAACAGTAAATTAAATTTTGCTTCTGATGGAATCATAATATCAGGAAACATTTCGAGTATCAGCTAATCTTGAGCAATATTGAGGTAAGTTAATTGTGAAAATATTCATCTAGTTTTCGCGATTTTGTATCTTTTTCTACGGATATACTCGACTTTTGCATTATTCTAATTTTTCAAGAAGAGAAAGGATAAATTTACATAAATGTGTATAATTGTACCGATTGATAAACATCAAAGAAGTACCTAACCATTATTCAGTCTCAAAGTCGAGAAGGCAAAGCAAAATCGTGAGAATTCCCATCGAAACGGTTGCGAACCCCAGAATGAACAACATTCCGAATTGAGACCAGGTGCCCGGGGATAGTCATCGTCAGACTCTCCTGATTGCATGCACATGATCTCACTTCGGAGTGTTGTTCATTCCTAGGTTCGCAACCGTTCCTATGGAAATTCTAATGATTTTGCTTTGCCTTCTCGACTTTGAGACCGAAAAACTGATAGGTACTTCTTTAATATTTAGTTTATAATAGAAAAAAAGAAATGCCTAAAGTTTAACCTGAGAGCAGGAATCTGGATACTTTTTATTAAAGATTTCTTCATTTTGTGCATCAGATATGGAATTTTCGAATAATAATCTTCAATCGGTACGCTAAGTCAGTCTCACTCTCATATCGGGAGTTCGCTTCTTTTCATGTGGTGGAGGTTTTTGTTTGTTTGCTTTGGTTCCTGTTTTATCCTGATGTTGTATGCCTTCGGTTTCTGATTTTCTAGGTTATCGATTTTGTGCTCTAAACAGGGATATGGCCATTATCCATATTTTTCATTATTAATTCCCTACCGGCAACGCCGAAGGGGAATCTTAGTTTCCTCTCGGTCTGTCCGTCCGTCCGTCTTCCGTCTGTCCCATTTTCAGTTTTCCAGACTTAATGTCGGTGTTGTTGCATACGAGGGTTGTCCGTAAAGTTCGTGGACTGCTTTGATAAAATGTTAAAGGTCTTCAAATTCAATGGCATCATTAAAGACCTGATAAATTAACAGCATGGACCAGACATGCACGTTTCGGGTACTAAACCCTCGTCAGTGATCCTAAGTCTAAACAATGTAATATGGCCAAAAAGTATGAAAATTATTATGTCCAAAAAATTGTACCAAAAGACGTAGCAGAATGGGTGGGATATGATGCTACAGGACCCACGTTTTAGAAATTTTAAGAAATTTTGAAACAGAAAATTTCAAATGCGTTGAAGAGATAGACGATCAACCGAAGTTGATCGAACTTGGCTACGTGTGCCCTCGGGGACTCTTGGTCCACCAGCAGTGACACTCACCAAGTAGTTCAAATGTTAAACGTCTTCAAATTCAATGGCATCATTTAAGACCTGATAAATTAACAGCATGGACCAGACATGCACGTTTCGGGTACTAAACCCTCGTCAGTGATCCTAAGTCTAAACAATGTAATATGGCCAAAAAGTATGAAAATTATTATGTCCAAAAAATTGTACCAAAAGACGTAGCAGAATGGGTGGGATATGATGCTACAGGACCCACGTTTTAGAAATTTTAAGAAATTTTGAAACAGAAAATTTCAAATGCGTTGAAGAGATAGACGATCAACCGAAGTTGATCGAACTTGGCTACGTGTGCCCTCGGGGACTCTTGGTCCACCAGCAGTGACACTCACCAAGTAGTTCAAATGTTAAACGTCTTCAAATTCAATGGCATCATTTAAGACCTGATAAATTAACAGCATGGACCAGACATGCTCGTTTCGGGTACTAAACCCTCGTCAGTGATCCTAAGTCTAAACAATGTAATATGGCCAAAAAGTATGAAAATTATTATGTCCAAAAAATTGTACCAAAAGACGTAGCAGAATGGGTGGGATATGATGCTACAGGACCCACGTTTTAGAAATTTTAAGAAATTTTGAAACAGAAAATTTCAAATGCGTTGAAGAGATAGACGATCAACCGAAGTTGATCGAACTTGGCTACGTGTGCCCTCGGGGACTCTTGGTCCACCAGCAGTGACACTCACCAAGTAGTTCAAATGTTAAAGCTAGCAAACAATGGTAAACCTAATGAAAGTATCATCTTTATTGAATTCAAGTTTCATATCAATAATATGCAAAATTTCATCACAAACAAAGCACAAATTGTTATATTTCTATACAATATACAAGCACACTTCCTCATACCCGGAGCACTAGCATGAGAATCTTTGACGTTATCCATTATAAACTGTTTCGACAGTTCTACTTTCCTCGCTAAATTTAGATTTCTAAAATTTTGGGGAACCCATCCAGGACAGACATGACTCATTTTAGGATCATGGGATAAAATCTTATGCACGATTTTTTTTTTATTTCAAAGTTAATTGCAATTTCCCGAATTTTTAGTCGCCGATGACTATGAATCACGTCATGTTCTTAATCTAAAAGCACTTCTTTCTTTTATAGAAAGTCTTCCCTAGCGCATACCGTCCAGTAAACTGTCCTTAACGTCCAAAATACTCTTTGCCACTTGAAGACTTGCGAACAAATAGTTTTATCATTTTTCCGACTGTTTAAGGAATCTATGAGTCTCTGTCGGTGTTTTTCTGAAGCCTTTTCAGAATTTTATCACTTCTGTCTGCTCCGCGAGAATCGTCATGTTTTTCGAACAATGACAATTACGTCTTATTACATTCTGATCCGGTTTTCTCTGTCATCTTGAAACTTTGAACGTTCAAATTTTGCATGTTTGATGTCATATCTATTGTCAATATCACAATATAAAAATTATCGTTTTATCCGTGGAAATGAAATGAATGAAATGATAAACAACATATTTCGGTAAAAATTTGCCCTGCTCCAGGTCACCATCCTATGTCTAGTTACGAAGTCATAGTTGTAATAATAAAATCAAAATATGATAATTGTTTACATTTCGTAATTCGCAAATAGTATATGATAATAAATGTACTAAAAATAAATATCTTTGACGCTAATTTTCCTTGATTTAAGACTTGTCCACGAACTTTACGGACAGCCCTCGTATATTGAACTCATTTTTGGTATGTGGATATATCTCAATGTGGTACAAATCAAGTTTGAGTTTGCTTTACATTGACCTATTATTACAAGAGTTATGGTCCTTGCACTTGGCAAATTTTATGAAAATTTCAGTTTTCCTGACTTTTTTCGCTTTTGTTGCATAAATTGAACTCAATTTTGGTATGTGGATATATCTCAATTTGACACAGATCAAGTTTTAGTTTGCTTTTGATTGACCTTATTTTACAAGAGTTATGGCACTTGGACTTAGCAAATTTTGTGAAAATTCAGTTTTCCGGACTTTTCGTGCCTGTTATTGCAGATAATGAACAGATTTTTTGTGTGTTAATACATTTTAGTGTGATGCAGATCAAGCTCGAGTTTAATATAGAATGAATAATTTTCACAAGAGTTATGGCCCTTGGACTTAACAGATTACCGTGAATTCAGTTTCCCAGACTTTTCTTGGCTGTTGTCGCAGATAATGAATTGATGAACAGAGGTGCAGGACGTAAATTTATACCGCCGGTAGGGGACTTATATCGCACAGCGATCATTACATTTTTCAATGTAGAAAAATTGTTAATTTCCTAAGTAGGTGCAAGAATATTTAAGGAGGTCTAGGACAGCCAGACTGAAATAAAGATCCTATCATTTATTTTCCTAAAAATTATAAATGTTTATAATTGAAACATGCTTTTTCGACATGCAAAGTTTCATCAATTTTTTACCGTTAGTTTTGAAGCTACGAACGTACATATATAACCATTGAAAGCCCCAAAACGGACCGTAAATGTTATGTTAAAATTAACACACTTTAGGTTATGAAAAGCAGTTACAAATCTTCTGTAGACTGAGGCAGAATATTGACAAATTCTATATTTTTCATTTAGATATGATGTGGACAATCGGATATGTATAAAATTATGTATAAAATTATAACTTATTTAAAAGATATTGTCGAAAGGAAATGAATTTATGTCTATTTTCAGAACATCTTTGAGTTGTTAATTTTTAATAATAAAGTCCTTTTATTTGAAACCCCATCATTTATTTTTCGCAAAAACTTGATATTATGTTCTTCATATGTCAAGCGAAAACACCGATAAGTTCCTATTGAAATTTGACCGTCAATTTATAGCTCTTCTGGTCAAAGACAAGTCAAGCTTATGCGATTGCCCTGTGCCCGGCGTCCGTCCGTTAAACTTTTTTGTGAGCGCGAATCCTCTGAATCTGTGAATACATGTAGTACAAAATAAATTCCTTTTGCATTATAATGGGCCTGTGTTCTATTTGTGCACCTGATATTTTGTTTGAGCCCCTGACCCAAAGGGTCTTGGAAAATGGGCGTGGTCATTTTCTCCTATATAGCTCTATGTTATATTGTGAGCACCAATTCTCAGAAAATATAATTGATAGAAACATAATTCTTTTAGCATTATTCTCAGTCTGTGTTCTAGTTGTGCACCTGATATTTTGTCTGAGCCCCTGACCAGCAGGGTCTTGGAAAATGGGTGTGTCATTTTCTCCTCTATGACTCTATGACAAATATGGATATTGACCATTTGTAATCTTGTGAGCACTAATTATCGGAAAGGTTAATTGATAGAATTAGACAGATAATTCTTTTAACAATATTCTCAGTCTGTGGTCTATTTGTGCACCTGATATTTTGTAAAAGCCCCTGACCCACAGGGTCTTGGAAAAAAGGTTTGGTCATTTTCTCCTATATAACTATGTAATCTTGTGAGTGCCAATATTCAGAAAGTATGATTGATAGACAGATAATTCTTTTAGCAATATTCTCAGTATGTGGTCTAGTTGTGCACCTGATATTTTGTTTGAGCTCCTGATCCCAAGGGGGGTTGGAAAATGGGTGTGGTCTTTTTCTCCTATATAACTCTATGTGATCTTTTGAGCACCAATTATCAGAAGTATAAATTATAGAAAGATAATTCTATTTGCATTATTCTCAGTCTGTGGTCTACTTGTGCACCTGATATTTTGTTTGAGCCCCTGACCCCCAGGGTCTTGGAAAATTGGTGTGGTCATTTTCTCCTATATAACTCTATGTAATCTTGTGAACACCAATTCTCAGAAAGTATAATTGATAGAAAGATAATTCTTTTCGCATTATTCTCTGTCTGTGGTCTAGATGTTCACTAGTGCTGTATATTGAAATGATTTTTTTCAATACAATACAATGCAAAACATTTTGCTTCAATACTCAATATTTTCAATACAATACACATTTTTTCTTTCATTTTACTCAAGTAAATCATAATTATGAATCAATAAATGAAGTTTTTATGTTTTAATCAATGAAAACTTTATAACACAGAACAAAAGTAATACAGTAATACAGGGATATGGTCATTATCCATATTTGTCATCTTTGTCTATCTAAGAATTCTCGTTGATCAGGTGCAGACTCTGTGAGTCACGAATTATACACCCATGAACACCAAAACTTAGACAGTTATTTCTTATACATATTTTTGCTCAATATTACACCCTATATTTTACATGAACATTGCAAACACAGCTAATTACAGCATCAAAAGTATTCTAACGTTGGTAACAAAAGTTGGAAGTGACGTCACAATGCAACATAATTTATTGGAGTATAATTTTAAAAGAGAGAAGCTTCATTTGAACTCATTTGTTTAAACGTTCCAAGTGATCAGAGAAGATTCAGAAGAAATATAAATATAAAATCCAAAAACTAATAAAAAGTTTAGGATTTTATCGTTTGTATTAAATGTATTGAAAGTATCGATAGTCAGCATTTGTGTATCTAATTATGTAATATTTCCATCGCAGAGGAATCTCCTTGGTAAGCACCCGTTAGGCAAACGGATTTATAAACTATAATTCTGGGTGCCTACTATGACGTCACGCTTTAGTTTTGAAAGTACGGAGAATTTACCAACGTTCAGATACTTTTGACGTTATAACATGCAATAGGCTTATTATTAATGCTAAACGGGGTGTCTGATGTTTAGTACAAACGGAAATATAAGTAATGACTGTCTTACTTTGGGTGTTCATGGTAGTAAAATTTTGGTTGGACACGTGCAAATTTTCCGAGAATCGCTTCGCGATTCATGGAATTTGCACGTGACCAACCAGAATTATACTACCATGAACACCCAAAGTAAGACAGTCATTTCTTAATTGAAAATATCAAAGTATTGATACTCTTCAATATTCCAAGATCAATATACAGCACTTATATTCACCTTGTATTTTGTTTGAGCCCCTGACCCCCAGGGTCTTGGAAAATGGGTGTGTCACTTACATTAATTTAAGGAAACAACCAGGGGAGCTTCAGTCTAATCAGAGACTTCTGTTAAGTTATAGTGATTGTGCTACCTCCTCCCCCTTATTTTTACGTTACCTAATGCTGACATTCTTACGAAAAACGCGCAAATGTCGCCGTTTCTATTATGACGTCATAATTGATCTAGAGCTTTCCGATGGGATTCTTTCGCATACTGTTCTGGTACCCTTAAAACTCTTTCGTCCACAAAAGTGGCAATCGCAGATACAAATACCTCCTTTTAGGACATTTAGAAACTTATTTTGGCGAAAAACACTTTGATTCAGAACACAAGTACACTGAATACGACATCATAAAGATGCTTGAATTTGGATAGACAATATTTTCGTTGTTGCCAGAGGCCAAATATTCAAACAAACTGTTGGAATTCTGATTGGTAAAATTTGTGTCCCTCTCCTAGTGGAAACATTCCTTTATTCCTATACGAGGCAGAAATCATACAGTCTTTGCTTTCAAATAACAAAAAAAAAAAAAAAAGCCAGCATCACAGTTCTACTAGACGCGCATGTTCATTGATGACGCACTCTTTATCAATATTCAATCATTTAATACCTTGGTGACATCTATCAAAGCGAACTGCATTGAAATCAAAGAAACAGCTGAGAGCAACACTTCAGCCTCATAACCAGACATGCTAACTATCGATCAGTAACACCGATCATTTGAAAACCTCTTAATGACAAACTTGACGATTTTAATTTCACCATCACAAACTTCCCCTTCATGTCAAGGAACATTACCTCTTCACGTGCCCGCATTCTGCGTGTTCATTTCACAACTAATACGTTATGCAAGAACGGTTCCAACTCTATACCTTCTTGAAGAAAATTTCAAAACAATTTTCATGCACCAGACACGTGTTTCAAACATTAAATTCTCATCAGTGATGCTTCCAGCCAAAGCGCTTTTCATAAGGAGTCCAAATTAATTTCACTAGCGCCCTCTTGCGACAATTTTAGAATTAAAATTTCTGCATTTACTTTACGAAGAGTGCGCGGCTCCAAAATTCCTGTAGGGTCGATTCAGTAGCATATCCAAATAAAATCTATGTTTAAAATAGCATTGGATGGAGGGTGCTAAGACGTTAACCTCCAAGGGCCAAAACGAAGCTTCTTTCAGGCGACAGAGCTGGAAAGAAGTAATTAATACACTTGACATACATCAGGTCACTGGGAACGATTTTAACTGCTCCACAATGCAACATGAAATAAGTAAGAGATCTTCATATTGAGAGCAAAGAGGCTTCTTGCTCAAGGTTATTCACGAGAACAACTTAATGTTTTTCGACTTTTCAACTATGTACACCACGCTTCCTCACGATAAGATTAATGATCAATTGTCCAAACTCATTAAATGGTGCTTTAACCGAGAGGGGAGAACTTATATTTGTACATCTGAATCAAAGGTTTTCGTTTGCAATACAGAATACAAATCATATAAATCATGGACATGTAGTGACCTTTGTATTGCATTGTCCTTTCTTTTGGACAACATTTATGTAAGATTTGGTGAGAATCTCTACAAGCAGGTTGTAGGGATCCCTATGTGTACTAATTGTGCGCCTCTTGTTGCAGATTTATTTTTATACACGTATGAAAAAGAATTTATCCAAAATCTTCAAAAACAAAGAAAACATGATGATGTGAAATGTTTCAATGGTACTTCTAGGTACCTGAATGATATTCTTACTATCGACAATCCTGTTTTTGAAAAGTATAAAAATGTTATTTATCCACAGGAACTGACTCTAAACAAGGCGAACGTTACAAACATAGAAACACCATTTTTGGACCTGAATATCAAAATTGTTAATGGAGAGATTCATACAAGTGTGTATGACAAAAGAGATGACTTTGGATTCAACATAGTAAATTTTCCCAGGCTTGATGGTGATGTTCCTAGATTACCGTCTTATGGTATCTACATTTCGAAGCTCATCCGGTATGCTAGAGCATGTACTGATGTTTTGGATTTTCATGATAGAAATTTACAAATAACCAAGAAATTTTAGGTCAAGGTTTTCGCTTTCACAAACTTGAAAAGACTTTCTGGAAATTTTACAAAAATTATTATTCAACTACTTTTGAAATTCGGACCAATACAGAGTACATATTACTTTGGGTATTTCGCAACCTGCATTTTATGGTGACATGATCAACAAAATCAGAAGGATCAAATGTAGACAGAATTACCATCGAAAATGTGTCAGAATCATCAAGCGCCTCTTATACCGTGGATATGATCCTAATGTCACAAAACGGACACTGGGCTTGATACTTGACCAATCTACAGTCTTGTACCAGAGCATCCTTAATACTTGCACGCTGACTGACTGTGACGACGGGACTCAATGACGGGCCCTGTCCAAACCTCTTTAGAGAAGACAGGGCCCCGACCACCTGTCCTCTCTGAATGTCAGTCAGACTCCTTGGATGATAACATACATTAGCTCGTTACAGCCGGCAGAGCACAGGTTGTATTACGCATACCCTCTTTTTATATCCATTTACATATTCATCTGTGTTGTTTGGGCCCCTGCGTTTTGTGGTCTTGTTTGTGTGTGGTCATCTGACAGTGAGGAGGTTTTTTTATTTTTTACACCAAATTTGTACGTTCTTCGAGACCTCTGGGTAATCGGAATAGTGGGAGGGTTGTGCGCACGTAATCCAGGATAACCACACCGTCTGCTACTGGCGTGGCAGATGGCCGTCCTAAGTCGGCACAGTTTACCCATTGGTCTCGTTGGTTTATGTGTAGTCATTTGTGTTTTATGTTTTTCTGTGATTTGACGTTCCTTGTACTACTGCGTCTCTTTCTGTGCGTGTCTTTTTTGTGTTTTACAGTGGCTGTTTTGGGAGGTTGCTGTTGGTGCTGCAACTAGGTGTTGTTGGAGATCCCCTCCTTCCTTTCGATGGGTAATGAAGGAAAATATGCATAAATGTTGAAATAATCATTCTGTGTGTTTGTTTGTAGGCACATGTAGCCAAGTTCGATCAATTTCGGTTCGTCGTTTCTTCAAACACATTCGAAAATTTCTGCTTCCAATCTTTTCTCAAATTTCGAAAACCTGGGTCCTGTAGCATCATATCCCAGCCATGTAGCTACGTCTATCAATATATTTTGGACATGATTTTTACCGAATTTGGCCATATTTCATTGTTATGGATTGAGGATCACTCACGAGGATTAAATACTCGAAACGTGGATGTGTGGTCCATGCTGATAATTTATCTGCTTTAAGATGATGCTAATGAATTTGAAGACGTTTAACATTAGTACCACTTGGTGAGTGTCACTGCTGGTGGACCCCGGGGGCACATGTAGTCAAGTTCGATTAAATTCGTTTCTTCAAACACATTCGAAAATTTCTGCTTCCAAAATTTTCTCAAATTTTGAAAATCTGGGTCCTGTAGCATCATATTCCAGTCATCTAGCTAGTCTTTCTGTATATTTTGGACATGATTTTCACGGATTTTGGCCAAATTTCATTGTTTTGGATTGAGGATCACAGACGAGGGTTAAATAACCGAAATGACATGTCCGGCCTATGCTGATGATTCATCTGCGTTTAAATGATGCTAATGAATTTGAAGACGTTTAACATTTGTACCACTTGGTGAGTGTCAGTGCTGGTGGACGATGAGTACCCGAGGGCGCATGTAGCCAAGTTAATTCAATTTCGGTTGGTCGTTTCTTCAAACACATTCAAATATTTCTGCTTCCAAAATATTCTAGAACCTGGGTCCTGTAGCATGACAAATATGGATAATGACCATATCCCTGTATACAGCACAAAATCGATGATTCAGAAAATCAGAAACCGAAGGCATACAAAATCAGGATAAAAAAGGAACGAAAGCAAACAAACAAAAACCTCCACATATGAAAAGAAGCGAACTCCCGATATGGGAGTGAGACCAGGTGCCAAGGAAGAGTAAGCATCTCCTGCTTGCATGCAACACCCGCCGCTTCAATTCGGTAGAACTGTCACATCCGGTAACTTCCATTTTGGAAGACATAGAGTACAATCTTTGGTTGGATGGTTCAAATGGTCTATGATAGAATATCATCCACCATTCTGAAAAGTGGGACATCAAAGTGTATGACGAGTTCCCCATATCGACCGTAGAACTTCCTCAGTGACGATGTAAGTCGGTCACAAACATATCCCTGACTGAGAAGCTTATCTGAAAGACGCCTAGCTCTCCGAACAAAATCCGTATATTTCGTACTTGCTCTTGCATAGCGTATCAACTGAGATATGAACACGCCATAAGCAGGCGATAAGGAGATGTTGCTACTCAGAAAAGGAAAGTTTGTAATGCTGAAATTGAAGTCGTCACATTTGTCATAGAGTGAAGTGTTCATGTGACCATCAGTGTCGTAGGACAACATTATGTCCAAATAGGATGCTGAATTATTTGTCTCTGTAGTTTCTTTGACTTCAAGCTCTGAAATATTGATACTGCTCAGGTAATCCGCGAATTTTGGATTATTGATGGACAACACATCGTCTATGTATCTGTAAGTGAACTTGAAGTCAGAAGCTAAGTATCTTTTCCCTTCAGATACCAGAGATCGAATGAATTCAGCTTCGTACGAGTAAAGGAAAATGTCGGCAAGGAGTAGGGCACAATTGCTCCTCATTGGAATTCCGACAATTTGCCGGAAGACCTTTCCTCCAAACACCACATAAATGTTGTCGATCAGAAAGTTAAACATCTGAATAATATCACTATCAGTGTACTTATTTTCAGAATCGGACTTTTCCTTTACAAAGTAGGTTTTGTCATAGTTAACAACAATAAACTTGTATTTGCGATTATCGTTTTAACTTGTATACGCATTATTTATAATTTTTGCGAATCTTTCTTTCAATTTAGATCGAATCGAATGGAATCAACTAAAATGAGTGGATTTCAGATGATCTAAAAGTTCCTTCGAATTCTGAAAAATCCACGTCTGGTTCATACCACTGCGAGAATATACTGTTGAACAATATTTTTCGAAGCCCAGATTTGATTTCAGACAAAACTTTGGTGAGTAAGATCGGTACAGATTTGGTAGAACATTTAGAGGAACCAGCGATGAAACGTTGTTTGTACGGATTCTTATGCATTTTAGGTAAGCAGTATAAGTATTGCAAATCTAAATCTAAATTGTTAGTGTCGAAGACAAAGGAAGCAAGAGCTGATTTGTGGTTATCTATTTTTTCAGAGGCAGAAAGGTTTGTTGGGGTGTGAGTGGGATTTCCATGTGTCGAATTTAAACCCAACTCTTTAACTAGACTGTAGTAATAGTACTTTTTGCAAGTAAATAGGTATACTAACTATTTGAGGCTTTGTCCGCCGGTGTGATGGCATAATGTTCTTGGAGGTAGGTATGCTCTGTGATAACATCAGGGTCTTTAAATATAGACTCGCATCTAGTGTTCACAGTTGATTTTAATCGGTTAATTCTAGATAAAAGTAGCCCTCTGATGGATTTTATCCATTCGTAATGGGTGTCAAGCTGTACATCCTCTTTCTTTGCCCAACGTCTTGCATATTCTTCACAAGTGTCCATGATAATTTTGACATTTTGGTTCCATGTAAAAGACATACTTTCTCTGTATTTGGGACCCTTTTTTAACACTTCTCTCAACTTGTCGTTCTTGACTATACTAATGTCACCAGTAATAACGTGTCCACAAGGAGAGTAGTTGGAATCCAATGAAGAACATTCGCAAGGAAGTGGATGTAGTGAGGGATTACTTAAATCAATACACTGCAGGAATCGTTTGTAATTGTAAATTTTAGAAGCAACTGTTGGTGTGTAGCTATAGTAAATACAAGGAGTTTCTTTTCTTTTGAAATATGGTGGGATTTTTTCTGTGACAGTTTTGTGATTCAAAATTTGACCAATATTCAATTTATCAATACCTTTGTTTGCAAATCTTACTTTAATGAAAGGACGGTTCATATTCATTAATGAAAGGACGGTTCAAAGCATCATATTCCAGCCATCTAGCTACGTCTTTCGGTATATTTTGGACACAATTTTCGTAGAGTTTCATAGAGTTGGTCATATTTCATTGGTTTGGATCGATGATCACTGGCAAGGGTTAAATACCCGAAACCTGTATGTCTGGTCCATGCTGTAAATATATCTGCTTTTAAATGATACTAATGAATTTGAAGACGTCTAACATTTGTACCACTTTGTGAGTGTCTCTGCTGGTGGACCCTGGTGATTTTCGGGGAAAAGTCGATGGTGAAGATCATACATGTGGTACTCCGATTATTGGAAATGGGTTCCGGAATGTCTCTACGCATGTAAGGCCCGTACAATCATGTCGATTTATTCCAAAACATTTCTTTAATGGCTTACTTTGGGTAAAAAGTACTTATAAAGTCATTCCTTACAAATCGCATTTTCGTAAATTTTGAGTAGCATATTTAATCATAGAAACATTTAAATTCTCCGGATCTTTTTATATTGCTTCCAATACAGATTTTGACATTTTTGTACGTCCTACTCTGACGTAATCTTAGAATTTTATCATTATCTTATATAGGCAAAAGTGCATAATTGACATTCAATTAATTTCTCCTGTATAAATTTTTCACAAAATTTTCACCTCATTTCCATGGATCATAATCTTTGTACCAGACAGACGAAAACCTTACCCAGCACAATTTCAAGAAATAATTAGGGAATGTTTTAGAATTTCTGCCGAGTAATGAATAACTGTTTTTCATATTACTTTATCACTGTACACGATGTTCGAAATCTAAATGATGCATTTCCTGTTCGAAACCTTTATGCTCTGCTCCTTAACTTAGACATATTATTTGTATTCTTATAATAAAGATAGACCGATACATGTATATGTGTTTCATATGTATTAATCAACACATTCTCATCGTTCCATCGCCACAGAGCTCAGGTAAATTTTAGTGTGTAAGTCACCATTGCTTTATATGAATTACAAGCGTGCGCTAGTTTATATAGCAAATATCTGAATCATATTCTATTACATTATTAATGTGGATTTATACGAACATGATGTGTTTAACTAATTAGACTCATTGTTAAACGTCATGTCCCATTATGAAGATCTTTAGAAGTGTTTCTCTACACGTAATATTTTCAGGTAAGAGAATTAATTTGCTTTTATCAATGATACTTTTTATCTGATCTTTACAAAAAGATCAGATAGTTCTGATGGCTTTGAATAATACACAAAGACTTTGAAACTTCAATATGACCAATGTAAATGAACAAAAATCAAATTCAAGGTATTGTGGTCCCCCGCTTTTAGGTGCTTATCTTTAAGAAAAGGCTTACAGACCCCCTGCCATTTCATAGTTTTCATAATATATCTCACGTATTATCACAGTTATAAATATGAAACTCCAAGAAAAAGGTAAAACGGACCAATCTTTTGTTACCAAGGGAAATGTTTTTTGAAAACGAATATACATGTTAGATATGAAAGTCTTGTAATTTACCATCCTAAAATTATGATCGAAATCGAAGGTTAATGTGGGTCAACCTCGATGGGCGAGATCACAAGGTCAGAATGTTGATACCTACGCAAAAGTCTTGTCACAAGAAAACACATGTGAAACATGATGAAATCCCAATCACTAATAACCACTCAAAAGCTATTGCTATGCTTAAAGTGCTTTTAAAGTAGGTCAGACTCCAAGGTCAAAGTCGTAAGGTCAGATATTTTGGTATCCATGGAAAGGTCTTGTCACAACAAATACACTTATTTAAATGAAAGTCAAAGTTAAATTTTGTGAAAAGTAGGTCGAACTCCAAGGTCAAGGTCACGAGGTAAAATAATTAGTATCCATGGAAAGGTCTTGCCATAAGGAATAAACTTGTGAAATATGAAAGCCCTATCACTTACCATTCAACAGTAAATGACAAAGTGAAGGTTTTTGTGACTGACGGACATACGAAAGGACACTGTTTTGCATTGGTTGTTTTCGTGTTTAGACAGTAAGTGTTTTGAATATACTTCCCTGACGTTGTCGCCATAGCAATTTCTATATAGACATAACGTCAGACAGTGCATGAATTTTATATATTTTCATTTCCATGCTTCATTAACATCGACGGCGGGTGAGGCTACCCAACAGGGGATGCTTACTCTTCCCGGGCACCTGGTCCCACCTCTAGCTTGCTAGAGGTCCGTCCATGTCTAATTTTGCGCTCTATTGTGAGTGCTGTTGAGATTGTCGTCAGGATTTTCTTTAACTCATTGCTGTTGTTGAAATCCTTTACTATCCCTCATTTTACAATGACTTTATTTTCATTTCCGTGCGTGAAAATCAACGGCGGGTGCGAATAGCCAAAAGGGGATGCTTATACCTCCCGGGTACCTGGTCCCACCTCTAGCTTCGTAGGGGTCCGTTGATCCTCAATTTTGAGCTCTATTCTGAGTGCTGTTGAGATTATCGTTAGGATCTTATTTAACTCATTTATAAACATTCAAGGGTAGATTAAACTTTAATGAGATGAGGGCATACGACATAGGGTATTATTTTTGCATCAGCATGATGATATCCAGCACTCTCTGTAAACTAAATGTACAAATCTAAGTTAAAAAAACAATAGAGGGCGCTACTGAAATGAATTTTGGTGGGCTCCGCTGGATGCATCATTGATGAGAATTTAATATTCGAAACAAAGGTCTGGTGCAGTAAAATTGGTTTGGAATTTTCCAACATTTTAAGCAAACATAACAGGGAAATTTATCATTCATTGAATTTGAAGACGTTTAACATTTGAACCACTTGGTGAGTGTCACAGCTGGTGTACCAGGAGTCCCCAAGGGCACATGTATCCAGGTTCGTTCAACTTCGGTTGAACGTCTGTTTCTCCAACGCATTCGACAATTTATGTTATCAAAAAATCTTGAAATTTCTAAAACGTGGGTCCTGTAGCATCATATCCCACCCACTCTGCACCTTTTTCGGTACATTTTTGCACATAATTTTCACACTCTTTGGCCATTTTACATTGTTTAGATTGAGGATCACTGACGAGGGTTAATTACCCGAAACGTGCATGTCTTGTCCATGCTGCAAATTGACTTGTTCTTAAATGATGCTATTGATTTGACGACGTTTAACATTCATTGAACATCCCTATTTCTAAATTGGATCTCCCTACAATATACTGCATAGCAAAACTTCTTAAGTCTCCTTACAAATTTCGATACATTGTTTTCTCTAGCAACTGCTCAACTACAATTTTGTCTACAAATCTGACGTCAGCAAACACGGTTGTAAATGAACACGTGGCTAAATACTATGAAACTGTCATGAACAGGAATGGTGTAAACTTCTTTTATTGTATTTAATATTCAGCGGATGTCATTTACAAAATGAAATCAAGAAATTTTTAAGCAAATACAATTTCTCCATAGGACTTTTCTAATACATGTATGTACACCACGCTTCCTCACGACAAAATAAATTATCGATTGTCCAAACTCATTAAATGGTGTTTTTATCGAGAGGAAAAACTTATATTTGTGCATCTGAATCAAAGGGTTTCTTTTCCGCCAGAGATTATAAATCATACAAATCATGGACATGTGGTGACCTGTGTAATGCCTTGGCCTTCCTATTGGACAACATTTATGTAAGATTTGGTGAGAAATTCTACAAGCAGGTTGTAAGGATTCTTATGGGTACTTATTTTGTGCCTCTTGTTGCAGATTCATTTTCATACACGTATGAAAAGGAATTTATCCAAAATCAACACCAGGTTGCAGCACCTACAGCAAAACCCCAAAACACCCAAAGCAAAAACACAGAGCAGGGGCAAGGAACGTCAACGCACAACACACAAACATAAAACATAAAGGACTACACATAAACCAAAGAGACCAATGGGCAACCGGTGCCGACATAGGACGGCCATCTGCCACGGAAATAGCAGAAGGTGTGGTTATCCTGGATTACGTGCGCACAACCCTCCTACGTTTCCGATTACCCAGAGGTCTAGAAGAACGTACAATTGTGGTATAAACAATCTCCTCACTGTCAGATGAAAACACACAAACAAGTGCCCAAGCAACACAGACGAATATGTAAATAAATATAAAAAGAGGGCGAACGTAAAACAATTCGTGCTCTGTCGCCACGAAGCTCATGTATGTTATCACCCGGGGAGTCCGACTGACATTCAGAGAGGACAGATTGTCCATGTTTCATTGCTACTTATAGGTACCTGGATGCTATTCTTGGACAATCCTGTTTTTGAAAAGTATAAAATGTTATTTATCCACAAGAACTGATCTAAACAAGGCACACGCTACAAACACAAAACATCATTTTTGGACCTGAATATCAAAATTTTTAATGGAGGGATTCATACAAGTGTGCATTACAAAAGAGATGATTTTGGATTCAACATTGTGAATTTCCCATGGCTTGACGATGATGTTCCTAGATTACCGTCCTATGGTATCTACATTTCACAGCTCATCTGGTATGCTAAAAGCATGTACTGATGATTTGTATTTTCATAGAAGAAGTTTCCAATTACCAAGAAACTTTTAGGACAAGGTTTTCGCTTTCATCAAATAGTAAAGACTTTCTGGAAATGTGACAAAAATGTTGTCAACTTCTTTTGAAATTCGGATCAATACAGGCAACAGAGTATATTACTTTGTTAAGATTATCGTCAGGATCTTCTTTAACTCATTTGGGTATTTCACAACCTGCAAGAATCATAGATAGACAGCATAACTATCGAAAATGCGCCAGAATCATCAATCGCCTTTTATACCGTGGATATGATCCTAATGTCACCAGACGGACACAAGTCTTGGTACTTGACCAATCTAGTCTTGTACGAGCACATTCGTAAGACTTGCACTCTGACTGACTGTGACGACAGGACTCCCTGCCGGGCCCTGTCTAAACCTCTTTAGAGAAGACAGGGCCCCGACCACCTGTCCTCTCTGAAAGTAAGTCGGACTCCTCGGGTGATTACATACATGAATTGGCGGTGGCAGAGCACGGATTGCATTTTGCACGCCCTCTTTTGATATCCATTTACATATTCATCTGTGTTGCTTGGGTCCCTGCGTTTTGCTGTCTTGTTTGTGTGTGGTCATCTGGCAGTGAGAAGGTTGTTTTACACCACAATTGTACGTTCTTCTTGACCTCTGGGTAATCGGAAAAGTAGGAGGGTTGTGCGCATGTAATCTAAGATAACCATACCATCTGCTATTTCCGTCCTAAGATGTTACAGAGCAGACCACTCATATCGCAACATCATGGTGACAACCCTAAAAAAAGTTGTTCCTATGACGTCCATATGAATACGGCCTACTCAGCGCACACCGGAAGTGAAGAAGTCATTGTTATTTGAATTTGATTGCAGTTGGGATCATCCGAGGCAGCGGACCTTGTCCTGTATCAACCAGCGGACTAACAAATAGGTGCAGATGTTATATAAAAAGTCGGTAAACTCCGTAAGTTGACTTTGCCTAGCATAAAAAGCAGATCTCTCATACCTTTACATAGTTATACAACGTTTCCGGAAAACATTACATCGAAACATATTCTTTGAATGACGCAATAACGTTCGTGTAAATTTGAGATTATCATCTTACAATAGAATGACTAAGATTTAGATGACAAACATGGACAATGACCATATCCTTATACATAGTACAAAATCGATAATTCAGAAAATCATATACCGAAGGCATGCAAAAAAAGATAAAACAAGGACTGAAGCAAACAAAGAAAAACTTCCACCTAATGAAAAGAAGCGAACCCCCATGGCAGTGAGACCAGGTGCCCAGGAAGAGTCAGCATCTTCTGCTTGCATGCAACACCCGTCATTTCAAATTGGTAGAATTGTCACATCTGGTTACTTCCACTTCGGAAGATACAAACCTATTCGGTGGTTGGATGGTTCAAATGGTCTAAGTCAGAATATTGTCCACCATTCTGGAGAGTGGGACATCATAATGTATGACAAGTTCCCCATAGAACCGTAGAACGTCCTTAGTGACGAGGTTTGTCGGCCACAAACGTATCCCTGACCGAGAAGCTTATTTGAAAGACGCCTAGCCTAGCTTTCAGAACATAATCTGTATATTTGGCACTTGCTTTGGCAAAGCGTATCAACTGCGATATGAACACACCATAAGCAGGCGATGAAGGGATTTTCCTACTTAGTTTGACAGTAAGTGTTTTGAATTTATTTCCCTGAAATTGTCGCCATGGCATTTTCTATATAGACAGTGCAATTCGTATATTTTATATATAATTCTTATTTTCATGCATGAACATCGACGGCGGGTGCGACAAGCCAACAGGGGATGCTTACTTCTTCCGGCACCTGGTCCCACCTCTAGCCGACTAGGGGTTCGTCGATGCTCAATTTGTTGCTCTATTGTTAGTGAGGTCAGGATCTTCTTTAACTCATTTGTGTCAGGATCTTCTTTAACTCATTTGTGAAGACGTTTACATTTATACCACTTGGTGAGTGTCACTGCTGGTGGACCAGGAGTCCCCGAGGGCACATGTAGCCGAGTTCGATCAATTTCGGTTGATCGTTTCTTCAACGCATTCTAAAATTTCTGTTATCAAACTTTCTTGAAATTTCCAAAAAGTGGGTCCTGTAGCATCATATCCCACCCATCCTGCTACGTCTTTCGGTACCCTTTTTCGACATAGTAACTTTCATACTTTTTGGCATATTACATTGTTTAGATTTAGGATTTAGGATCACTGATGAGGGTTAAGTACCCGAAACGTGCATGTCTGGTCCACGTTGCCAATTTATTTGTTCTTAAATGATGCTATTCAATTTGAAGACGTTTACAATTATGCCCTTTGCCGTGTAGAGCTCGTAAAAAAAGGAGTTTGATACTACGCAGAACATTTAAGGCCTTCCATGACGTCATTGACAAAATTTGATGTCAGTTTTGATAGCTATTTTCAAGGAATTATTAAATTGTCCAAATAAGATGGAATGAAATAGTTTATGTATCAGTATAGATGCTATATCATAATTTATCTGTTAATTACTGATATATGCTCCCCGAACGTCGGCTTGTCACGTGACATGTATATTTTCGTAGATCAACATTGGTCATACAAAATCAGATGGCGCAAGGTGAAACCTTATCATTCAAAGAAAATATTGATACCATACTACAAAGGGGGGTTTCATTTACCTATTTCTTGCTGGGGAAATCTTTGATAAAGAACGACTACTTGAAAAATCGAGAAAAATATACCCATTTCATAAAATATTATCGACACAGGCACGAATGGCAGAAAATTTAAAAGAAAATATAGAATGTAAACGTTTCCCCCAGTTGAATTATTGAAGAACACCTATCTCTTAAAATGTGAGCCAAATTTCACTTAAATTTATGTACGGTAACATCTTGCGCCGTTGCAGTTTTTCTGACAGGTGCTAATCGGTAGTTTGTTCGTTTACCAAATAAACGTTCTGTGGAATCAGATTTATTCAAGGGACGTAATCGCGCTCTCTGTAAATTCCGTTTTAATTTTTTAAATAAATGTTAATTTGAATAAAATTTTCATTTCAACTTATGAAAAAATGCAATATTTATTTAATCCTGTTAAAGCTTCATTTCACTTTTTGTATATTGAGGGGTGAATCGGGGAAAAGAAGGAGGGGGGGGGGGGAAGGCGCCACGCCGGGGTGTCGGTCTTGCCGGTTACCGTACTACCCATGAACCCAATATACATGAGATTAACATGATGCTGTATAATATCGGACATGCTTTAGAATTGCATGGATTGATTATATTAACTCGTAATATTTACTTACATACATTATACGTCCCTTTAATAATCATTACCGTGACAGAAAAAAAACCTTGTTCGACTTATGACGCCTTTGACCGCAATGGGATCGATAACATACATAGATTCTTCACTGTTTATACCAAAATTTCTTTTATATTTTATGGATTCTCTGGTTTCTTATTTTAAGAAACGAGACCTTATAGTCCTATGGTCTCTGGACAACACCGGGTAGTTCTAGATCCAATATTATTTTTTCTAGACATCGGGGAAAAAATAAGGGTAAAAAAATAATAAAAATGATGTTTGTTTCCCAGCAGAAAAAAAAAACAAAACAAAATTTGATCTAGATTGCAAATAGAGGAATCGGCAAATTCCGTGGATGATGTCCATTGTCATATTAATATTAAAATTTAGGTATACTTTCATACTGATTTTAAATTTAATTTCAATGTGTCAGAAGATTCTTTTCTTTGTCTTTTTTTTAAAACATTTTCAGTGTATATTTTCTATAAGAAAAATAAATAAATAAAAACACAACCCATGTAAAAGCGTAGCTGACATTGACATTGAAAAGCACTTATAATTGACAACTTGCAATTGCATGCAAAAGTTGATGAAAATTGAAAGTTAAGCGTGACCTCGAGTTTATATTCATCGCCCACGCTGCACTGACATTGGGAATCTTCTGCTCGATTTTATTTAATTAGATTTCATGTTTTATTTGAATTCCATGTCCCCTGAAAGTGAATTAGTACTTATAAATTCTTCATGAGATCGACGAAATACATGGTAGCGTGTTTGACAGAAATTTGAAGAGCGGTCATTGATATATGGGGCCGGGAAAGGGGGTGGGTCGGGCTGGAGGACTTTTCAGTGTATGTGTAACGGCTTTGTTTTGGGTGGTTTTGTTTTCTCTCCTTTTTTTTTTGCATTTTCAGATCATGAATTTATTTGATAGTCGTCCAGACAGGATTATTATTTACAGCAGATGCAAAATTCAGAGATTTTTTGGGGTCAAATCTATAGCCGGATTTCATGCAACAATCATGTTTCCCTTAATTCGCCTTTCAAAATATTTGAAAGGTTACTCCTTTATTATAATATCGGATCCTTGTCGTTACAAACATTTGTACGTATATGATCAATAAATGTGCCTCGGAATGGTCGAGTAGCAATCCTACCTTGTTTCATGATGTGTGTGTGTGGGGGGGGGGGGGGGGGGACAACAGACAAAGTGATCCACCAAAATTTAGATAAACGACTTTCCTATGACAAATTTGATGTAAGCATTAAGCAAATTTGTTGAATATTTTCAGTATTTCAAATTTGTTATTTGACCGATGACCCAATCTTATTTTTTTCTGCATTGCAGATATCAAATGAAATAATTGTAAAGCTTGAACAAATTAATGGTGCGTGAATAACTCTTGCCAGGAGCTTGAGATTATATGTCATTTTTTTCCTAACACCATAAGAGTGAGCGACATTTTAATAACTGGTATTATGGGACCTCTCCTTAACAGCCACCTTGTACGAGATGTTCTGCAAGTACAACAATAATTTATTTACGTGTCTTTGTTACATACCATGCAGGTGTCAGTAGCTACATGTATCTTTTGAAAGCAAAGTGAAGCTTAAATTTCAAATCTTCGTATCTGCTCTTGCAATGCACATAGAGATTTGTGTACATGTTGACCTTGAAAGCCCTCTCATGCTCGGCTAAATGCTTTAGGCAGACAAACTATTAAAACAAAAGCAATTTACCCCCCCCCCCTCCCCGCTCTTGGAGATTTGAGCATGAAGTCTAGTACAGATCAATTTTAGGAGAATTTTATTAATTTTCTTTATTATATATTCAAAGTAACATTTCTTCATCTGTAATGTGTGTGGTTGTTCAAAGTTATTATTCAAGCATTCACTCTTCAAGGCAAGGATCTGAAATAGAAAAAAAATATTGACTATATAAATCTAGCTTTTAAAATCCAAAGTGTATGGTACAGCTTGGACTCAAAATTCATAATTTTACAAGCCTAATAGTTATGTAATATACATGTACTATGTCCTAGCGACATAAATTACAAAGAATTCGCAGTGATATGTTATTATTTCATGAATAGCTAAATAAGCCTGGTATGGCTATAGTTTTAGATTATTCACTATAGATAGTAAATGCATTTATTTTATTTGACTTCTTTTTTAAAACATTATAATATTCTTAATAGGCAAAACAAATGTTACTCTACACATAAATTTAAAAATTCTGTACCTGCAAAAATATCCAAAATGAACAGTGCTGTGTGGCTAAGATACATGCATGTGTTTCTGAAACTTTCACAGTGTGTGGCAATATTTCTTTTCATGCAGCAGCTGGTGTGAAATCCATTCTAAATTTAGTTAACATTCTGAAGAAAAAAAAATTAATAATTGGTATTTGAATATTTCGATATTTCGGTGCACATACTACTGCAAGTATAACTTACTGTACAACTACAAGTGTACTCAGATGTAAACATTTTTATAGGTACATGTTATGAAAACAACATATACATGGGCATGGGCACATTAGTATGATATCACATTCACCCTTTTTTCCTCATCATTCAACTTTCGTACGAACTGATATCATAATCTACAAGTGTCTAAACTATTCACATAAAGTTTAGCTACTACTCAGCTTTGCAGTAACAGTGTAACTTAAGTAGAACGCGTTGAAATTCTGTCATTTACACATACATTTCACATATGTCTCTTGGTAATCCAAGGAGTTTCCTTTTATCTCTATGAATAAATTGATTCCATGATGTAATTGTACTAATTCTAAGATATTTCCTTCATACAGCACCAGTTATTGAAGTTTGATATCGCTTATACTTACCAAAATCTGCCTTTTTATTCGTTTTACCCGCTCTGTAAACTGTTGATTCGCACCTGTTCGTCACCTCAAGCTTCTAAGTAACGCAGATCGCATTCTTCGGTGTACGGGGTCACAGAGTACAGATATAGATTAGGGGTTTTCTCAAAAGTATATTGACCCGGCGATGTGTCAGTGATGAAGCAATATGTTTTGTTTTTTGTATAAATGCAATTTTATCTAGTAAATTAAGGTATCAACGATAACGAAAGCTAATAAATGTGTTGCTACCTAACCTGACGACACGGGGTCCATGACGTCATATGACGTTACGTTATTTGGCGGAAAAAACTTCTACGTCATTTCTATGGAAGGCCTTAAATGTGCTGCGTAAGTGTTTTGAATATTTTTCCTAACATGGTCGCCATGGCACTTTCTATATAAATTCAGACAGTACAATGCATGTATTTTATATATTGTTTTTATTTTCGTGCATGAACATCGATGGCGGGTGCGGCTAGCCAACAGGGGATGCTTACTCCTCCCGGGCACCAGGTCTTACCTAGCTTGCTAGGGCTCCATTTGGTGCTCTATTGTTAATGCTGTTGATATTATCGTCATGATGTTCTTTAACCTTTCTATATAGACATCACGTCAGAGAGTGCATGAATTTTATGAATTGTTTTCATTTTCGTGCCTAAACATCGACGGCGGATGCGGCTAGTCAACAGGTGGATGCTCACTCCTTCCGGGTACCTGGTCCACCTCTAGCTTGCTAGATCCGTCGATGCTTAATTTTGTGCTCTATTGTGAGTGCTGTTGAGATTATCGTCAGGATCTTCTTTAACTCAGAAATGGAAAGTTTGTGATGTTGAAATTGAAGTCGTCACGTTTGGCATAGAGTGAGGTCATACATCATAGACAGACACTGTTGCTATTTTGAAATAGGAAAATTGTGATTTTGAATTGTGACTTATCTATTTTTAAATAGTTTTAATATTGACAAATAATTCATGTCTAATATTTCTAATTCCCACAATTCCGTAACCTATTCAAAAGTAAATACTTACATTAAGAGTAGAACGCCAAATAGTTAACTAGAAGTATATTAAACTATCAAGTTGCTTATTGTGACATCACGTCCAAGTTTTGAATTTAGGGATGATTTACCGAGTGAACGTAAGCCAACAGGGGATGCTTACTCCTCCCGTGCACATAGTCTCACCTCTAGCTTGCTAGGGATCCGTCGATGCTAATTTTGTGCTGTGTTGTGAGTGCTGTTGAGATTATCGTCAGGATATTCTTTTTCATTTGTGTCACACTTATGCCCTTTGCCGTGGGGAGCTCTTAAAAAAGTTCCCTGCGAGGGGTTTGACAGTGTTTTGACACACGTTGCAGTGTGGAGCAATTAAAATCGTTCCCCGTGACCATGTTTGTCAAGTATATTAATTACTTCTTTCCAGCTCTGACACCTGAAAGAAGCTTTGTTTTTGGCATTTTTATCAACGTGACAACATAGATATATTTTTTTGCTAATTCGGACACTAGCCACATCACTGATAAATATCATCGAAATTGAAGGAGTTAAACATCTTAGCACCATCCCTCCTATACTATTTTGAACATAGATTTTATTTGGATATGCTACTGAATCGACCCTACAGGAAATTTGGAGCCGCGCACTCGATCTCTGTAATGTAAAAGTACAAAGCTAAATTCAAAAAATTAAAGAGGGCGCTACTGAAACGATTTTTGGTGGCTCCGCCAGAAGCATCACTGATGAGAATTAAATATTCGAAACACTTGTCTGGTGCATAGAAATTTGTTCGGAATTTTCTCAAGAAGGTATAGAGTTTGAACCCTTTGACATTATTGAATAAATATTTCCCTGACATTTTCGTTATAGCACTTTCTATACAGACATAACGTCATACAGTGCATGAATATTATAGAATCTTTTCATTTTCGTGCTTGAACATCGACGGCGGGTGCGGCTAGCCAAAAGGGGATGCTTACTCCTCCCGGGCACCTGTCCCACCTTCAGCTTGCTAGGGGTCTATCGATGCTAATTCTGTGCTCTGTTTTGAGTGCTGTTGAAGATTATCGTCAGGATCTTCTTTTTCATTAGAATACTTTGATGATGTTATTCGCTGTATAAGCGATATTCGTGCAAAAGTGCAAATACTTGTCAAAAATGTACAAAGAATTCTGATTGGCTTACGTGCACCAAAAGTGAGATGGTCATTTCTTAAGAAGCTAATCACCCGATTAATAACGTCAAGGAAGAAAATGCCCTACGTTTTGAAACGAAGCAGCGATTTGATAACTACAACCATTATTTAAAAAGGAGGGATTCTCCTAGAGGATATGGTTGCAACACCCACTGTAAATAACCGAATTGCTAAATAATAAGGGGATCAGAGAGACAAGAGAGATTAAACACATAAGAGAAAATTAAAATCAAGGACAGCATCATAACATCATAACATTAAACACAAAGGACGTAGAATAAACCGAGGAGACCATTGGGCAACCGGTGCTGACTTAGGGTTTTCATCTGCTACATTGGTAGCAAATAATGAAGTTGTGTGGATTTGCGAAATAATTTATCAGATTATGAATGAAACTTGTTTTTTTTTTTTTTTAGCTTTCCTTGCATCTGGATTTCCTTCCGGTGCTCCCACGGATGCTTGTTTTAGTATGATTCCTCGCCACATGGATCCAGTCACTAACAATCAAGTCCTATCACAAAATTCAAATTCTTCATTTGATATTTCAGTGGACAAATCAAATTTTGAGATAGGTGAGGCGGTAAAAGGTATGTTTTATCGAATTTAAAGGAGGTTAACATCATAGCACCATTCCTTCAATGCTATTTGGAACATATATTTTATTAGGATATGCTACTGAATCGACCCTACCGGAAATTTGGAGCCGCGAACTTTCTGTAAAGTAAGCGTACAAATCTAAATTCTAAAAATAAAACCAGTGGGCGCTAGTGATATGAATTTGGGAGGTTCATAAAGAGCATTTTGGCTTGAAGCATCACTGATGAGAATTTTATATTCGAAACACGTGTCTTGTGCATGAAAATTGGTTTGAAATTTTGTTCAAGAAGGTAAAGAGTTGAAACCCTTCCGTTTTATTGTACCCTTTGCGTCTCTTTCTTTGCCTGTCTTCTCTGTGTTTTCATTGGGTGTTTTGGGGTTTTGCTATGGGTGCTGCACCCGAGTGTTGTTAGAGAACCCCTTCTTTGTTTCGGCCCCGGTTGCCCATTGGGCTCGTTGGTTTATGTGTAGTCCTTTGTGTTTGATGTTTCTGTGTTGTGCGTTGACGTTACTTGTCCCTTACGCGTCTCTTTCCGTGCTTGTCTGCTTTGTGTTTTTGCATTGGGTGTATTGGGGTTTTGCTGTGGGTGCTACAACCGAGTGTTGTTGGAGATCCCCTCCTTTGTTTTAAAAGTATGTTTTTATACATACTTAAAATACATATATGCCACATCTTAGTTTCTCAATGCATTTAAAATGTAATTAATGCTGGAAAATGATTGTTTTGAATTTTTATTGTTTTATAGCAAGCATAGCCTACGCGTTCATTCCTTTGGATATTTCCTTAAAAATCACAATCAGGGCATTGCGTGTGCGCTCTTGTTATGCATATTTGATAAATGTGACTTTTTAAACATTCAATTATTTTCTTTTACCTTATTGCTTATTAAATTGCAAAGGGAGGGGGGTAAGGACACAGCTTTTCATGTATTTTCATCTTCTTATAGATAACATTCAGATACACTTTTAGCCAGAGTTGACAACAATGAATGGTATTTATTGCCTTGTCTTTTAGGTTATAAGTAAAATTCTAATAGAAAAAAAAGGATAAGAAAGTGTTTGAAAGATTATTAGGTGGTCTGTCCCTATGCAAAGTAGGCACATGGGTATCAGGTTCTCAGATGATAATTTTTGCTTCCTTCTTGTTTTCAATATGCCCTTTTGTTACATAATTCATGCAAATTTTATAAATCCATCCATTTTTTTAAATAATTACAGTTACGATATATGGGCCTCCTTTCAAAGGATTGTTTTTGGTAGCAGTCAAAGATAAATCAAACAATATGCCTTCAGGTAGATTTTATCATGAAAATGACCTGGTGAAAACGATATCATGTAGCAATAAAAACGATGGAATAACCCATACGTCAGACAAATGGAAAGATTCCGTAGAAGTCAAATGGTATGGTCCAGATCATAGCAACATCGATGAAATACATTTTCGGTAAGATTTCAACTACAAAAATATAGGATATGATATATATTGTATTATATTTAAAATCAAAATCAAAGCCGTACGTATTAGTTATTTTGTCTCAAAGGCGAGAAGACCAGCCATGTGCATGGGGAGAGTCAGCGTCTCCTGTCACAACACTTCCAGTAAAAAGGGTCCCAAATGCAGAGGAAGTATGTCCTGTACATGGAACCAAAATGCCTTAATTATCATGGACTCTTAGTGAGGAATATGCAAGACGTTGGACAAAGAAGGGGAGGATTTATAGCTCGACACCCTTTCAGAATGGATTAAAGAGGGTTACTTTTATCAAGAATTTACCGATTAAAATCAAATGTGAACTCCAGAATTCGAGTCTATCTTTAAAGACCCTGACTCTTGCTTCCTTTGGCTTCGACAATAACAATTTAGATTTACCACAATGATACTGCATAACTAAAATTCTTAAGAATCCATACATCGCTGGTTCCTCAAAATGTTCTACCAAATCTGTATAAATCTTATTCACCAAAGTTTTATCTGAAATTAAATCTGGGCTTAAAAATTATCGTTCGACATTATATTCTCGCAGTGGTATCAACCAGATGGGGTTTTTAAGAATTCAAAGGAACTTTTAGAACATCTGAAATCAGCTCATTTTAGTAGAGTCATTCGATCAAAGCCTTTGATTTTTCGACATTTTACACTACAATTCCACATTCTAAATTGAAAGAAAGACTCGCAAAAATTATAATTAATGCGTTTACAAGTAAGAAAGGTAATCGCACATAAAGATTTATTGTTGTTAACTATGACAAAATCTAATTTGTAAAATTAAAGTCCGAAACTGAAAATAAGTACACTGAATCAGATGTTATTCAGATGTTAAACTTTCTGATCAACAACATTTTTGTGGTGTTTGGAGGAAAGGTCTTCCAGCAAATTGTCGAATTCCAATTGGGACCAATTGTGCCCAACTCCTTGCCGCCATTTTCCTTTACTCGTACGAAGCTGAATCCATTTAATTTTTGGTCTCTGAAGGGAAAATATACTTAGCTTCTTACTTCAACTTCACTAACAGATACATAAACGATGTGTTGTCCATCAATAATCCAAAATTTGCGTATTACCTGAGCAGTACATATCCTTCGGAGCTTGAAGTCAAAGGTACTACAGAGACAAATAGTTCAGCTTCCTATTTGGACATAATGTTGTCCTACGACACTGATGGTCAAATGAACACCTCACTCTATGACAAACGTGACGACTTTAATTTCAGCATTGCAAACTTTTCTTTTCTGAGTAGCAACATCTCTTTATCGCCTGCTTATGGCGTGTTCATATCTCAGTTGATACGCTATGCCAGAGCAAGTACGAAATATACGGATTCTAGTTCTGAGAGCTAGGCGTCTTTCAGATAAGCTTCTCAGTCAGGGATATGTTTGTGACCGACTAACACCGGCACTGAGGAAGTTCTACGGTCGATATGGGGAACTCATCATACACTATGATTTCCCACTCTCCAGAATAGTTGCTGATATTCTGTCATAGAAAATTTGAACCATCAAACCTAAGATTGTACTCTATGTCTTCCGGAATGGAAGTAACCGGATGAGACAGTTCTATCGAATTGAAGCGGCGGTTGTTGCATGCAAGCAAGAGATGCTTACTCGGGTTCCCGTTTATCCTGATTTTGTATGCCTTCGGTTTCTGGTTTTCTGAATTATCAATTTTGCGCTGTATACAGGGATATGGCCAGTATCCATATTTGTCATTGTCAAATACGGTGATTGTCCGGATTTACATATCAGGTAAATAGGTCTTGATTGATGATGCTGACAGTCCTTCAATCGATATGTAGAATGTCATTTAATACTTTGGAAAGATGGATCTCATAAACCCGTAGCGACCAATGAACGTCGGTTAAAAGGATGAGTGTATTCGTTAATGTTGTTACCTTTTGGTTACAAATATTATTCACTGGAAATCACACAACACAAAGACCTTTCTTTCTTGTAACCATAAAGCACAAATGAAAAAAAATTGACAGGTATTGTTCAGACCTTGTTAATCAATGCTCTCCATTGTACAAAGGTGACTAACCTAGACAATTCTTCACAAAGACTGCAGATTACTGGGAAAAGATGAAACCCAATAACATGTTGTTGCTACAAAGTTTAAAGAAGTATCTTAAATGATGCTATAAATTTGAAGACATAAGTTCGGAACCGTATAATATACTGATTTTGATACATTTAAGGATCAAGAATGGCTGACACATCATCTTGAAATGGAGATGCTGACTCTTCCTGGGCACCATATCGGGAGTTCGCGTCTTTTCATCTCATGGGGTTTTTTGCTTGTTTGCTTTGGTTCCTGTTTTATCCTGATTTTGTATGCCTTCGTTTTATGATTTTCTGAATTATCGAGTTTGTGCTGTATACAGGGATATGGTCCTTATCCCTATTTGTCATATAGTAATATTTTGCTTCTCTGTTGTTTGTTTTTCTCTTTGTTTTGATGATCCATTGGTTGTTATTTTTTGGATTATGGTATGGAGTTTGTTTCATATCTCTAATTAAAAATATATAATCTTATATTCAGTTTGGCATGTGGTAATATATATTCTACTTTCTCAAATGCTTGCTCATAGAATATTTATATCAAGTTCATTTTTTTATAAAAATAAGTACATTAAAACATATATCACTGAGATGTTCTGACTTTCTGATCGACAACATTTTTGGAGGAACGGTCTTCCGGCAAATTGTCGGAATTCCAATGGGGACCAATTGTGCCCCACTCCTTGCCGACATTTTCTTTACTCGTACGAAGCTGAATTCATTCAAGCTTTGGTCTCTAAAGGAAAAAGATACTTAGCTTCTGACTTCAACGTCACTTACAGATACATAGACGATGTGTTGTCCATCAATAATCCAAAATTCGCGGATTACCTCGGCAGTATCTATCCGTCGGTGCATGAAGTCAAAGAAACGACAGAGACAAATAATTCAGCATCCTATTTAGACATAATGTTGTCCTACGACACTGATTGTCACATGAACGCCTCACTCTATGACAAACGTGACGACTTCAATTTCAGCATTGCAAACTTTCCTTTTCTGAGTAGCATCATTCCTTCATCGCCTGCTTATGGCGTGTTCATATCTCATTTGGTACACTATGCCAGAGCAAGTACGAAATATACGGATTTTGTTCTAAGAGCTAGGCGTCTTTCAGATAAGCTTCTCAGTCAGGGATATGTTTGTGACCGACTAACATCGTCACTGAGGAAGTTCTACGGTCGATATGGGGAACTTGTTATACACTATGATGTCCCACTCTCCCGAATGGTGGATGATATTATGTAATAGACCATTTGAACAATCCAACCAAATATTGTACTCTATGTCTTCCGAAATGGAAGTAACCGAATGTGACAGTTCTATCGAATTGAAGCGGAGGGTGTTGCATGCAAGCAGGAGATGCTTACTCTTTCCTGGACACCTGGTCTCACTCCCATATCGGGAGTTCGCTTCTTTTCATACGATGGAGGTTTTTGTTTGTTTGATTTGCTTCCTGTTTTATCCTGATTTTGTATGCCTTCGGTTTCTGGTTTTCTGAATTATCGATTTTGTGTTGTATACAGGGATATGGTCATTATCCATATTTGTCATTGTATATACGTTCTGTATGAAACGTGTTGGGGGAATTCGTGTTAATAAGGCGCTTTACAAATCTTTGTATTGTATTGTATTGTATCTTTTGTGTAAAATTTCATTCCATTTTTTTCAGAGCAACCGTTGTGGTAAACATGACTACTTTTTGGACGGATTTGGTGTCTAAAGGAATAAGAAGAAGGACATGAATGAAATAAAGTTTCAACAAATATTATTTTATGTTTATATTTGTCTTTCCAATCTTGTGTGATATATAGGAATAATTGTTGAGGAATTAAACTTGATGGAACATCATTTCTTACTGGCTGTACTTTCATGAATCTTAACAGCTGTAGTTTGATTGTATTGATTTATTTTGAATTCGCATTTGGCATGAAATCCGTCGATGTGAATATCTAACACAGTCTTCATGGATTACTCATTACTATTTCAAATAACCATATGTTTCTATCATCACTTACACAGGAGATTTCTGTGTTGTTTCAATATATCCGTGTGTTTGTCCTATTTTACTTTCCTGTTGAGAGAGTTTTGTAATCTATCCAAAAGTCTTCAGCCGTTAAATTGGTTATTTGGAATTTAGTTTCGGCCTTTTTGTTTTATTTTCAATCGCTAATAATTATATCAACCACCAGCGTGAAATCTCTGATAGCGTCTTGGCCGTCCTACGTCGGCACCGGTTGCCCATTGGTCTCGTTGGTTTATGTGTGGTCTACTTTGTTCAATGTTTCTATGGTGTGAGTTGGTGTATCTTGTCCATTTTGCGTTTCAAGGTTTCCGCTTTCATAAACTAGTTAAGACTGGAAATTTTACAAAAATTACAGTCAACTTCTTTTAAAATTCGGATCTATACATGCAACAGAGTACATTACTATGGGTATTACACAACCTGTCTTTTATGGTGATATGATAAACAAAATAAAAAGGATCAAAGGTAGGCAGCATAACCATCGAAAATGCGTCAGAATCACCAAACGCCTTTTATATCGTGGATATGATCCTAATGTCATCAGACGGACTCTAGGCTTGGTACTTGACCAATCTACAGTCTTGTACGAGCGCATCCTTGAGACTTGCACTCTGACTGACTGTGACGACGGGACTCCATGACGGGCCCTGTCCAAACCTCTTTAGAGAAGACAGGGCCCCGACCATCTGTCCTCTCTGAATGTCAGTCGGACTCCTCGGATGATTACATACATGAGCTCGCTACAGCCGGCAGAGCACGGACTGTATTACGCATGCCCTCTTTTTATATCCATTTACATATTCATCTGTGTCTCTGGGGCCTCTGCGTTTTGCGGTCTTGCGGTCTTTGTGTGATGTCATCTTACAGTGAGGAGGTTGTTTTACACCAAATTTGTACGTTCTTCGAGACCTCTGGGTAATTGGAGAAGTGAGAGGGTTGTGCGCACGTAATCCAGGATAACCACACCATTTGCTACTTGCGTGACAGATGGCCGTCCAAAGTCGGCACCAGTTACCCATTGTTCTCGTCGGTTTATGTGTAGTCTTTTGTGTTTGATGTTTACTTGTCATGTGTCTCTTTTCCGTCTCGTGCTGTACTCGTCTTTTGTGTTTTTGCATCGGGTGTTTTGGTGTTTTACTGTTGATGCTGCAACGGGGTCTTGTTGGAGATCTCCTCCCTTCTTTTTGTCTGTTCTGTGTTTTTTTGCATTGGGTGTTTTGGGATTTTACTGTGGGTGTTGCAATGACAAATATGGATAACTGACCATATCCCTGTATACAGCACAAAATCGATAATTCAGGAAAACAGAAACCGAAGGCATACAAAATCAGGATAAAACAGAAACCAAAACAAACAAACAAAAACCTCCACCACATGAAAAGAAGCGGACTCCCGATATGAGAGTAAGAGCAAATGCCCAGGAAGAGTAAGCATCTCCTGCTTGCATGCAACAACCGCCGCTTCAATTTGGTAGAACTGTCACATCCGGTAACTTCCATTTCGGAAGACATAGAGTACAATCTTTGGTTGGATGGTTCAAATGGTCTATGACAGAATATCATCCATCATTCTGGAGAGTGGGACATCATAGTCATGTGTATAACGAGTTCCCCATATCGACCGTAGAACGAGTGTTGTTGGAGATCCCCTACTTCCTTACATGGATTTCTGAATTATGATAAAAAACTTTATTTATTCCATTGACTTTTTTCAAAGAATCTATTAGACTGTCAAGTACATTTGTTTTGTTCCAATTAAAAGGTTTTGATGATAAATGTCTTCAAATTGAATTGATTAGTGAAATTATGAGAATTACACGAAATAGAAATTGAATTGTTTGTTAAAGAAAATGATAACGCAATTAAAATCATAAAAGTTAAAGAATTAAGTACGACGTCTGCATCTTCTTCTTGGATTTAAAGTATTTTATTTTGAAAACCAATTAATTACATGTCAGCAGTTAAAGGTTTTGAAAGACGTCAACAAACTCTCCTTTCGCAAAAACCTTGATTATGAGATAAAAGTAACAATCATGAACACCTACGTCTTTTATTCCAATCATAGTCTTTCAAAACCTATTTGAACTATTTTTCACAGATAATGATAATCCAACTACAATAACCTGAGTTTAGAGAATCGTATGACATTGTAACGACCTTTTCGTTAGATACATAGGACGTATTAAGTTTTGATAAAAACAATTTAATTACGTACTAGCAGGTCAAGGTTTTTGGAAGATGGAAATAATTCTCTTTTCGCATATAACGAGGGTTGTCCCAGAAAAACGTAGATATTGCTCTTTTTATTTCTTTATTTGGCATCAATTCTAAACCAGATTTTCCATGATGTGAATTTAAATATCTGGGCAGTATTAAATGTAATCAGAGTTGAAATCTGACGCTAATATTAAAATTGAATTAAATTATTATAAGAGCGATTTGACCGTACTGGCGCAGCATATCCCACCCATCCTGCTACGTCTTTCGGTACACTTTTTCGACATAGTAACTTTCATGCTTTTTTGGCATATTACATTTTTTTAGATTTAGGATCACTGATGAGGGTTATGTACCCGAAACGTGCATGTCTGGTCCACGTTGCCAATTTATCTGTTCTTAAATGATGCTATTCAATTTGAAGACGTTTACATCACAACCATCTTCACAATGATACATGAAATACAAGTATGACGATGATGATATTTCTATCGATGGTTTCTGTCTCACTCGGCGCAATAGAAATGCTCACGGTGGAGGAATAGCAGGTAAAATCCACAGTAAAAGACTCAAACATATGGAAAATAGTAACATAGAAATAATTTGTACACAAATCCTTTTATTAACAGAGTGTATACCTCCAAATTCCTCTTCTGAATTCTGGAATATGTTTGAGAGTTGTTCAGATACTGCTATTAATATAAATCCAAAAATTGTATTTGAAGGAAATATAAACGTCCACCTTCTTGTTTTTCAAATGTTAAACGTCTACAAATTCTATAGCATCATTTAAATGGAGAATGAGTGTCTTAATTTGAGTTTTGGTACGAGAATACATCACACAGCAAGTGCATTTATTGTACATGTCATGCGCGTTAGCGATTTTTATGCGATAAATGCACCTGCTGTGTGTTGCATACCCGTAACATATGGAGGGAGATTAGGGTCACAATGCTATTTGACTTGTTTACATGCTTCATGCTATGTTACTTCATTTAATGTTTGATTATTCCATGTTCATTTGTTTTGCTTTCATTTCAGATTGACTTTATTGCATATTGTCTCTCTTCTTTAATATGCAATGTTGCTTCCGTGCATTTTACATGTGTCCTTCGTCAATGCATCTCACAGGGATTTATCACGGTAATACCGGTCGCTGTATTTACTATATATATGTGTGTCATCGGACACCTTTTTGTCCGACCTAGAAATGCGGCACTTATAAAGACTTATAAAGACACTTAAGAGAGCGGTATTGGGCATATCTCGGCTCGTAAGGGAGGTACTGATTTCAAATTTCGTATGAAGATTCAGTATGAATTAATCTATCGAAATATACCACAGAAAATAGGTTTTGACATTTATTAGCCTATTTCTGAAGACTTACATTCAAAATCAGTTAAGTTGCGCCAATACGCAAAAACTGTGTCACAATACATTTTTGAAAGAAACATTGAATCATGGAAAGATTTTTTTGCATTTACATTTTACTTGTATTAGTTGCTATTCCTCCATATGCTTTATGGTTACCTTAGAACTCGATATGTGTGGATTTTTCTATCATATAAGGGTTGTATTTGTCAAAAAATGCATGTCACAAACAGAGGTGTATGATTAAATGGGTTCTCAGTGACACGAAAATGTACTAAATTCAAAATATTTAGCACATATTTTAATAAAAGTAATATCAGTATCTTAAAAAATCGAGTTCAGTTCATACGCTTTATAGTATTTTACTCTGAATTATACTAAACTCGATTGTCACAAGATTTACGGTGAATTACGTTACCATCTTTGGAGATCTAGGATGAGTTAAAATTAGAACTATATAATATCATAACAATACTTTTCTAACTTGTAATAGACCAAACTTTAATAGTTTTTCATTGAATGTTTTACATTCGTTTCATTTTAGGAAAAAAATCCAAAACATTTTTTATTTTCTGAAAAATTCACTTATTTTGTGAATTACGTTACGCAGCTTTTACTGTGAAAAGAATCGCAGAGTGCAATACTTTGGTTATGTTGTACTCGGGTGTTTATGCCTTTATATAAAGACAATCACAATTTGATTAAAGACCCCTTGCGTATGGAGAGGCAGATAATAAACACAGAAAAAAAACCGTGAATTACGTGACGGTGAATTACGTTACGTAGTAGATACTAAATTCAGAGAAATATCCATACCTGATGTGTCTAGATGGGACTTTTCGTAATTATTTTTCTTTCAGACATGCTAGCTAGTGATAATACATAGTTTATGGGCAGAAACACTATTCAAAACGTCAAATATATACAATTTACCATTTTTTAGCTAGTAGGCATTCTTTTTAATCACAATATTCTTCATTTTGCAGGTTATTTGATAAAGTTTGTTGTTGAAACATTTGAATGTATCTCATATGTATGTGTATTGAGAAAAATAGTAATCAGATTATGCTGATGTATCCAAAACAGGCGAGAATTCCTGCCATAACATAATTCACGCTGTGTAACGTAATTCACTTTTGGGTATCTTTATTGATTACAGAGGACAATGATTGCACAGAGTAATACTGAATCACACAGATGTATACAAAAGATGATATGGAAGATAGAACCAGCTTTAAAATAAGAAAGAAATACACTAATATAAAGTATTCATATGTACAAAAACACTTTGCTTTTCTTGTCTGTAAGATGTTCTATTTCAAGTATGTTAAAACATGCAAGATGATTCAAGTTTGTGATATATTTTGATCTAGCATAGACTCAGATCCTGTTTGAAGGTCTACAGAGCAATGGATCGGCAAGGAATTATTAAGTTAAACATAATTATTTCATAGACAATAAAACTTTAAAAGAATTTTTGTGAATTACGTTACGGCACTTTGGGATATGAAAACTCTGAAAATTGGGAACTAAACATGATAAATTTGGGGTCTTCTGTTAAAGTTTGTATTATATCAATTCATATCATCATTTAAAATGAATTGGGACGGTGGTTGTCAACATATGTCTGTGTAAAAACGAATTTGAAAAGCTAAATACATGTGAATACTCTAAATCATAAAACATTGCATGACAATATTAGATGTCATTTGGCTGTAATATTCATGTTCTTTATTTCTTCAAGTACGATTTACTGTTCTATGATCGTGTCCTCTTGTTATAAAATGCTATCAGAGATTATAAAACAAGTTAAATCTTGCATAAAAGGTGACGGAATTTCTCGATTCGTGAATTACGTTACGAGGTACTTTCAATGTACGTCTTTATCTTATAGCCATTCCCTCCGAGGTATTGTATATTTTACGGTTTATATGTTTTCACTATCAACTAAAAGCAAAATCTGGGGAATCTGTTTTACTCTGTTCTCCCTTAAAATCAAACTATCATAATTGAAAAACATCAATAACTTAAATTCCGTGATTAATTTGCACGCACAGGTTTGAGGTACTATAAATTAGCTGCTCTCCTTCACGAATATATGAAAATCTATACTAAATGCATTCGTTGACCACCATTATGACTACATTTACCAATAAAGCATACTATTTAACACTTACGACGTCTTTCATTGTCAGAAAATGTTATTATTAACATATGCCCTCATATGTAACGTAATTCACGTACAATAACACAGCACTCTACATCTAATCAAATTTCTGGCTAAAATGCCGGTGAAAAATTTTTCTACAGCCTTTTCCAAAACACATATATACCAAGCTTAAAAATCGACATGGTTTTGAATTATTCCTGATCTTAAAGTTTGCGGCCGTTTTGAAGTTGAAATTGGCGCAACTTAACTGATTTTCAATGATAAAGATGACTTGTCGATTTTTCGTTAAACGTTGAGTTAGATCCTTTTAACACATATACATAGTAATTACTGTAAACGGTATTAGCGTGATAAATCCATGTGATGCATCTATATATATATAATTGTCGTTATACTATGCGTTATGACATCTTTATTTGTGCCACCATTCTGTCGTCCTAATTCCATTATTCCTTCGTCAATGCTAATCTCAGTTTTGATACCAGGTGGCGCTCCGTTGTGTCCGTTCTTTGAAATGATCTTTGAGACGTCCCTGTTGCAGTACTTGGAAAAATGAGTTATAAATAGCGCAAAAAAGCAAAAGCCGATTGAAATTTTTGAACAAAAAAGAAATCATTAAACGATAAATATTTGGACCTTTTCTCTTGTTTCTGTTTGTTTGGTTGTTTTTTATTTATTTAATCAGTAATATCTATTTGGGGATTTGAAACCTCTTAGTTTTCCCTCCTTATGAATAATGAATTTCTGGCTCAGAGGTTAGAGTAACTGACTATTATTTCCGCGTGGGTTTAAATCCCATCGGCTACAATTTTTTTTTCTGAAATGTGAGTGGGAAAAGTCTGTTTTTTTTTTCTGAGATATCGTGGGAAAGGCGGTATTTCATATAAAAAAAGATTCTGGATAAATTGAAACTGTCGCACGTTCTACACTGAACAAAGAGACCAATATCCCACGGCCCCATTGATTCAGTCAATAATGCAGTTTTTAGTCTCCTTCATAATTTTGACCTTGAAAATTTACCTTTTGACATCTCTGTATGCCAAAATTACTTGAAGCTGTGAAATTTTTAACGAAAAAATAACTACGTTGTCTAGACGATGTCTACCAACAAAAATCAATACCACTAAAATTATCGACAAGCATTGGTTTAACTCTGAATTGCGTCATGAAATTCGAATTAGACATAGACTATGGGAAAAGGCAAAGACGTCTGGATCATCCTATCAAATAGAAAAGTAAAAACACCAAAGCAATAAAGTAAACAACATGAAAAAACATGCACGTGAAGTATTTTTCTTCAAACCTATAGAATTACATCATAATCTATGTCTTCATCGTGAGGAAAATAAACACCCTTGTTTGGTCTTCTGTGACATTTCGAAGGCCTTCGATAGAGTCTGGTATCGCAGTCTTTTAAAAAAAGCTAAAGTCTAACGGTTTTTCTGGTCGAGTTCATTCTTACCTTGAAAATTATCTTTGTGGAGGACAACAATTAGATTTCGTAAATGATGCAATGTTAAACGTCTTCAAAGTGAATAACATCATTTAAGAACGGATAAATTTTCAGCATGGACCTGATATGCATGTTTCGGGTACTTACCCCTCGTCAGTGATCCTCAATCTAAACAATATTTTTTCTATGTAATATTACCAAAGGGTGTGAAAATTATTTTGTCTCAACATTTACCGAATGACGTAGCAGGATCGTCGGGATATGATGCTTCAGGACCCATGTTTTTAGAACCTTTAGAGTTTTAGAGTTTAAAAGTCTCCTCTCCTTGAGACAAATGCCGGCGTACCCAAAGGGCCAGTCCTTGGATTTTTCCTCTTTTTAATCTATGTTGACGACATTGCTGATAATCTTGAAAGTATCGCGCTTCTTTTTTGCCAACGATACATCTCTCCTCCATTCCTCTAAGGGCATAAATCGGAAGAAATTTAAATGTATATCTTGACAAAATTTACGTGTGGTAAAAAATAAGAGGCTGGTTTCTTTTAAACATATGAAAACAGACGTATTATTAATATCCAATTGTGAAGTTGAATCCATAAATCTGAAATTTGACGACGTCTCTCTTCAAAATACCAATTTCCATCAGCATCTTGGTATTCTCTTTAGTTCCGATGGCAAATAGTCCAATTATATAAATTGCATATGTGAAAATGCTATGAAAAAAAATGTTTTGTGAAAACTGAAGTATACTCTCAGTCGTAATCCGTTAGATAAAATTCATAATACATTCATTCTTCCCTGTCTTGAGTATGCATGCGAATTATGGGATGGCTGTTCAGAATAAATTGGAAAACAGCCTTAATCAGGCAGCATTGTATCTAGATTATCTCTCTTTGCTAGTATTGATTCTCTTTATACAGAAACTGAATTGATATCTTTAAAGGAAAGACGGGAAAAACGAAAACTATGCATGTTCTATAAAATACAATCTTGCACCCGATTCTATCAGTAATTTGATTCCGCGACAAGTTAGAGAGATCACACCTTATAATCTTATAAAAAATGATAATTACCATATACCTACATACAGGATCCAAAGTATATTCCTCTCCTTTGTTTCATCTACTCTAAATCTCTAGAACTCATATCATTATCATTGCAAAAAGACCCTCTTTAAGTCAGTTCAAATATCACTTGAACAGAGCCTATCAATCCTATAAAGTACCCCCTTATTACCGCACGTTTAACATTCTTCTCACAAGACTTCGCAATTGATGCAGTAGCCTAACTAACTCTCAAAATTGTATATGTGGATACCAAACTGAGGATTCTTATAATTATTTTTTCGCATGCCCTATATATCAAAACGACAGAAGATTACTAAATTATATAAATTAAGGAAATTCGGTAATCTCGAAGCAGAAGACATAATCTACTGTAGCGAATCTCTAGAATGAGATAAAGAAGAACCTTCATCTAACAAAGAAATCAGCTCCTTCTTCAAAGTTTCATTAAAGCAACAAATAGGTTTTGTATTTTCATAAATAGGTCATAAGCACGTCCATTTGTCTTTCTCCTTCCTTTCTTAAAAAAAAATCCCATTTAACAGTGCTACACTATATAGATGCGATGCTTTCCATTACAAGCAATTATAAATAATTTCATTTATACTCATATCTATGCCACGTTCTATTCATATATTACAAATGTAATTGTTTCAATTTCTTGACACATTGTACATGTCAATATTTTTAGTAAAAGCTATCAAATATGAGTTCATTACTGTACACGTCATGGATAACAATTGATTTATATTTCTCTCTCTCTCTATTAAAAAAACATATTTTCATAATTTGTTGTAACTAAAGTTGTAAATATGTTTAGTCAGTATGGCGATTTTCTCGTGAACCTGTTTTGTATGGAGAAGGTAGTAATAATGTTTGTATAACTTAAAGCCCAATCCAACATTTCTCATTATAGAAATGAAAAATGTTTAAACTAAACTAATAAACAATTTAATGATGAAACAATTGATAACGCACACCTATCATCAATCATTCAAAAGACGGTGAGGTCAACTGTATCAGCGAAGCACAAAATTGTAATAAAATATTTTGTGGATCGTGAATGCACCTCTGTGAAAACAAAGCAAGGAAGGAACACGTCAGAAAAGTACAGAAATATTTGCAGAGCATAAGAATATAAGTGGCACATGTACAAATAAGATATTTTGACTGACAATCCAAACAAGGGCGCAATAAGGACAATCTCTCAGACGATAAAAGATACGAATATTAATGTCATTGATCATCATCGCCGTCAAACAATAAGAGAAAAGGCAAGGAAGACCCAAGATAAGTAAATTTGCCGTGAAGAGAATCCTGTCAACATATTTAAGTATGCATCGTGTTTCTGTGAGACAGGTGCTACATCTATTATATGAATTAAATATGAATTTGCAAGTTGCTGCCTTAACCCCAATCGCCGTAAAATTCATGACGTTATTTATCATGCGCACCCTATGCGTTTATTTCTTTAACAAAACAAGAGCCCCAGGGGGCACAACGCTCACCTGATACCCATGCACGCTCTAATTGACATACTGACATTGAATACTGATAGTGCCAGTACCAGGATTTTAGCCCACAACCTTTCTAACAAGATTTTTGCCGGATGCAGACAAGTTTTTTTTTCAGACAACCTTTAAAAGTACAAACAAGAGAAAATAGTCACATTTCAAAACAACAACTTTTTTACTGATTTGAAAAGATGGATTATGCAATCCAAAGTCATATGCCCAGCTAGTATAGTTCGATTATGCAACATCAAAAATAAAATCATTTTGTAAAATTCCACATTAATGTGCAACAGAAACAGAATAAAACAATGAAATGATTTCATAAATTAAGTTTATTTAAAATTGAACACCAAACCTTTCATTATTAATAGCTAGTATGCCAGAAAATAATAAAGCCTGTGTTTGTGAAACACGAATGCCCCGCTATGGCATCTTTGTTGGTATAAACACCATTTTCTGTTAAGTATGTGAGAGGTCAGGGTCAGAGTAATGTTGGTATCAATGGAAAGATCTTGTCACAAAGAATACACATGTACAATATGAAAGCCCTATCACTAACCATTCAAAAGTTATGCCCAATGTTAAAGTTTTTGAAAAGTAGGTCAAAGGTCAAGGTCAAGGTCACGAGGTCAAAAATTTTGGTATCAATGGAAAGGTATTGTCACAAGGAATACACATGTGAAATATGAAAGCTCTATCACCTTCCTATCAAAAGTTATGCCCAATGTAAAGTTTTTCGGACAAACGGACAGGCCAAAAACTATATGCCCCCGTATCTTTGATTCCGGAAGCATAAAAAACAAAGACTTTTCGGTTTTGCCTTTATTCATATAAAATTATACAGAAATCTATGAATGAGAGCTTTTGAATAGTATTGATTTCATCTTAATACATGTAACGTACAGTCAAAATCGTGTTAATCCAATTAACACAGACAAGTTGTTAGCGGACAATATTAATTCAAGTGAGTTGTGCAGAAATTGAGCCAATTTATTTTCCAAACAGCAGTGTACGGTGTATCAAACCTCATGACCCAGTGAAGCCACTTGGACTAATCAATCAAGAGATATAGCCAATATTAGATTTTTAGAAAAGTAGGTCAAATATCTAGGTCAAGGTCAAAAGGTCAAAAATTATGAAATGTGTATAAAGGTCTTGTCACAAGGAATACACATGTGAAATATCAAAGCCCTATCACTTACCAATCAAAAGTTATGGGGTGTGACACCCAAGTGTGACAGACAGACGGAGGGACGGATGGACGGACAGACGAACAACAGACAAAGTGATCCCTAAGTGTCGCTGTGCTTCGCAGGCGACACAAAAAGTCAACATCTAAAAAATAAATTCAGCGTATATTTGATAGCGTATGTGGCCAAGTTAATTCGAAGTATGAAAATAAGTACTAAAGCCAAACTAGCTATAGCTTGTCTTATTTAAAAAATCATTAAAAATCTAAAAGTTGATATTTTGACAAAATTCTTTCACAGTTTCATTTCTAGCGATAAATATAAAAATAAAAAGAGAAAAAAAACTGAAAAAGGGAAAAAAAAATTGTTGGGGTCCCGCCGGGGTTTGAAGCGACTCCCCATGGGTCCATTTGGCATGGAAAACATACATTATACCTATGTACAATCTTAAAAAATATTCCTTAAAAATCCAAAAGTAGATATCTTGACAAAATTCTTTCACTTGTAGGGTACCATGCATGAGTACCTCATACCTACAAATTGTCATGACAATCTGAAGAGTGGTTATAGAAAAGAAGCAGAAAATGTATGAAAATCACCCCCCCCCCCCTTCCTTTTTACATAAGAAAAAAATTCATAAAAAATCAAAAAAATAAATTTTAAGCATAAAATACATATCAAAGCATTAAGTAAGTTAAATATGATAAATATGTAGTAAATGAGTGTGTAAAATCATACACTTATTGAGTTATTTAAAGAAATAGTGCAAAAATGTGCATTTCTGACAAAGTCCGAAAAGACGTCAAAAACGCGTCAAAAATTTGACTTCGAAGTGGAACCAAAAATAACAACACTTCTTAAGACATCTCTCTAGATCATCCTGATGCTTTCGGTTTGTCGATACATGCTTCGGTTCTGAAGAAGAAGTTTGTCAAAGGAGGGTACCCCCCGTGACCTACTTTTGGCTGTGGTGGCGCCACCTGTTGACAGATCCGGACGAAAAACAACAACACTTGTAGGGGACCATGAGTACTTCATACCTACCAAGTTTCATCAAAATCCCTTCAGCCGTTCTGGAGAAGAAGTTTAAAATGTGAAAAGTTTACGACGACGACGGACGACGACGACGACGACGACGACGACGACGACGACGACGGACGCCGGACGCCGGACGCAACACTATGACAATAGCTCACTTGAGCCTATGGCTCAGGTGAGCTAAAAATATAGTCCAGCAAATTCGTCACTTAATTTTTCATTTCGTGATAAATATGATACATAGTAGGGTAATGATGCCACGCTGAAAGTTCCTAAAAATGAGTTAAAGAAGATCCTGGCGACAATCCCAACAGCACTCACCGCACCCGCCGTCGATGTTCATGCATAAAAATGAAAACCATATTCACAAAACATGCACTTTATGAGCTTATGTCTTTATAGAAAGTGCTACGACGACCACGTCAAATGAAGACATTCAAAACACTGTCAAACCTCTCGCGGGGAACTTTTTTACGAGCTCCACACTGCAAAGGGCAAAAGGGAAATCAATTGATTGCAAATATTGACTACTTCAATACAGTATTTCGGCGATCGTTATCGGTTTCAATAATAGTAATTACTGCATTGTACCATTTCTGGTTAACATAAAAGTGCATAAACCATGATAAATGACTTGAAAAAAAGAAAACTTATATGAAGGCATATACAAAGGTTTTCTTCAAATAAACATGTTATTCCTTTTGGAGGAGGGGTCTTCCAGCGGATTATCGGATTTCCAGTGGGGACCAATTGTGCCCCATTCCTTGCCGACATTTTTCGATACTCGTGCGAGGTATCTGAAGGGGAAATACTTGATTTCTGACTTTAACTTACAGATATATAGACGATTTGCTGTCCATCGGTAGTCCAAAGTTCGCGGATTATCTCGGCGGAATCTGTCTGTCCTGTCTGTCGGAGCTTAAAGTCGGGGAAGCTTCGTAAAGAAATGGTTCGGCATCATGTTTGGACATGGTGCTGTCCTGTGGCACTGGTGGTTGCATGGGGGCGCCTCGCTCTGTTGCAGGCATGGCGATTTCAGTTTCAGCATCTCAAGCTTCCCTTTTCTGAGTAGCAACATCCCTTCTTCACCTGCGTATGGCGTGTTCATACCCCAATTGATAAGTTATGCCAGGGCAAGTAGCAAATATACAAATTTTGTTTTGAGAGCTAGGCGTCTTTCAGATAAGCTTCACAGTCAGGGATACAGTTTGTGATCGACTGACATCGTCTAAGGCAAGTTCTAAGGTCGATGCTTGGAACTTGTCATACACTATGTCCAGAATGGTGAATGGTCTTCTGTCTTAGACCATTTGAACCATCCAACCACAGACTTCAATTAATACTAAATCTTCCGAAATGGAAGTAACAGGATGTGATATTTCTGCCAAATTTAGGCGACGGGTGTTACATGCAAGCAGCAGAAGCTGACTATTCCTGGGCACCTGGTCTCACTCCTAATTGGGAGTTCGCATCTTTTCATGTAGTGGAAATTTTTGTGTGTTTGCTTTGGTTCCTGTTTTGTCTTGATTTCGTTTGTCTTCGGTTTGTGATTTCCTGAGTTGTCGATTTTGTACTGTGTATTGGGATATGGTCATTGTCCATATTTGGCATTCAATTTATAGGCCCTGATATTCTGGAAATGAAAGGAAGAGGGGATCTCCAACAACACTCGGTTGCAGAACCCTACATCAAAACCCCAAAACCGTCAATGCAAAAAACACATATCAGCCACAGAAAGAGAAGCAAAAGGGACAAAACACCAACTCACATCATAGAAATACAAAACACAAAAGACCAGTGAATATACCTTGATTCGACGGTGATTTATTAAGATTGCCGACATATGATATTTAGAACTACTTTTTCGCAGCTTATAACATACACTAGAACTATTTGCAGGTTTCCAAGATAGTAATAAACAAAAAAATTCATTCGAAAGTTTCTGTTGTCAAGATTTCCTATGACCTTGACCTTGGAGTTTGACCTTCCTATAGAGAATCTTAAACCTTTGGTCGTAACTTTTGAATGGTTAGTGTTATGGCTCTCATATTTCACATGTGCATTCCTTGTGACAAGACCTTTACATGAATACCAACATATTTAAACTTGTGACCATGACGTTGGGGCTTGAGCTACTTTTGGAAACCTTAATCTTGGCTATAACTTTTGAATGGTACAAGTAAGGGTTTTCATACTTCACATGAGTATTCCTTGTGACAAGACCTTTCCAGGATACCAATATTTTGACCTACTTTTGATATTGCAGCTGTTTTACTGACAAAGATGCAAACAGGGGCATTCATGTTTCACAAACACGTGTTTTTTTCCATTGTTTTTGTTTAATTTATTGCATGATTCATTTAGCTTTTTTAATCATGGGCCGATATGAATTTTGCAAATCGATCTCAGTCTGTTTCTACAGTGTACGTTGTTCCAACCGTAGGCAGAGCCCCCTTTTGTTGCATACGTCATACACTTTTCGTATCCTTTGTGATTTGGTTCGCCTGGTAACCAGTTGGTGTATATCATTAGATATCTAGACGACCACGCCCATCCATCATCGTTACCTTTATCGTATCCACCTAGCCAAAATGCTTCTAGGAATCCTGTTAAAGGAGGACTATCATTAAAAAAATATTCAAAAAGTTTATATGACGTGTGCATATTTAATAGTTCGGTGTGCTTCCTCATCATTATTTTTAACATTAAATCTGTAAAATATTAAATGCGAACACAGCATACTGATTTCAACTTCACACTGGTTCGTACTCGACAGAATCATCTGTTCCAAAAATTATAGTATTATTATGTTAATAGACTTAAATGGAAAGTAAATCTATGTATCAACACAATTTCTCAAGCAAATTAGATTCTTCGTTTCTCAATATAGATTTGTAAGATCAAAACGATTTTATGATAAAACTAAAACGTTACAATGAATTCATTAAAAGTCTTCCTTACCGGAGTTCTTTATTAGTTCCTGCAGGAAAGAATCTTCCTTAGAAGAAGTTATATATGCCAAGTGGCCACCAGCTGATACGCAGAATGCCTGAAAACGCATATAATATCATAAATACTTACTATCTCTAACAATAGAGATTATAATCCTTCTTGCATCCGAATAAGAATAGTCATACGACGTCATTCCTTGATTGTGTACATCTTTTTAATTTGATAGTATATTCTTGACCCCGGAAATTACCTGTTACCGGTGACCGAACTAAAAACAATATATTGCGTAATGAAAAAAAAACCCTTCCATTATTTTTAAGAATCAATAACAATTGAAAATTTTAAGGTTATGTAATATTATAACCTGAGTCTGATTCTGAATAGTTTACAATGAATTACCACATATGTTAACTGTCACATCCGGTAACTTCCATTTTGGAAGATATAGAGTACAATCTTTGGTTGGATGGCTCAAATGGTCTATGACAGAATATCATCCACCATTCTGGATAGTGGGACATCAAAGTGTATGACGAGTTCCCCATATCGACCGTAGAACTTCCTCAGTGACGATGTTAGTCGGTCACAAACATATCCCTGACTGAGAAGCTTATGTTAGATGTTTGTTAATTCGACAAGCTCCGAACTTAGCACTTTCACTTTGCATTTCTAGGGGTCATATGAAAGAATTTTGATGTGGTTTAAAGAGGAGGATTTGAACATACGTGATAAAAGAATATGGAGTTAAACCCTCCTTCATCTTCTGACCGTCTTAAAGTAGAACTTCTGTTCTCGGAAACCATTACGCACATTATGAATTCATTTCCATTCCGCCTACTTTTTGCACTTAAGATCTGAACTGTGAAAGCCTAGACTATGAAAAATGTTCAATGCATGCCTGATACTTTGATCTAAGTTTAAAATCTAAATACATGTCTTTAATAAGTTTTGATTTAAATAAAGGGACAGTCCAGTCCCAAGTGTTAATTACTTCTGAATTTAATTGTGAGAGGCAAATGAAATAAGGAAAATAATCACGAAAGTATTTCTCTCTACTTTCTATATGCACTTTCATATCTTAAAGATAGTTAGCATCCTCTTAATCAAAGTCATGCCATCAGCAATTTTTGAAAGTTCTGGTGTAAAAGTTTAGAAACATAATTCTACATCATTCATCTCAAAAATCCAATTATATTCAACCTTACGATTGTTCAATATCGATGACGTCATCTACAATAAACATCAACGAAGTACTTTTCAGTTATTGAGTCTAAATGTCGAGAAGGCAACGCAAAACCATTAAAATTTCTATTGGAACGGTTGCGAACCTCGGAATGAATAACATTCCGAAGTGAGACCTGTTGCCCGTGGAGAGTTAGCGTCTCCTGATTGCATACGACGCCCGTCACAACAGCTCAATGATGTCAAATGTCAAATTAGGAGATTATCTAGATATACATTTTGATATACACATCAGGTAAGTATTTATATATATTAGGTAAATATTTCTTGTTTGGTGATGATGACAGCCATTTAATGGCAACCCAGAATGTCACTGATCTGATATACTTTTATTATACGTCGTATCGACCGCAAAAAAATGCCTCAAAGATGACTTCAGCCGTTGTGTAATATAACCCTGAACAAGTAGCTAACTTGTAAGCCGTCTTGCTCTGAAAATAAAATGCTTATATTTGGAACATGCCCTTAACTGAAAATGAAAAATGAAAAATTGGTTCAATATTCCATTTTTCATTAACGTTACAGAAATGGAAAATTGAATTGTGGTTTAGTGCACGGACCAGAAAGTTCTATATAAATTTTTTTAGATTGATGATCACTGACGAGGGTTGAGTACCCGAAACGTGCATGTCTGGTCCATGCTGCAAATGAATCTGTTTATAAATGATGATACTGAATTTGTAGACTTTTAACATTTAGCAACAACAAGGTCAGGAAAAATAAACTCGTGTCTGTCGTTAACTGTATGCCGAAGACGCCCTATTCTTCCTTAAGTAATGGCGATCAAAAGTATAACGTTATACAAAACATGCATAAGTAACAATTTTACCAAATATAGATCTATAATAATAAATAATGCTTTGTTAAATATCAAATTGTTTGAATGATTCTTTTTTTTTTGGTGAGGAGTTTGTCGTATCTTAAAAATAGTTATCTATGTTTAATTTGAGAAAAATCAAACTTCACATCTGAATCATTCCAAGAAGCTTTTTGTGTTCGTACAAGGAAACAGTCATTCATATGTGTTTCCCAACCAGATGGACATTGTATTCCTATGAAAAAAGAAGGACATGTATTCGTTTTTATAAATGTTCGATTTACTATTCAAAACAAATTGTTCTTGTAGGTATTAATGTCAAATGTTTCGACGCATGGTTTATGCAACTACCTGTCCTCTCTGACTTTCAGTCGGACTCCTCGGGTGATAACATACACCAGCTCGCGGCGGCAGAGCACGAATTGTATTACGTACGCCATCTTTTTATATACATTTACATATTCATCTGTGTTGATTGGGCCCCTGCGTTGTGCTGTCTTGTTTGTATGGTCATCTTACAGTGAGGAGGTGGTTTACACCTCAATTGTACGTTCTTCGAGACCTCTGGTAATCGGAAAAGTGATAGGGTTGTGTGCACGTAATCCAGGATAACCACACCTTCTGCTATTTCCGTGGCAGATTGCAGTCCTAAGTCGGCACCGGTTGCCCATTGGTCTCGTTGGTTTATGTGTAGTCCTTTGTGTTTGATGTTTCTGTGTTGTGCGTTGACGTTCCTTGTCCCTTAATTTGCCTCTCTTTTTGTGCTTGTCTGCCCTTTGTTTTTGCATTTGGTGTTTTGGGGTTTTGCTGTGGTTGCTACAATCTGGTGTTGCTGGAGATCCCCTCCACTGTTTTTTTCTGAGCATTAAGCCATTTCTTTTTTTATTCATTCTATCATATTCGCTCGTTCTGGTAGTTTTTGAACCAAAAACCATATTAACAATCGAAATGAAAATAATCTAATCCGTTCATATGAACATATTTTGTTTCTTCATTACCCAGAGTACATTACTTTGATCATTTATGGTGATATGATAAACGAAAAAAGAAGGATCAAAGGTAGGCAGCATAACCATCGAAAATGCGTCAGAATCATCAAACGCCTTTTATACCGTGGATATGATCCTAATGTCACCAGACGGACACTAGGCTTGGTACTTGACCAATATACAGTCTTGTACAAGCGCATTCTTAAAACTTGCACTCTGACTGTGACGACGGGACTCCATGACGGGCCCTGTCCAAACCTCTTTAGACAAGACAGGACCCCGACCACCTGTCCTCTCTGAATGTCAGTCTGATTCCGCGGGTGATTACATACATGAGCTCGCTACAGCCGGCAAAACACGGACTGTATTACGCATGCCCTCTTTTTATATCCATTTATATATTCATCTGTGTTTCTTGAGCCTTAACGTTTCGCGGTCTTGTTTGTGTGATGTCATCTTACAGTGAGGAGGTTGTTTTACGCCACAATAGTACGTTCTTCGAGACCTCTGGGTAACTGGAGAAGTGAGAGGGTTATGCGCACGTAATCCAGGATAACCACACAATTTGCTACTTGCGTGACAAATGGCCGTCCAAAGTCGGCACCGGTTGCCCATTGGTCTCGTCGGTTTATGTGTAGTCTTTTGTGTTTGATGTTTACATGTCGTGTGTCTCTTTCCCGTCTCGTGCTGTACTCGTCTTTTGTGTTTTTGCATCGGGTGTTTTGCTGTTGATGCTGCAACGGGTCTTGTTGGAGATCTCCTCCCTTTTTTTTCATAAACTAATTCACTTGCATATTGCACATTATGGATGTAAATATACTACAATAGTCTCAAAGCTTTACATGTTTATTGTGTTCTCTCTGTAAGAGGCATTTTTATAAAGAATTGGAACAACATTTTGTTTAGTGTTATTAAGTAAAAATTATATGAGACACAACCTAGTTATTTTGCTTTATTTTTCTCAGTGGCCGGCTGGTAATGTTTTCAGTATCAAAAACCACAAAATATAATTCAAATAGCCTTACGTGTGTCACATGTTGGTCCTTCCAAGTCTGCTGTGCACGTACATTCACCAGTAATACTATCACATAGAGCCTCGTTTTGACATTGACACGTATGCTTACATTGCATTCCATACTTTCCCCTTGGACAAGGCATATCACACGAATCTCCAGACCAACCAGGTTTACACGTAGTAGATACTTCTAAAATTTTCGATAGAAATGTCATTTAATCACGATGAAAAAAATGTGTGTTAAACCTAACCTAAGTATTTTTGTGAAAATGAAAAGTATATCATAATGACAAATATGGATAATGACCATATCCCTGTTTACAACACAAAATCGATAATTCAGAAAATCAGAAATCGAAGGCATACAAAATCAGGATAAAACAGGAACCAAAGCAAACAAACAAAAACCTCCACCATATGAAATGAAGCGAACTCCCGATATGGGAGTGAGACCAGGTGCCCAGGAAGAGTAAGCATCTTCTGCTTGCATGCAACACCCGCCGCTTCAATTCGGTAGAACTGTCACATCCGGTTACTTCCATTTCGGAAGACATAGAGTACAATCTTTGGTTGGATGGTTCAAATGGTCTATGACAGAAAATCATCCACCATTCTGGAGAGAGGGACATCATAGTGTTTGACGAGTTCCCCATATCGATGGTAGAACTTCCTCAGTGACGATGTTAGTCGGTCACAAACATATCCCTGACTGAGAAGCTTATCTGAAAGACGCCTAGCTCTCAGAACAAAATCCGTATATTTGGTACTTTCTCTGGCATAGCGTATCAACTGAGATATGAACACGCCATAAGCAGGCGATGAAGGGATGTTGATACTCAGGAAAGGAAAGTTTGTAATGCTGAAATTGAAGTCGTCACGTTTGTCATAGAGTGAGGTGTTCATGTGACCATCAGTGTCGTAGGACATTATGTCCAAATAGGAAGCTGAATTATTTGTCTCTGTAGTTTCTTTGACTTCAAGCTCCGAAGGATAGATACTGCTCAGGTAATCCGCGAATTGTGGATTATTGATGAACAACACATCGTCTATGTATCTGTAAGAGATGTTGAAGTCAGAAGCTAATGTATCTTTTCCCTTAAGAGACCAAAGATTGAATGAATTCAACTTCGTACGAGTAAAGGAAAATGTCGGCAAGGAGTGGGGCACAATTGGTCCCCATTGGAATTCCGACAATTTGCTGGAAGACCTTTCCTCCAAACACTAGTATATAAACATTAGTATATTTATGCATATTTACTTATCATTCCTGTCCAAAATTGAATATCTGTATCATAACTTATGTCTTAATACCATTGTATCAACAAAGGTTATAAGGAATAAAGTATATATAGGTAAACACTACAAAAATGTTGTCGATCAGAAATTTTAACATCTGAATAATATCTGTTTCAGTGTACCTATTTTCAGAATCGGACTTTTCTTTTACAAAGTAGGTTTTGTCATAGTTAACAACAATAAATTTGTATTTGCGATTACCGTTCTTACTTGTAAACGCATTACTTATAATTTTTGCGAGTCTTTCTTTCAGTTTAGAATGTGGAATTGTAGTGTAAAGTGTCGAAAAATCAAAGGCTTTGATCGTATGGACTCTACTAAAATGAGTGGATAAGATACGTTAAACAGTACCATTTAGTCTAAATTGTTTAGTTAAATGAAATTGATTGAAAAAAAGAAATTGATTGAAAAAAAGATAAAGTAAAAATACACAAATTACCGCATTCTGTATCATCTCTTTTCATTACGGATCTCTTTTCCATTTTGTGCTCATGACAGTTGATTTCACTTAGGATGATGCTAAGGACGCACACAAGGAAAAACTTCTGAAATGCATAGAATTATAATGCACAACTCAAGTCATGTAAATACTATTAAAAAGCAGAATAAGCAGAATTAGATAAGTATATGTCACGACAAGAAATGAAAAATGCGTAGCCAGACATGAACGCAATTACAGAAAAAAAATTGCGAAAGTTGAATATCGTTCTACATGTATGACTTTAATAGGAAAATGTAAAACAAGTGATTGTGATCGAAGGCATCAAAATTTGATGAGCCACAAATCTAAAAAGAAGGGAGGAGATCTCCAACAAGACCCCGTTGCAGCATCAACAGTAAAGCACCAAAACACCCGATGCAAAAACACAAATTTATGGCTCTTTCAAAGACACAAAAGCACAAATTTATGGCTCTTTCTAAGACACAAAAACACAAATTTATGGCTCTTTCTAAGACACAAAAACACAAATTTATGGCTCTTTCTAAGACACAAAAACACAAATTTATGGCTCTTTCTAAGACACAAAAACACAAATTTATGGCTCTTTCTAAGACACAAAAACACAAATTTATGGCTCTTTCTAAGACACAAAAACACAAATTTATGGCTCTTTCTAAGACACAAAAACACAAATTTATGGCTCTTTCTAAGACACAAAAACACAAGAGCACTGGCTTACACGTGTGCTTCATGAAATTATTACAATACAGCACATGTATTCTAAAAAAGTTATATAGACCCTTATATAATGTAATCACATAATGATGAGTTTCTGGTCCACCAGCAGTGACACTCACCAAGTGGTACAAATGTTAAACGTCTTCAAATTCAACAGTACCATTTCAGATCAATCTAAACAATGCTATATTGCCAAAGAGTGTGAAAATATTTATGAACAAAAATTTACCGAAAGACGTAGCAGGATGGATGGAATATGATACTACAGGCATTTCAAGTGTTAATGGAACGGCTTTTTTTTTTTATTTTCAAGAGAGCAAACCTCAAACAAACAGGAAATCAAAACAAACTGTAAAACTCAATAGATTTCGCAACAACAACAACAATAATTACATCAAGAAAAAAACATGAAAATATGAAAGCTTATTGTCTTACCAATCTGCTACGTCTTTCGGTACATTTTTGGACTTAAGAAAGTTCACACTTTTTGGTCATATAACATTGTGTAGATTGAGAAGCAGTGGCGAGGATTAAGTACCCGAAACGTGCATGTCTGGTTCATGTTGTAAATTACTCTATTCTTCATTGCGGACAGAGAAACATATACACATACAGACATACACACACTATACGTCTTGTGTATGTTCAATACATATTTTTCAACATATGTAAAATATATGTTTAACATATACATTGTATTTGATTTATATTATTTCATATGATAAACATATAAATATCAAACATATGTTAGACACATACAAAAACATATTGAACATTTATGTTTTACATAATTATATACTCGTTTTTTATTAGTAGTTTATGATATAAACATATGTTGGGCATATATTCTTAAAAAACACATTTTCATATGAAAATTTTTGCTGCGTAATGTTTAATGATTCTTGACGTCTGTTTCGATTGATTTGTATGATGTTCTAGTGAATAATGTGTCTTTTTGTGGTTTGTAGTTTTGTCTGCTGTCATTTATGTGTCACTTTCTTGTTGGTATGTTTCGCTGGGTGTGTGCTGAGTGGTCATGCTGGAGATCCTTCCCTTTTCTTTAAGGTGCCGAAACCGAGATCATTGGAAAATCTCCTCCTTTCTTGCATCCAAACAACAAATGTGCACACCTCAGACCGCTTTCAAATCGAACACTTTATTCGCACCAACACGACAATTTCTACAAACGTGACAGAAGGCCATCCTAAATCGGCTCCGTCTCATTTAATTGTGTACGTGTAGTTATTTGCTGTTAATGTAATGTGTTAATTTACTGGTTCATCACCCCCTGTAATTTGGTGTTCATTGATGTGCTGGATCATTTTGGATTTTTTTTCGCATTTGTTTGTTCGGAGTATTCCTATTGGTGCTAAATTATAGTTCTATTGGAGTTTTCTTCCTTTCTCTTTTTTCTTTGGTTCGCAACCGTTCCAATGGAAATTACCTCTTGGTAATTGAAAAAGTAGTTGGGTTGTGCGCACGTAATCCGTATAACCACACATGCTACTTGCGTAGCAGATGCATATATATAGCCGTCCAAAGTCGTCACCGGTTGCTAATTGGTCTCGTTTGTTTATGTGTTGTTGTTTGTGTTACATGTTTCTATGGTGTGTTCATTGTCCCTTGTTATTGTCTGCTCTGTGTTTTTGCATTTATTTTGTGTTTTGGAGTTTTGCTATGGGTGATTCAATGGAGTGATGTTGCAGATCACATGCTTTCTTTTAAAATGATTTTGCCTTGCCTTCTCGAAATTGAGACTAAATAACTGGTAGGTTCATTTATTCCCCTTCCGTCATCATGCTTTTACGTTATTTTTAAAGATTCATTTTATCTGAATTTTAGTCATTAAATTTATCTTAATGTTAAAACAATCAAAGGATGTATTTTTCCCAGAAAAAAAAGAAGATAAAATGATAAGAATAAATATATTTAAATCAGGAATAAAATTTTACCTTCATCGTTTAATCGAGCTCACCGACTGTATGTAGAGACTAATGTAAAGTAATAAATGCTACATTGCAAATTAGTTCAGAATCGAGCTCTTATTGGACGGTTCATATGAATTTCAAATCTACGCGTGTCCATTGCATGGTCTTAAGTTTTAGATGGAACATAACGATTTTAATATACTGCTTTTATATGCATTGTAAACATTCATGATCATGAAAAATGTCAAACAAAAATGAAATCCTTTTACTTCCTTATTAATCGTAATTGTGCAAACATAGTAATGTATGAAAATAGTTATACATATTTGCTAAAATCAAATATATAGAATTATATTGTTTGGTTTGTATAGATTAAGTACAATTTCCATGGCTTCTTTGTGTATATGCACGAACATACTAAGTCGGCACCGATTTCGCATTTGCGTAATCGAAAATTCGGGGGCATATAGTTTTTGGTCTGTCCGTCCTTCTGTCTGTTATCTGTTTGTCAGCAAAAACTTTAACCTTGGTCATAACTTTTGAATGGTAAATTATAGGGCTTTCATATTTCATATGTGTATTCCTTGTGACAAGACATTTCCATGGATACCAAAATTTTTGACCCTGTGACCTTGACCTTCGAGTTTGACTTACTTTTGAAAAACTTTAACATTGGCCATACCTTTTGAATGGTAAGTAATAGGGCTTTCATATCTCTAGCCAAACAGGGCATGCTTACTTCTCCCGGGCACCTGGTCCCACCTCTAGCTTGCTAGGGGTCCGTCGATGCTCAATTTTGTGCTCTATTGTGAGTGCTGTTGAGATTATCGTCAGGATCTTATTTAACTCGTTATTCATAAAACAGACCTATCAATACAGGGAAATTATAACAAAACGAATTTAAAAGGCAAAAGAAAGGTACAATCCCAAAAAAGAATGAAATATCAATCCAAAAGACCAAACGGGATCACTGACTTTATGGTAACATAATAAATAAAATGAAGAGGAAAAGAAGGCAGAAAGTAGACATAAAACGAAGGAGGGGATCTCAAGAAACACCAGGTTACAGCACCCACAGCAAAACCCCAAAACACTCAATACAAAAACACAGAGCAGACAAGCACAGAAAGAGACGCATAAGGGGCAAGGAACGCCAACGCACAACACAGAAACATCAATCACAAAGAACTACACATAAACCAACGAGACCAATGGACAACCGGTGCCGACTTAGGACGGCCATCTGCCACGGAAATAGCAGAAGGTGTGGTTATCCTGGATTACCTGCGCACAACCCTACCACTTTTCCGATTACCAAGAAGGTCTCGAAGAACGTACAATTGTGGTGTACAACAACCTCCTCACTGTCAGATGACCACACAACGCAGGGGCCCAAACAACACAGATGAATATGTAAATGGATATCAAAAGAGGGCGTACGTAATACAGTCCGTGCTCTGCCGGCTGTAGCGTGCTCATGTATGTTATCATCCGAGGAGTCCGACTGACATTCAGAGAGGACAGGTGCTCGGGGCCCTGTCTTCTCTAAAAAGGTTTGGACAGGGCCGGTCATGGGGTCCCATCGTTACAATCAGTCAGAGTTCAAGTTTTCAGAATGCGCTCGTACAAGATGGTAGATTGGTCAAGTACCAAGCTTAGTGTCCGTCTGGTGACATAAGGATCATATCCACGGTATAAAAGGTGTTTGATGATTCTGACGCATTTTCGATAGCGATGTTCTCTATCTTTTATCCTTCGTATCTTGTTAATTATGTCACCATAAAATGCAGGTTGTGAAATACCCAAAGTAATATACTCTGTTGCCTGTATTGGTCCGAATTTCAGAAGAAGTTGACAATAGTTTTTGTAAAATTTCCAGAAAGTCTTTACTAGTTTGTGAAAGCAAAAACCTTGTCCCAAAAGTTTCTTGGTAATTTGTAAATTTCTTTTATGTAAATCCAAAACATCAGTACATGCTCTAGCAAACCGGATGAGCTGTGAAATATAAATACCATAGGACGGAAATCTAGGAACATCACCGTCAACCCAGGGGAAATTTTCTATGTTAAATCCAAAATCATCTCTTTTGTCACACACACTTGTATGGATCTCTCAATTGATCATTTTGATATTTAGGTCCATAAATGGTGTTTCTGTATTTGAAACGTTTGTCTTATAATTTCCATCGTAAACGCGTCAGAATTATCGAACCACATACCCTTCTTCTCATCCTGCTTTTAACATTAGTACCTACCGTATAGTCATGTAAAATAAACATCAAAGCAGTTCCTAACAGTAATCGAGTCTCTTAGTCGAGAAGGCTAGGCAAAATCGTGAGAATTCCCATCGGAACGAACTCCGGAATGAACATTATTCCGAAGTGAGACCATGTGCCCCGGGAGAGTAAGCGCCTCCAGATTGCAAAAGACACCCGTTGCAACAGCTCCATGGAAACTCATGTACATGTCTAATCAAGAGCGTTGTACATGTACCATCGCATTCTTAAAGATTGCACTCTGACTCATTGTAATGCCTTGACTCAATGACGGTACTCTTCGAGAAGACAAGGTCCCGAGCACTGAATGCATTTCGTATATACATGTATACGCACTGTGTTTGTTTAATATCCAATAGTTTGTTAACCTTTTGGTAATGATTTCTGTACTCTGTCTCCTGTATATATATATATGTATGTATGGCGAATGGCGAAAACGTTTTGGGAAATAAAGTATGATTCATTTCTGAATCTTTCTTTATATCTCAACTGTTCCGAGAGGACTTGAACTTTATACTATATGTGTATATATATGGATAAATGACAAATTTAAAGGGGATTCCCAGCAGAACTCGAGTGCAGTACTCCAGGAAATCAAAATAAAACGAAATTTCCTATTTGTATTTATTAATGTGGTAATCGAACTTCTGCATTGTGCTGCCTTATTAATGTTGTTTTTGTGGTCATGTAAACTATTATACATAACACCTGCGCGTTCTTTAAACCAAATGAAAAAGCAAAAAGGTGGGAACGTTCTGCGCGCGCAATTCGGATAGCCACATTATTTGCCACTAACGTTGCAAATGGTCGTACCTAAGACGGCACTGACTGGCCATTGTTCTTGTGTTGAATGTGAATACGTTTGTGTTTATTCTTTCGATGTCGTCTTAAGTACCTTCTTGCCTTTGCTGAATAACTGATAGGTACGTCTTTCCTGTTTATTGTTGTGACCAACCGTTTTATTAATATTTGAGTTATCCTTTGTATCTTTCTATTACACTAAGTACATGTTATTGTATTGGAACAGTTACACACTTCTAAACACATTAATTGTTTACTTTCTAGAATTAAGACTGTTGATATTTTTCATCACATAAATGATGTTATCTTTTATTAAGGATCGATATACGTCATGCAAATTGCTCCCATTTTGTGTACGCATCTTCTGTTATTCCACTTGTAGACAGACCCCTTCTTCTGATAAGCTATGCATTTTTCGTATCCAGGATAATTAGGTTCTTTTGGGAACCAGTTAGTGTACGTGACTGGTATACTTAATCCATCGGTAACCCAGAACCATCCCTTTCTATTTCCAAGATCATAACCACCAAGCCAAAATGATCCTATTCCTGAAAATTAAACATTGGAAATCTTTAGCGACACGGATATCTTATATTCGAAACAAATTCGATCAACTTCCGTTGATCGTCTGTCTTTTCAACATGTTTAAAGAATTTGAAATTTTTGTAACAAAATTTCTTGAAATTTCTAAAACGTGGGTCCTGTAGCATCATATCTCACTCATTCTGCTATATCTTTCGGTACATTTTTGGACATTATAATGTTCACACTTTTTGGCCATATTATAATTTTTAGACTGAAGATCACTGACGAGGGCTAAGTGCCCGATACGTGCATGTCTGTTCCATGCTGCAAATTTATCTTGTCTTACGTGATACTATTGAATTGAAGACGTTAAACATTTGTACCAATTGTTAAACATTCACAAATTTACATTAAATTGCATTTGACAAGTTTTCATGGAGCTGTTGCGAAGAATTTTGTATGCAGACACGATACGCTGCTTATCGCCGGGCACCTGATCTCACCTTATGTTCCGGGGTTCGCAACTATTCCAATGGAAATTCTGATGTTTTTAACTACACTCTCTTGTCTTTGAGACTGAATAACTGATGAGTACTTGTTTGGTGTGTACTAAACTTCTTGGAGCATAAATAGTGAGTCATTAACCATAATATTTTATGCATGAAGTACACGAGTACATTTTTTGAAACATTGAATCCATTACATTGACAGAAGTGGCTGAAACTTTTATACACACAAATCAAAACTTTAAGAACATTTGTAATGTAAACATAAAGGGATCATTATAAATATGAATAATACATAACAGGGGAACAGGTTGAACAAAACCAATTTGTAGATAGATTTAATTAATATCGAAGAAAAGGGAGGAGATCTCCTACAAGACTCCGTTGCAGCATCAACAGTAAAACACCAAAACACTCTATGCAAAAACACAAAAGACGAGTACAGTAAGAAGTACCCATCCGTTATTCAGTCTCAAAGTCGAGAAGGCAAGGCAAGACAAAACCATCGGAATTTCCACTGGAACGGTTGTAAACCTCGGAATAAATAACATTCTGTAGTGAGACCAGGTGCCCGTGGAGAGCCAGCGTCTCCTGATTGCATGCAAAACGCATTAGCTCCAGGAACACTTGTCAAATTCGGTAAAGTATACGCACTACATGATAAATGATACATAATCAGACGCTTTCAGAACTGAATGTTTATATGAAATAGAGAAGGCATCCAGAATTAATTATAGTGGAATTTTATGTTTAAAAATATTTTTCTTACCGGAGTTTTTTATCTGTTGCTCTAAGAACGAGTCATCCTCAGAAGTTATTATATGCGCTAAATAGCCGCCTTGCCAATTGCAAAAGTCCTGAAAATTAATTTTACATGTATTACTATTAACCATGTGAATGATGTTATATGTTATTTGTCCATTTCTTATTATGATATCGAAATACAAAAAATGGCCCACCTATTGGCAGATAAATTCTATTTTATAATGGTGGATATTTTACATTCTATATTTAAAATATAAAGATACCGTGCGGTTCGATTTAAATATTTTGCATTGAGGGATGTTTTCGTTCATTGTTATTTCCTAAGCATATAAACGAGGATCTAATATTTTTCTTCGAAAGAGAAAAGAAACTTCTAAAGCGTTGAAACCTGTACATAGGTGACTGAGCTAAATTAAGTGTTTCCAATGAATCCGTAGTTTGTGAAGAGAGAATCTGTACTCCTCTTTACGTTGAATATATGTGGATAAATGCTAGATACCTTTTTAGCGCGTGCAAAAGTTTATTTTTCAAAGTTTAATTAAGGTTTAGAGCAATGAGAAAAAGAAAAAAAAATGGTTCAATTAAACTTAGAAGCAGTGTCCCAAAGTGTCAAAAAC